>VZRJ01007746.1:93556-163222 GCA_013397565.1 Ptilonorhynchus violaceus | reverse complement strand
CTCGTGCCGGCGGGGTCCCTCGACGGCCTGGCCCTGCCCGCGGGGAGGGCGCTGGGGACCCACCCCCGGGTACCGAGGGACGTTGTGTCACCCCTTCGTCAGCGGGGACCCCTGTCCGTCCCTGCTCTGCCCCTACCCGGGGCATGTCCTCAGCACGGTTCCGCCCTGCGGGACCCCAGCTCGGCTGCTCCCCTACCCAGGGAGTATCGACATTTGACACGGGGTTCTTCCCTTTTTTTCCCCGAAGGTACGGGGCTGAAATGCTAGCCAAGTGCTGGGGTGAAGGCGACGCTAGGAAGAGGATTTGGTGAGGAAATTGTTGCTGAATTAAGAGGATAAATTAAGTTTAATCCCCCCCAGATGGAGGCTGAGACCTATCCAGCCACTCAGACTAATATAGAAACCCCCGTGGAGATTAGAGGAGATGGGGAGGGCTGGGGAGGAAGGCAAAGGGGAGCGCTGGAGTTTAACGATACCACAAAAAAACTGAGATAAACAAGAATCCAAAGCATCCCTTCAGAGCAATACAACATTGGTGGGATGAAAGGCCAAATCCATTTCGTTCAGTATCCCATTTTTGAAATATAAGAGACAGAGGGAAGTGCAAAAACTTCATGCTAGCAGACATGAGATTATCTGCCCTCTGCTTCAGGTCTCATCCCGAGGTTGGTTAGTTAGAGATCAATGTAAACCCTGAAACACCAGAGTTGTTATGTCTTGAGGGTTTGTGTGGGCTTTGGTTTGGAAATCAGCTTCATTTGTTTATTTTGCTGTTTACTTTAATAACTTTCAGTGGGTTCGATGTCCATATAAATTATGTATATTTATACAGTCCCTTTGTGAATCTGTAAAACTGATACTCTGTTCAGTGAGTTCCATGCTGTAATTTTATAACATGTGGAGAAAAACCAGGAAGGGATCATAAGAAAAACCGTCTCTTTGTGGGAACAAGGCTGATATAGGAAAATAAGGAAATCTGTACCCTTTTAGGGTATGAGAGGAGACAAGGAAATGGTGATGAAGTCCTTTTGGACAGAAGATCAGAGGAAGGGAGTTTGAGCCCCTATCCTGTAAAAGCACTGCAAGTACGTTAAGAAGTTGGAGGCAGGAATCAAAGCCCTTACAGGAGACAGTGGAGAGGACAGCCCTTGCATACCCAAGGAATAAGGAAAGGAGAAAGAAACCCGGTCCCTTAGAAAGGGCAGCATGTAAGTTTCAGAGTGATCACTGCCAGGAGAGCATGCTCTAGGCTGCAGGAACTAAAGATGAGGAGTAGTTTTGTTAGTGTAATTGGGATGCTGGTGGTGTGTCTGTCTCACACTCTTATCAGCCTGCCTTTGCAGAGACAGAGGAATTGTAGTACATGTGGGAGAAGTGCAGGGCTCATGGCAAGAATTCCTGGTGGGGTCAGTAGCTGTGATGCACTGCGAAGCTGTGGTTCACAGGGCAGAGAATGAACTCTGGGCTCCGTATTTGCCTGAAAGGTACATGGACTGCTCACTCATTGGTAAAAATGGCAGGCAGATCACAGCCAAGGGTGGAGAAAAGCAAAGCCTGTCCTTTATATGCACTCCAAGTAATTGTTGTTTGTACAGTGTGCTGTCATCAAATAAATTACTAATTCTGCTTTTCTTCTTATTTGATCTCCTTCCTCCATTCTTCCACTCCCCCATTTCTTCCCTCTGACTTTCTTTTCTGACAGTGCTCATGTTAGCCACTGTAGTTTGTCTTCTCGCACATGCCTATCTACAAAATGTATTCTGTGATTAAGTTGTAGTTGGACATATTGAGGCCAAACTGATTGGAACACCAAAGTTGATACTGCTGAGTTTCAGGCAGTTATAAGATTCAGACAGATTTTGTAATTTTAATTACAGTTTTGGGAGATTATCTCTGCAGCCATGACGTTGGCAACTTGCCTTCTGCTGTAATGGAGTGGGATATTCAGTTCTGGATGTATGGAGAGGTGCTCTTCTTGAAAATCCTACCAAAAAAGGTAATCCCCCACAAGCCCGGTGAATTCCCTCTAAATAACAGCGTGACTCCCAGTGGCTTTCTCACTGCTAAGATTTTTACACTCTCCTCATTGGCATAGTCCCTGTTGTCTTCCAGTAGGATTCTAATTTAAATTAATAAAACTTGACACACATTTGTTAATGCAACCTCTCTCCAGAGGGAGAAGCATTTTAGTGGAGTATCTAGAATTAGAGCTTAGAATTATGTTTAAAAGATAAATGTATGCCTTGCTCTTCATTGATCTGGGAGATGGCAGGATGAGTGAAGTGTACCATGAGCTTTTGACCGTGCTGAGTTTTGGGAGGTTAGACAATTGCTGAGTTTTTTGCCAGTCTCAGACCAACTTGTGAGATACATCATCATCTTACAGACGAAAAAAATTACCTGTATCGTGGAGGACTCTGCTGTTCCAGAGGAGCACAATTACTAATGAGACATCATGTCTTCATATTCATCCAGTTGCTTCTCCTTGTCCTCACCTGAAACTTACTCTGTCTGGATTTGGCTTTAATCAGTGGTCTGTGATTGGATTCAGCCTCAGAGCCATTGCTGTGCCGGTGAGGAGATTTGTTTTTGTCATTGAGAATATGTAGATATGTAAACTATCCGTTGTGAGCCTGGTTCATCAGTGGCTGTAAATAGTTGCTGATAAGGACTGAGACACAATCTTTCAAAAGTCCCTAAACCCAGGAGTGGTGGAGGAGGTGGCGGAGGCAGTTTTCCATCATTATCTACTGAAAGTGTTCCACCAGGGAAAATGCTAAGCCAGCACATGAATTTGAATATACTAGCCCTGTGTTCAGGTCAACTATTCCATCCTTTCTCTTACCCTGTAGTACTGGAAGAGAATCAGACCCCAGTCCAGGTAGCTTCTTCCTCTGGGAAGCAAAGGGATACAACACAGAACACAGAATTTCCCCCTCATCTCTCTTCCTTAAGAGGCAATGCATGTACATACAGCAATAGGGATGCAGGGAATGATGTCCTGGGAAGGCAGGAGAAACACTGTCTTGTACTTCTGTGTACCCAGACCCCTCTAAAAGCTCTACATCCAGGAATATTGACTTGATTCAACTTGCAAATACGTTAGCGTGTTATATCACGTGATTTGCAAGTGCTGAAATCAAGAGTCACCCCTTTTCTTTGAAAAGATAAAAATAGATATAAATGCAAAGCACCAAATTTTCAAGCATGGCCACAACCTTCCTTTTGGGCTTTGGAGGTCCTGTGTAACAGGACTTAATTTTTTTGGTAAACTTCAAAGTTGGCATATCTGGACTCTCAAAGAAACAAAGTGTATTTAGTAGATATCTAGACCATTACTCATTCATAGTTAAAAATAGATCCCTACACTTATTTTCAACACCTGATTTTACACTAAATCACTGAGGAAGCAGTGTGTTGTGGAAGGACTTAAAACAGGATGTTTACCCCAAAACTATTTGCTAAAAGCAAGGAAACCTTTCTTTGTGGGCAGTTAAGTGAGCAGATGGAGAGACTGGTTAGCATAAGAATCTGGTCGGTGAGGTTAGCAGGCTTTTCCACTGTGATTCATGGGGGTAAAAAAGCCATGTCTTTGCCTTGGAGCTTGTCTTCACTTGAAAGAGGAGTGTAAATTTATAACATTTTCCAGAGTTGCTCCACATGTGGACACATTTAGTCCAGAACAGGATTGAAAGAAAACCAGTGTAGAAGTCTTTTGAGGTAGAAGTACAAAAATGGAGGTATCTACTTTGAAATGGGATATTTTACACCTTTATAATTCTTTTTATGATGGCAGGATAGGGGGCAGATTAAGACATTAGGAATCTCTACATTTTCGTAATTATGAAGAATGGATGTTTTTCTCAGTAACTAAAGCCTTAAGATTTTTATTGTTCTCCCTCCTTTTTTTTTTTTCTTAATACTCAGCAATTTTTAAAAGACAAATTCTGAATATGTAGCATTCTGTCAATTTGTTCATGATCCATTACAGATTTTTGTCAGGAATATTTCATAGGTTCCTCTCAAAGGAAGAGTATAAACTTTTGACCTATTAAGGTCCTTTCAGTACGCCAAGATCATTCTGCCTATTTTACCATCCTAATATTATTTCCAATGAGATACTGACTAAGAATTATACCAATCTATATGTCTGTTTAATAGAATTATATAGAAGCACAGTTCTTTTTATTTAATTTAGTAACTTCATAGATTTATGGAAAATAGAAGAACTATGACTTACTAGCTTTCCGAATCAAATCTCACCAATGCAATATCACTTAAAACCAGGAAACTTTAATTTAGCAAGTCGCATTTAGTTTTATAGCAATAACAAACAAATCACGGTAATTTGTATCTTATTATCATTAAATTAGAAAACAGTGATGTTTCATAAATAAATATATTTTTTGCTTCTACTAATCTTTATAATAAATAATTGTCTAGATGGTAAAAAAACCAACAAACCAAGTAATTAATTACCTCACAATACAATGGCAGTTTACATTTAGTATTTCATGTATCAGTTACAAAATGCCATAAATGTGCATAGAGTGCATATGACAATATTTCACCTAAAGCCATAACTCTTCTGCATACATTGTTGTTTTCTGACTCAACTGAGTGGAGTGTCTTGGGTAGACCTGTTTCTGATACTCTACAGCCAGTGTCCATCTAACCAGGTTAGGAAGGAAGTTCAGGCTGCCCAACAAACTCAAAGAGCAAGAGTAAGGGAAATTCTAGTTTTCCTGCAGAGCTGGTAGGCTTTCTTCCTTAGGATATTATTAGGAAACACATAAAGGTTGATGTAAACTTAAACTATATTGAAACAGTGAAGGGATGAGTTTATCCTATTAGGTTCTTAACATCCGACACCATCTACTTATTTTAGATCTGGATCTGAACTGAGCCTTCAAGGGCGTTTCCATCTCTCTGTTTTCCATAAGGCAGTCTATGGAGCCTTAATTTAATTCATTAAGGGGAAGGAACCCAAAAAATCTCTGCCTACCATTTACTCATATGTTAAGATAGGAACAACTATGCATCAGAGACATACTACACATCAACATGTATTAAATGCTGAAAAAACAAAACCAAACAAACCCCATCAGTTTTCTCTTGTCACATCAATAAGTATTTGACATATATTTATTACCCAAACTGACAGTTTTAAGTCCATCAACCTTTGCAAGGTCACAGATTCCTTCTGTCCTCCATTGTCTGTCATATGAACTGGCTGTAGCATAGCCATAAAGGCTGCACACATGAGCATCTGCAAGCAATGACTGTGCTACAGAGATGAGAGTCTCTACAACCTTCATTCATGTGCTGTCAGCTCTTTCTCCTAACCTCCCTGCTTCCTGCTGTATTCTCGTCCCTCCATCTCTTTGCTTCCTACGACATTTCAGGGTAGTTTAATTAAATGCCTTTCACTAGTTACTTTTACTCCATCAGGACTTAGAAACCCCAGTCAAGAGCAGTAGTTCCACACACAAAGAGATAACGTAGAAATCCTTGTTGTGCCCCAAACTTTCAAGCATGCAACAAGTAAATGCTAAGAACAAAAGTGGGAAATGGGAGGATGATGAGGAACCAGAAAAATAGTAGTCATAGCCCTGCAATCTCCTGGCCAGTATAAACCATTACATTCCTCATTGTTGTCTCACTCTTTTGCCCTTACTCATTTTCACTTCTTTTTATGCCACATTAGTACTTACCATGTTATAAAGTGTTCTTTTCTAACACACTATACATTTTTATTAGTCACACAATGACAGTTTGCAGTATATTTATAACTAAGAACTAGTATGCATTCCACTGTTAAAATAGGATTATACAGGATAAACATTTGATGATCTGTTTGTGAGCCAACTTTATTACTTTGTTTGAAATTTAAAATAAATGTGATTAGGAGTGAGCATAATCATTCATTTGTGCCAGCACTCCAAAATGGATGTTGTAGTCTATGTGTTCAAATCTGAAAAATTAAACCTGCAAGTTTCTTTTTGTAAATATTACTTTTTCTGACTTCTATAGCAATGAATTTGACAGCTCTTTGGTCGTAGATTAGGGTGTTAGTGTGCTACAGATGTCCAAGGTAAACTCCATAGACCACTCAATCTGAGTAAGTTTAACTTCAAGATGGAAAGATTCATAAGCAAAGGAGCCACTTGGAAACAGGGCTAGCAACATGTGTGGTAGCTTGTAAGAGCCAAACCTGACACTTACTATTTATGAGAAAGTTACTGAGTTATTCTTTCCATCAGAGTTGTTTGTGGATTTGTAGGTTCCTGTTTTAATAACCTTGTTTTCCTTCTCCTTTTGTCTTCTTTGGCTGTGTTTTAATAAGGTGGAGAAAGCATTGTTTTGCACTCAGAATATTCTTTATAGTGTACTTTATTGAACTCACAAAGAAACAGCAGAAGCACAAAGACCAAAATTCCAAAAAATTCTCACCTAAGAATCTAAGTATATTGTCATACATCTCTTCAATAATTCCCAGTTTTATTCCTGGTGATTTAGCAGAGCAAGTTCTTCTCTTGCAAAGTCAATTTTTGACATACTTTGGACCTATGGTACATGTAATGAAAAGCAGCAGAAGGAAGAAATGTGCTCTTTTACAAACCTAGATGTTGCTTTAGACACTCATAAAGTTTACATGTGGCAAATATGACATAATTATTACTACTTGTGTGGGAGGTGTTGGTAAAAGGATGGAAAAAGCTTTCTTCTGTTTTTTCTGTTTATAATGAAGGTATAAAGAAAAATGAATGATCCACAATGCTTTGAGGAGTTCAGGGCACCATTTTATATGTGTTTTCCCGTTTCAGTCTGTCTGCTGCTCTCAAAAAAATGTGACTTCAAAGATTGTCTTTCTTTCATTGTTTTTCTATGTAACATAATATGTATCATCTCCCCACCCTCTGATCTGTTAATTTCGCAGGCTGGTGCATAACTCCTGCTTAGGGTATAATTTCCTGGGGTATATACCCCACATTTGTGATCAGGATTTCAGGATCACAGAATGGGTCAGGTTGGAAGGGCCCACAGAGCCTGCTCAAGCAGGGGCATCCCAGAGCACATAGCACAGGATTGTATCCAGATGGTGCTTGGATATCTCCAGTGAGGGAGACTCCACAACCTCTCTGGACAATCTGTTCCAGTGCCCCGTCACTTGCATAGTAAATAAGTTCTTCCTCATGTTCAAGTGGAACTTCCTGTGCCTCAGTTTCTGCGTGTTGCCTCGTGTCCTGCTGCCCAGCACCACTGAGCAGAGCCTGGTCCATCCTCTGACCCCTCCCTGCAGACACTGACAGACATTGATGAGGTCCCCTCTCAGTCGTCTCTTATCCAGGCTGAACAGGCCCAGCTCTGTCAGCCTTTCCTCATAAGAGAGATGCTCCAGTCCCTTGATCAACTTTGTAGTTCTCTGCTAGACCCACTTCAGGACCTCCACATCTCTCTTGTGCTGAGGAGCCCAGAACTGAGCACAGGCTCCAGGTGAGACCTCACCATGTCTGAGTAGTGGGGCAGGATCACCTCCCTTGACCTGCTGGCAATGCCCTTCCTGATGCATCCCAGGATACCACTGGCCTTCCCATCCACAAGGACACACTGCTGGTTCATGAACAGTTTGTTGACCACCAGGACGCCTAGGTCCTTCCCTGCAGAGCTGCTTTCCAGCAGGTCAGTCCCCAGCCTGTGCTGGTGTGGGGCTATTCTTCCCCAGGGGCAGGACCCTGCATTCGGTCTTGTTGAATTTCAGAGAGTTCTTCTCTGCCCGTCTCTTCAACCTGTCGAGGCCCTTCTGAAGGGCTGCACAACACTCTGGGATATCGGCTAATCTTCCCTTCTTACTTGCAGGAAAGAGCAGTAAAAGATGAATTTGCAGAAGGAATGACATTTCTGGGAAGGCTGTTGAAGATGTGGAAGACTACGAGATCTGCTAGTTCACTTTTACTGTCAGTCTCTTCTCCTCCTTCCATAGGGACATATAAGCACTGGAGGAAAAAGCAAAAGTTTTAAGAAGTTGAATTTTTCTTTCCAAGTCAAGAAGAAAACTGCTGAAGGAGCACCACATACTTTGTAGGAGCCCAGTCACATTCTTGAAGTCTGGGTGTTCTAACACATTGCCATGAATACATCATATACCAGTTTACCTCTGGAACTTGATATTAAAGACCTGCTTGTAGGTATCACATGACCTTCCAATTTACATGAATGTAAAAGATAAGAGGTCTCCAATTTTGTGCCTTGATTCATCTAAGATGTTGCTCCTCTGTCTCTTTCCAAAGATCACTGAAAACTTCCCCTGCCACAGATTAATTCAATCTTGAAACAGAGAAAATACTGTAGAGATAACTCCACCTGTCTTGCAGCTTGAAAGGCCTCTAAGCTTTTGAAAATCATAAACTTTTGAAAAGATCTTTGAAAGCAGTTTTAAATATTTGCCCTAACAGAGTAGTAATATTTATCTAAAAATAGCTGGTAGCAAGGTCCAACCAATAAAATGTAAAGGCACTGATAGCATCAAGATAGGATTACATGGTAAGTTGTGAAACCTTTTAACTTTTTCAGTTTTTGACTAAGAAAACACAAGAAAGTTGTGTTATTTATTTCACAATCTTAACTTGACATGATCTCACATCTTTCTTGACATTAGAAAAGTGCCTGCTTGTGTAACTATGAAAACAGTGAATTAGTGAGGTACTCATTTTATTATAAAACCATGATTCTTCTGTTTGGGCTGAAAGATGTTTTAAACAAGACAGCAATTTCCTTTTTCTTCACCTGCATGGGGTAATATCTAGGTTCCACAAAATTCCAGAGGGACAAGTTAGCTGTGGCTACTAAGGGTGACTGCTTGGCGGCAGTCACTGTCACATGAATGGCCCGGAGTATTAACATAAGGGATGTGAGAGATTCTTTGTTTCCTCAAGAGCACATGACCAAATGAACTCTTGAGTAGTCACAGAGCAGCAGATTTTATGGAGTAGGAAATGTCATCATCCAGATTATTTTTGTTCATAATGACTATGTTGTGGATCCGTATTCCAGGTCCCACATTGTCGCTGTTGAGACGAACAAACTCACAAGAAGTTGGGGAAGGAGAGTAGAAAAGAAGAAGTAAAAGTTTATTTTAAGGAACACACACATCCTTTTATAGGCTTTAAGAATGTTATGATTCGCATCACCTGTTAATTGGCTATTGAATCAATACAATACACCCATTGGCTACATTAACTACAACATTCTATTATTATTAAAACAACAAGGCAAAAAACACCAGGTGCAAGGTTGCTGTTAAATTCTTTCCCTATGTTTACAGTTCTAGCTCTTGTTTCTCACGGGTAGAAGCGTACTGTACTAAGATCTATTTCGGAGCTAGCAAGGCTGGTAGGCCTGCTATACTTCTCCACACCACATGTCTTGGCAGGCTGCAAAACAGTTCAAGGAAAATGGTGCTGATCTGTAATGCAGTTTCAGAAGATGAGGGCACCATTCCATTGATGGAACCATAACTCTGAAGGTGCGCAATGGTTTCTGTGCCAGGCAGCTGTGCACTCACATCGAGTGTGATATCCATGCCCGTGTAGATAAAGCTATCTCAAGTTTTGGTCAGCTGTGCTTCCCTCTGGCCTGTTGGTGCATCTCAATTTCCTTTGACTTTGAAATTCGAGGCCAGATGTTTTCCAGCAGAGTTTTCTAATGCCAAGACATGCATTTCCTCTCAACAGTCCTTTTATATTGTAGGATAGGTGCAGTGTAGTACACAGTACACACAGTGTACTGTGTTCCTGTCCCAATGTCCACCTTGAGCTTGTTTTCCTAAAATTACCACCCTAGTTTCAGTGCCGACCACCTTGCCCTTTCCTTCTCTGTTACCCTCTGCTGAGATGGATGACACCCCCCGTGCAGCAGTGAAGTCACTGTGAGGCAGTGTTTTTGGACTTGAAGTTATGCATGAACTTGGCCATCTGTCCCCTTGCCTTGGACGTACCAATTTGCTTTCTCTCAGGGAGAGTGAACACAAAGGTATATTCAGTTTGTAATTTAAATATGAGTTCTCCATCTGATTTAGCGTTTTTTACTATTGATCTAATATAAATAAGACACTTTGTAACTTAGACCACATGGTTCTGCAAAACTTATTAATTCAATTGCCTTACTGGAGTGGAGCCAAAGCTGGTAAAGTCGACTGAAAGCCTTTTAACTACTTTAGAGGATTTTGCACTTGTCGGATGAATGTTGAGGTGTTCAGGCATCATTTTTAATACCTCTGTGCATGGGGATGCATGAAACTGCAACCACTCTGCTCCTGCTCAGGGCAGAAAGGGCAGCAGTTGGGAAACTCCACTTCATGTTCTGATCTGCGCGCATATGTAGGACTTTGTATCCAGCTTCCAAACAGCGTGAAGGTCTCTGAGCTACACTGCTCTGAACACAGCAACTGGCGCAACTCTCATGTAGTCTTAGCAAGTCCAGAAGTCTCATTGGGACACTGTAAGAACCCATCAAATTTACTTTCTAATAAAAAGCTAAGAAGCAACAAATTATGCTTTGGCTTACAAGACGAGAGAGAGGAAGCCATTGACCCAGGCCCCTAGAGGCTGCCCTAGTTCTCCCGGTGCACATGCTACAGATTAGTAGGATTTCCTATACAGTCTTAATATCTGCACAGATATGATGTAACAAGGATGGTAGAGCTAAGGCTGAACTAAATCAGCTGTAATGCTGAAAATAAAGAGGTAAAGGTAAAAATAAAATAATACGTTTTTTTCAAAAAAGTTCTTCTATGGGAATTGAGAACTTCATGCTTTTGAGAGACTTCCTTACTATATGCCACATCTTTTTAAAATTGTTTTGGATTACAGTACTCTGTAATATCATAATTTCATTAGTACTACTGTGGTTTTGTCCAGGTTTTCCTTTCAGAAACACATCTCTGTGTGCCTGGTATAGAGCCTGCTCTGCTGGTATAAAGAGAATGTGTACTAAGTGGGATATGGATACTTAATGAGTGTCATGCAATCTGCTGCTGCTTCATTAGGCCTGATAGCCGGGGATCCTAAAAAACGTGCAAAAGTTCTTAAATTCTGTCCAGATAAAATTTCCAGACAGAAAAAGGAAATCCAAAAAAATGGTTGCTCTAACTACATTGAATAGATGCCTATTTCATGTTTATATTCTAGTAAGCAATGCGTTCTATCAAAAATTAGATAAACTACCTTCTTTGTAGAAGGAAGTAAATACTGACTTTACATAGTTTGAAAGTGAACATACAACAGCTTATACTCTAGGAGTATAGGAGTAATCTATCCATCTCTACGCATACCTGTGGAGCTATTCTGGATTTACAGTACCGTTTTCCAGTTCAGGATCAGGTTCAAAACAGAGCATATAAAGTTCATATACACAACTGTAGATTAAGTGGAATAAACAGGGTTATTTTTCTGTATTCTGGTTACTAAAGGGCTTTCCATATAAAAGAGTCAAATCTCTTAGCCACTGGGCACAGGAAATCCAAGGATGTTATTAAGACGAGATACTGAGTAATTTTTTGCTGTGTAACTCTAAGTTCATGGTTTCATCTGGAACTGCCATAGCAACAAATGCCACCAATATCTTTGCTTTGCAGCCACATTTCCAGAGGTTGGCTTTGCTGCTGACAAACAGACAGATGGCCAATAAGGATATAAATGTATGTTCCTTTTACATCAAGTATGTTATCTTTTGTAATATATTAGGTCAGATCCTTTCTATGTGTAAATCAGGATAGGTCCTAGGGTCTGGCCCCAGCACATTGCCTTATACAGTATGGGGAGTAGGGACAGTCTGCTCATAAAATAAGGCTCCAGTGTTGATGTAGCTTGTGTTCTCCAAACCCTTCTTCAAAGGCTTTCTTTTTCTTGCTTGTCCGGGAGGAAGATGATGACTGAGTCTTCCTATTAGTTAAAAGCATTCTAACATTATATTTAAGATTACAAACTAGTTTTACTTTTTATTTTATGTTGTGAAGGAATATGTATGATTGTTCTCCCTTTACCTACCTTCAGGAAAAAAAAATTTCAAAAGAAAGAAATAAACTAATTGTGCCCATAAAAACTTCTCAGATCTTCAGGGCCTTCCAGATCCACTTTGTTAACAGAAATGATAAAAGCTTGCATCCATTGCATCGTAGCTGTGACTCATCACACTGTTTCTTGGATTAAGCCAATTTAAAATGTATTGAATGCTGCTTTGTGTCACATTTAGATATCTTTCCTCAAGAATACCATTCTGTATCTTGCTGGAGTAATTTTCCTTTGATTCATTTCTACTGCTCTACCAATCCCAGAGGTAAGCCATGCTATTTTCTGTTAAGAGAGCACCACCTGGATCCACTTAATGTTGTCTCCTTTACATGCAGTAAAATGGCAGATATTCCAGGCTCACTCTTTTAACCTCCCTGACCAATAAACTCTATGTATTTCCATCTTCTGTAGCCCATCAGTTCATCAAGATCTCAATTAACCAAATCTATTTTGTAATACCCATGTGGCACGTAATTAAGAAACTAAAATGGTTTCATCTTCACTTTGAAAGGCATAATGTTAATATGTACTGCTGAAAACCAATACTGTAATCTTACCTCTCCCTAGTAATCTGATGCTGACTTTATGCAGATTTTAATTCTTAAATAGCTACTATTTTTTCTGTCCAGCACAGCCAAAAAGGCACAGCAGGAAGATGGTGTCTGCAGTGCTCTGCCTCTGATCTCCTCAGAATGCTCTGGGTCTCGGGCTGTGGCTCACAGCTGCACTGCAGCACCATTCACTACCAGAGTCCAGAATCCACACCAAAACATAGCAAATTGTTCTGCAATTGGCCCCTAACTTTGAAGTCCCTAAATTTGACAGCACAGATATCTGAACCCCCCTGGCATATCTGTCACCTTTGAGTGCAATAGACTTGGTGTCACTATGATTGTGACAAACCATCCAGATATGCTCAGCTGCTGGTTATAACCACATGCTGTAACCACTGCTCTTGCTATTTGCAAACGCATTGTTCATGAACTGTAGAAAAACAAAAAGAAAAATTGGTTTAGCTGGTAAAAAAATTGTCTAGTTTTCTTCATATGAACAAGAAGGATTTTAAATACAAATGGTACTTAGAAATGCAACCGTGCACTGGGAGCTTGGGCCCAGGGACTCTTTAAACACTTATGAATACCTAGACATATTATAAACATTTAAATTCCCCACCCATGTTGTATGTACACAAGATAGTTTGAATGTTATACAGAGCTCTTAGAAACAAAATGTAAACAGACCTTTTCAATTAGCTGCCGTGGGAGTCTCAGAAATCAAATGCCAGAGTGCAGGCCTGTGAAAGCTGTAGATCATTGGGGTTTGTTTATTTGCTGGTATGACCTGCTGCCTGAGAACTAAATTGACACTGCTCCAACTTAGTGGGTGAAGGGAATAAAAAGACCTTCATTCTCCCCACACTACAAGAAGCAAAGTGGTGAGTTAGGTAAAGGACACCAGTAGAATGGAAAAGAATGAATGCCTCCCATTCCTGTGGAAGCCAGCCACTGTCGGGGGCTGATGGTAAAAGAGTGGGGGAGGGTGTGGTATTCTGTAGAAGTTCTGTAGGCTAGAGATATGAGCTTTTCCAAAGCAAGAGGTAAGGATAAAGTGTACACTTTGATCCCCATAAAAGGTGATGTTCCTCCTCCCATCCATCTCAGCTTAGATTGGAAATTCACAATCCAGCCTTAAGGGACTGCTCTCTTGTCTCAGATTTGATGGGTCAATTGGGATCTGGACAGGCTGTGTCAATGGCCGAAGGCCAATTGTTTAAGGCTCAGTAAGGCCAAGTGCCAGGTCTTGCCCTCGAGTCACAACAAACCCAGGCGGTGCTGCAGGCTGGGGTAAGAGTGACTGGAAAGTTGCTGGGTGGAAAAGGACCCGGAAGTGCTGGTCAACAGCAGCTGAACATGAGTCAGTGTGTGCCCAGGTGACCAGGAAGGCCAATGGCATCCCGGCCTGGATCAGCCATAGTGTGGCCAGCAGGACCAGGGCAGTGACTGTCCCTCCATACTCAACATGGAAGAGGCCACAGCTCGAGTTCTCTGTCCAGTTCTGGGCCCGTCCCTACAAGAGAGACATTGAGGTGCTGGAGTGTATCCAGAGAAGGGAACAGAGCTGGAGCACAGGTCCTGTGAGAAGCAACTGAAGGAGCTGGGACTGTTTAGCCTGGAGGAGAGGAGGCTCCGGGGAGACCTTATCACTCTCTACAACTGCCTGAAAGGGGGTTGCAACCAGGTGGGGGTCAGCCTCTCCTTTCAGGCAACCAGTGACAGGAGAGGAGAACATGGCCTAAAGCTGTGCCAGGGGACATTCAGATTGGACATCAGGAAGAAACGCATCACTGAAAGGGTGATTAAAGCATTAAGCATCAGGGAGGAGGTGGAGTCACCATCCCTGGAAGTCTTCAAGAAACATGTGGATGTGCACTTGAGAACAGGGTTAATAGTGAATGTGGTGGTGGTGCTAGGTTGGACTGGATGATCTTAAAGATGTTTTTCAACTTTAACAATTCTATGAGTGAGGCTGTACCTTGGAAGATGTTATAGAGGATACAAAGGCTGGAAAACTCTAATGAAACAAGCTCCAGAAAATGACTTGCACAAAAAGGGAGAATGGGTGGATAATTAGCAAAATTGAAGGACAGCTGCAGGCAACAGGGACATTTCCAGAGCAGTTCTTGGAAACAAAGAGACTGAAACCTTCTACTTACTCCTGTCTGTGTAAATAAATCAAAGAGGAGGTTACAGTTGTCCCAGCCTGGCACTATCTGCTAGGTACAGCTGATGCTCTCCTTCCTGACCTCCACACCTCAGTGCAGCAGCCCAGTCTAAGGTATAAAACTACTTTTGTGATAGTTGCTGTTCCTGCCACGCAACTGGATGGAGAAAGGCTGGTCAGAGATGGGATGGTACAGCTTTGAAATGAATGAAGTGCTAAGGAGAAAGGGCTGTATACCAGCAGTGGCTATATTGTTCCTCCCTTTCTCCATGGAACAAAGTAGAAGGATAACTTTGACTAGATAGAAACTCTTGCAAATTTTTCCTTGCTAATAGGTTCTTAGGTCTATAAGATGTCCTTGACCTCACCAATATGGCCCAGCTCTCCATTTCTCCCCTTGGAAGTCTGTGTAGCTCAGTAAGTACTCTTTGGTAAAATGCATGTATTTCCTGTTGCTGGAGAAGTGAAATGCCTAACTTCCAGTGAGTTCTGACAGGATCCTCAGTGTCATGAGTTACTCTGTTAAAGAGTGAGAGCCATCATTTCAAAGCAAGAGTAATATTGTGCAGTTGCCTAAAAGCAGTCAGTGGATAATCAAGATAATGGCATACCCAACATAAATCACTAGGAGGAAGGAACAACAACGAAGAAATATTAGTGATGGTTGCATGCAAGAAAGTGGTACTAGAAGTCACAACATCATGATATGGCTGTATCATCCAGAGACTCAAAAAATGCTTTGTCAGAGACAAGTGCAAGACTGTTTAGCACAGCCTTGACTATAAACAGATAAACTGTACAAATACAGAGGATAAAAGCAAAGAGAAAAGCAACCAAAAGAGAAGATAAAATCCACTTTGTTTGCAAGGCAAAGATGAAAGTACATGGATACAGTCCTGAAATGGGTTTAGCATGATGATAAACAGGGAGATTTGAGATGCACACTCAAAAAGAGGATGTATCTTGTTAGACAGAGAAAGTGAGTGCCAGAGAACAGAACCAGTGAAGAGGAAACTCCAGGGGAAAAAACTAGAGCCACCTATGGAAGCATGCAGGATATGTAAGATCAGAGACATGAAATAAGTCTAGGGACAGTGCTAAAGATAGCAAGTCGGAGATGAAGATAAAGGAACCAGCTCAGAACTGCAGTTCTGATGAAAAGCTCCAGGACCTCTGAATCCCTCAAATTTTTGAGGAAACTGTTGGGGTGACAACTTGTGCATTGTAAAACTTCAACTCCTGGAGTTACACGATATGGAGAATTAGGGATTTGGTTTTAAAACACAGTTGCTGTAGTTTAAATTGGAGGAAAAAAGACGTGGTCTGCACAAATCCTAAAAAAATCCAACAGCAAAAGGTAATCATTGGGAAAAAAGTTTATTCATCTGGGTATTTTTACATTACTTTAAATCAAATAATATTCTTTCTGAACATTCAAAGTCCTCCCTCCTTCTCAGGCCCTCTTTGAGGACAGAAGTTCAGGGGAGTCAGGAGAAAGCTTTCCAGTCCTGTTTATATCCCCTCACAGCCCAGTGATGACTACAGCAGTCTTGCCTGACATAGGTGTTATGGTGTTTTACACTGGAAACAGAAAATACACATTCTAGAAGAATGATCCTGACAAAAATCACAGAATCACTGACTGGTTTGGGTTGGGAGGGACCTTTAAAAGTTGTCTAACCTCCTGCCAATAAGCAGGGACATTGTCAACTAGACCATTTTGCTCAGAGCCCCATCCAACCTGACCTTGACTGTTTCCAGGGATGAGGCATCCACAGCTTCTCTGGGCAATCCGTTCCAGTGTTTCACCACCCCCAGCATAAAAAATGTCCTCCTTATATCTAGTCTGAATTAACCCTCTTTCAGTTTAAAAACATTAGCCCTTTTCCTATCCCTGCCTACAGGCAGTCCCTACTTGAAAAAAACCCTTTCCGAATGTGACATCCATGCAAACTTATATTCCTGGGGTTATCCCAGGAATACCTTTTCGAGTCTGAGGAGAGGGGGATGCTATAACAGAACGCACACAACCATACTCCCTCACATGCTTTTGAAGTGGGGAAATGTGAAGTGAAGGGTTATGCAAGTGTTGGGATCTCCCTTATCCGGTACAACTTAGTGCTTAACAGCAAGAGTCCTTAAGTCTTCACAAGGAGGTGTTAGTGTAACACCTCCAATAATAAATAATAAACCACCAAAAGAGAATGAGTTATGAAGACACAGGACACCTAGTGCTGTACTGAGCTTGTCCAAGGAGGCCCTGTGAGCTGGAATGCTCCGTCTGGCACCTCTGCAGCCAGATGTGGCTGCACTGACTCTGCTTTTGCTCACAGGCCCAGATGACAGCAAAGTCCTGAAAAACGAACCTTCTCCCATCCTGTGAGAAAATGAGAAGCTAACTTGGGGTATCTGCAGCAAGTGACAACTCTACTTGCTTTTCACTGTATCCCAGGATATCTGTCTTATTTTCTACTTGGCTACCAGCATCAACCAGCTACTAATAAAAAAATCAAAATAAGGTCCAGACTTGTGATTTCATGCTGTGACAGTGCAAAGCTTGCAAGCTAATACCTGAAGGTAAGTGGCATGTTGTCCCAGGGGAAATATGGATTCTCCTGTGTACGAGAGAATCAGTAGTGGCTTTTTGGCTGTAGTGGACTGCAAAGCACAGCTGGGTGGAACCTATGGAGACAGATTGTAATTTCCTATCAGTAAGTTCAAGTTCACAGTGCAGGGTGCTGAAGAGCATAGGAGTGAGCAAGAGCACATGTTGTTTGTGCTGTTGGCTAAGCCTGGTGCAGATCCTGGCACAACATGGTGGGGAGGACACTGGAGCAGGCTGGAAAGCCAAGTTTGATGGCTACATGCACCTCTTTCCTAGGGCAAAACTGGGAAGAGAGAAGACACAGAACTGTGTCGTTTGTGAAGGACTGACTTAGCCACTAATTTCTGTGTCTCATATATATCTAAAAAATTAGCTCTTGTGCGGTACTTAATACACTGTTAATCCCAGTGTCTGTCTGTCAACACTGAAGCTGGGGCTGTGAGTTTAAGCATAGCACATCTCTGTCTGACAGTTATTACCAGCCTCGTCTGGCTGCTTTTGGTCATCTCAGGCATGTCCTTAGTGTACCCAGCTGAAACAATTGGCTCCTCCGGATGAAAACCATCATGTAAGGTTAAATTCCAAATCTTTAGCTATGAAACTGGAACAGGATGAGACCGACTTACCACATTGGACATTAGAGCTGAGCTTCTAAGCTTAGCAAGATTAGTATCAGCTCTGTATCCAGCACAAGGAGACTGAGTTTGTCTGGAGCGCTAGTTCTTTTCACCTCAAGAAAATCTGCAGAAAATCAGACTCAGTGTAGGGAAGTGGTGGCCTTGAAGCAGGAAAGAGCTGAGATGTGTTAGACATTGGAGCTCTGAAACACGTGAGTGATGCAGCTACAACTGCGGCAGCCTGGAACATGCTGTTCCAGCAGAGGCTCCCAGTACTCTCTCGAGAAGTATTTACAAAAAAATTGTAGAGTGAGTGTTTTAATCTACCTACCCTGGATGTGTGAAAGCCCTATACATTGGTTTATTAAACATTGCAGTGGACTGGACAAACCCATTTTGCTTCTCTTTTGCACTGTGGCAAAAATCAGGGTATCTTTATGTTAAACACTGCACAGATGTATAGTCTGCTTCTGTTCCTGCTTTTCAAAATGCAGAAAATACATGACATGAAATAATATTGTGCAGATGGAGAGATACACTGGAGTTTATTCTTCTGTATAGACACTCAGTTTTCTTTCAAAGAGCTGCCTCAGCTTCATTCTCAAATTCCAAAGTCAAGTAGATGAATTAGTGGAGGAGAAAAGTTTCCTGCATTTCCTAATTTAAACAGTCCCGTCCACCCCTGGGAAAACACCAATTTTGAGAAAATATTTCCATTTTTCAAGACAACATTTTAATACTAACCAAAGTGCTTATTTCAAAATGTCAATGCTTAGTTTTGAATTTCTGTTTTAACTCAGACTTAACTTTCTCTAATGCAACAAGGAAATTCCTAGAGAGAAAATGTAAATTTTTTCTTGGTCTTTGATTTTAGAGAAATCTGCAAAAGAGTGAACTCCAAGGATAACTTAAAGTTCAAGAACATAACTTGTTGTTTAAGGAATATGTAATGATTCGTTTTCATGTTAAAATTTGTGTCCTTGTTATTTCTTTTTGCCTTTTTAACATTTCTATGACATAGCTTCAAGTTAATAATAGTTTATCCAACATCATGGACAAACACATATTTAGATTAAAGCCGGGGAGAAGTTTGCCATCAGCATTGGTTAGGACAAAGTGCAGGCTCAGGTTCATTGTGTCTATAATTTTACCTTACCAGTGAGTTTCGGCTGACTGCACATCGCCTGATTCACAATCTGATAATGCTGGATATTGAGATTCCACCATTCTCTTAAATTCGGGCCATCAGGCTACAAAGTCATCAGTGAAAAGCCGGAATTAAATCAGCAGAAAAACTTCTGTATTTTATTAGGAATTAATCAGAAGAGCAAGCCTAGGAATATAATCTATTTCTGTGTTTTGCTAGTCTTTAGATTATTGTTCTCTGTTTCTCTGTTTTCCCTCTGCAGAAATAGACTCTTTTCTTTTTATCTTAGAGGTATTCATGTCATAAAAATCCAATTTTTTCATACCATCAGTTGTCATTTCTTTTGTTATTGCACTGTATTTTATGTGCTAGATTCTCCAATTCATTTAGTAGGTAAGACAAAGACAAAAGAGGGAATCCTATCCAGAGATAAACTTTTTCATTGAGTGCAAAGGACCATGAAGCTATGGGTGGTGTAATTGTATAAATAATTTAAAAGGTAAAGAAAATAGATGTGGAATGCAATTGCTGAACCTACACTTTCTGTCAGATGTTTAATAGTTTAATATTTTTTGTCAAAGGAATGAAGTTAGTTTTATTCTACACTCAAGGTGCTAAAAATACACACACACGAACACACACGAACACACACCACAGCATATGATAGCAATAAAACATGAAAGTACTTTCCTGCATTAGCTGTACTGGCTCCAGCTGACTGACCCTGGTTTTGGTCAGTGTCTGTGTCAGTGCATCAATGTTATGTTCTCTAAATTTCTAGTAATTTAAATATACTAAGATAAAAGGTAATGTTACTGATGGAAAATGTATGTGAAAAGCAGCTTCAGTACATTAGGGACAAATCTCCTTTCTCTTCTCTACCTGCTGCTCTCCTAAAGACATTGGACATGGGCCTGGGGCTGCATCCCTGTGCTGCAGCAGAAGGTTCCTGCCCTCCTGTACACAGGTGCTGGGAGGCTGAATGTGTTGCTGTGTGCAGCTGTTTCTGTGCTGTAATGATGAGCAACAAAGAAAAACCTGAATGTAAACCCCTGCATATGGAAATAGAAGTTTCTTTCACAGATCAGGAGAGCAGGTGGGGTTTTGGACACACAGAAGACATGGTTCTTTTCTGTTTGCCTAGAGGAGCCCAGCTGTTACAGATGAAAAAAGATATTGCATGGCCACACTGTGCCAGGACTCCAAAGATGTCCTGCTGCCCAGACTTAGAGACTCACAGATCCTCTTCAGCGAAGCTTGTGCAAGTTTCTCTGTGGACAATTGTATTTCAGCCAAGGATAGCTTTGTTTAACACGAGCAGTTAAAGCAGTCCCTGCTGCAGAAGGATGGAAAGCTGTGCTGTATCCAATTTACGATGTGATAAATAGGACAGACACATATTCTGCGTTAGAACACTCACAGTTATACATTTTTGGGGGAACTGCTGGTACTGAACAGGCCTTTGCATGACAAGCTTAGCTGTTATGAGATTTGGTCCCAGTGTCCAAGAACTAAGTTTTGTTCTCAGTCTGACTTTCCATGCCCTGGTCCCCTTTCCGCTGTCGCCTATGGCTGGTAAAGTGCATAGTGTTGTTCTGCTCAACAGCTCCTGCACACAGCCTGACTTTGTATTCTGCATATCCATAGGCATCGCCTGATGAGAGGGGGCTTTGTGCTGCCAAGAGCTGCTGGTTGGAAAACTACTTCTGATCATGTATAGTGCTATTGTTGTTCGATACCACTGCTTGATCAGCAAGGCTGTATCCTAACTTCTGCTACAATATTCAAGGAAAACATGTATGTCAGCAAGGGATCCCGGGAAATAAAGCCTCAATGGCTTAAGAGCTGGTGAGCAACAGAATCCCATACAAGATGCAAAATTCACCCCCTTCAAAGGAGAAGACACATGGAAATATTTAGAAGAACTGGGAGTTTTAATTTCCTTTTCTATGAACATCATGTCAGGTGCTGAGGAGGCAGTCACCTAATGCACTTCAGTGCTAATTGAGCCTGTCAAAGTCAGTCTTCTGTGGAAGATGAGAAAAAGACAGCAGCTGAAAACAACAATGGGCTGGAAAAGACTTTGAGAGGCCAAAAGAGGAGCAGAGCACAAAGACAGAGAAGCTGTGAAGCAAGATCTGAGCTTTGAGCTTATTTCAAAGTGGAGGTTAGATATTTAGAATTGAAAATAGTGATGAACAAGAAGGAACTGTTGGAAGTGTGGTTAAACTTAGCAGTGAATGATCACAGGTGGAGGATCCATACCAGTAAAACTGGAAATCACTGAGATTTCTTGCCCCCAGATTAACTAACAATTCATCTGATCCTCATTTGTTCTTCAAGAGTACCTGGTTCAACCCGTATTGTAAACATTATAATCCCACACTGAGAGCCCTATGCTCCAGAGCCATGAGATCAACTCAGCAGTGCAGTTTTCATTGAAAATAAGAAAGGTCCTTGCCTCTGCAGTTAGAAGGAAAGCTGCTAAGTTACCTGAGGGTAACTGATACAAGTAGCTCAAAATGTAGTAATGAAGCTTGAGTGTTCCTCTTGTATTTCAGTGACAGTCTGTACTTCAGCTCACTGCGTGTTCAGGAAAAACACTCATGATGTTTTAGGGCAAAAAAAGAGTTCAAATGGGCCCCCAGGGCTGGCTCATAGGACTGAGAGGGGCCTTCTGTATCATTCTTCTGGGTATTAATGGAAATCACAGAAAAAAACTTCATTGTGATGACATCAGCATTCTTTGGGTACTAGGAAGAACTGGCTACCACGAGTCTACCTCTGCCTACCAGCATCAGAGATGATAGACATAAGGTCAATCCATTGAAAGAAAGGGAATTTTTATACACATGATACTGTGTTTAGAAGAACCTTTCTACTTGCTCACATTTGGCTGTAGAAGAAAACTCCCTCAGATCAGTCTCGTGAGTCTTTTGGTGAGGGTCTTTGACCATCTTCACAGAGCTGGTTTATGTTCAGTGCCTACCTGCGTTGTCACTGGACACACTCTCATGCTGCATTACAGTCCTGACAATCCCCAGCTCTTAGACCACCATCAGTGAGGCTGGAAGTGTTTTACTAGGAAAGGGTTACACCCACACAGCTGATCAGAAAACTGAACTGTAGAGAAGTGACCTTCTGAAGGCCAGTCAGCCATGCAAGGTCAGAACTACTTGGTAGAGTCCAGATCTCTGGGGTTTTCTAGGATGGGGTGGTGCCTCAGTGCCATCTGTGCCACAGGAGAGGTTCAAGGCATCACAAACACCAGCTCTGAATGTCTCTTGTGTTACAGTGAGTTCCTCATCCTTAGCATAGGTAATCTAAAGGTAAAACTGGCACTGGAAAGTGTGACTATAAGTTTTTAGGTTAAAAGAAGCATTTTTCTGTAGCTTTGTGGAAGGGTTTTAGTACCTGAAAAACTGCCACAACAGTGCTTCAGTCAATTTTCCTGATCCTATGCCTGTTCCTTTTCCTGCCTTCTTATTCCTTTAGAACTGACTGCGCAGATATTTTGATAGTAACCCCCCAAATCTGATTTTCAGAAAAGGCTGGATAAGACTGTATCTATTGAAATGAAACAAACCAAAACAAAAATAGCTCAGATTAACCCTGGGTCATTTTGCTAGCAAGAATGGAGGAAATCAGCCATGGAAGAGAAGGATGGATGGGAAAGGGAGGGTACTGGAAAATGATACCTCGTCTTACTAACACTGAGATACCATCTGAGTGTTGGCAAAAGACTTGAATTCCTCAGGCTCCTATGTGGTAGATATGTCTAATGTCTGTGCTAGGAATAATCAAGACACTGCGTCATCTGCAAAGCAGTCACATTGTCAGAACTAGTTAAGCTGGATACCTAAGTTAACAGCACAACCATTTCCTTAGATGCTTACACACAATTTGCTTTCACCCACCTTCACATAAAACATAAATGTAGAAGTCCCCATTTCTGTCCATAGTGGGATCTCTGGGTAAAAACTGAAATCAAAAACAAAAGGAAAGGCCTTATTCAACAGGAGCACAGTTCCCCACTTTTGCTTTTGTTTTTAAATGCAGCAATACAAATATTTATTTTGTGATAGATTATGGATGTACAACTGCTAGCTATACAGTGCAATGAAAATTAAATTTTCACCCAATGGGCTTAGATGGAACTTGCAGAAAGCAACATAAATAAAAAATGTATTATTCATTACTTCATTGCTTATTTGCTGTGAGGGATGTAAGATTTTGCTGTTCAAGTCGCTTATGATTTCATAGTGCAATACAACTGAAATCAATGGCCAATAAGCCCAACATTTAAAAGCAATTCTTTATGAAATAAAACCTTATTTGCTATGGTGCCTTTCATACCAACTGTATTCCAACAGGTTATGCATACTGAAAGAATCCGATTACAGAGATAATAAATAGGAAAGGGGAGTGTTATTAAAGAGATACTGGGAGACAAGGGGAGAAACATAAATAATACGCTACAGAACAAATGTTTCTCTCATTTAGCTTTGTGCATAATGATCAACTTGGTGGGATCCTGCTGGAAGTGGTAAAAAGCCCAGCATAGTCCATTTTCAAAGGCCACAATCAGCAACGATTTATCAGCTGCTGCACTGAGGGATGTGCTAATGTTTAAAGGGCATCAAATCAGGCCCGTAAAAGCTAATGGAAGGCTTTTGCTTTCTCTGTGTAATGGATCAGGCTTGAGTGTACATATTAAACCAATAATACACATCTCTTTTTTTTTTTTATCTAAATCTCTACATCAAAAGAACTAAACTCCAAAAGAACTTTTTCTAGAATGGCAACAAATCACCAAAGGAAGATAAAAACTCTTTTAACTCTGCAAACTTGATGTCTTTCTGGCACTTTTTACTCCGGTGTCATTTCTCAAGATACTTGGAAGAAAATGTGTTTTCAAACTGTAAAACAAACTTAGTGGGGTGAAAAAAAGGAAACTGTTATGTTCTTCTGAAATGCAAAATGCAGTACCTCAGGTAGCTGACTAATTGAAATATTGCTTCAATCGGGCAAATATTTTCTAATATGAAAGTTTAAGTCCGCAATCCATTATAGTGGAAAACAACAAAGAAAATATTGGCAAAGATAGAGACCTGAGCAGAATGCAAAATAAAAACAATGGTTAAAAATACTGTCCTTAAACTAACATATTTCAGCTTCAGAAACTACTTTACAAAGGCTTGGGACAGACTCAGTTTTCTCTCTCATAGAATGAGTATGTTTACAGGTACTTAAAAAAATTACAACAATATAGTCTCATTTCTTTTTAAGTATGCTATGCTGATTTCACAGATAAACAAGAGGCATTTTTTATACAAAAAAGAGAGACATTCTATGCTACTGGTTTGGATTAAGTACTTCAAGAAAACCATGGCCGAGACAAATGTTTCCATGATTATAGTCTAAAGGTAAAAATGAGAGAAAGTAAAAAGCTATTTAAAATAAAGGGCAGCACTGATGGAAGGAACAGGGATAAGGAGCTAAGGCAAAAAAGAAAGGTTTATGCTCGGTGAAAGCAAGGTTAGGTAGTGTGGGAGAAATATGTCACTGCAGGGAGAAAATTCGTTGGGCCAAATGTCAGTTGGAGTAGAAGCTGGCCAGAAATGTGGGGGGAAATAAAAAGTTTCAAATACATTATTGGCAAAAGTCAGACCAGAAATAACATGCCTGTTACAGGAAGGGGATGGTCACTTCATAAACAGGGGCAGAGACAAGAGAAAGATGTTTAGTGCTTTCTTTGCGTCTGTCTTCAGCATGGATGGTGGACTGAGGGGATGCCTATGCCCTGAGCTGGAGGAACATTGGTGTGAGAATGACCAGTTCTTGGCTAACCCTGAAGTTGTGTGGGATCTGCTGCTCCAGATGGATCCTTATAAGTCTATGGGGCCTGATAGGATTCAGGTGAAAACACTCAAAGGGCTGGCTGATGTCATCACAAGGTCTCACTTGCTGATTTTTGAGCAGTCTTGGGAATCTGGAGAGGTCCCAGTTGACTGAAAGTCGGCTAGTATTACCCCAGTTTTCAAGAAGGACAAGAAGGATATCCAAACTACAGACCTGAGAGTCTCACTTCAGTGCCTGGTAAGGTTATGAAGAAAATTATTCTGGGAGATATTGAAAAACATCTGAAGAACAAAAAAGTAATCTATCACAGCTAGCACAGCCTCATGAGGGGAAAATTCTGCTTGTCAAACCTGATTTCCTTTCATGGCAAGGTAATCAACCCAGCTGATAAAGAGAAGCCAATTGATGGAATCTTTTTGTATTTCAGTAAATCTTTTGATACTGTCTCTCCCAGTGTCCTTCTGGACAAAATGTCCAGCTCACAGCTGGATAAACACATCATGCCATGGATGAGCAGCTGGCTCACTGGTCAGGCACAAAGGGTTACAGTGAATGGGGTGACATCAGACTGGGGACCTGTCACTAGTGGGGTTCCACAGGGCTCCATCCTTGGCCCTGTTCTCTCTTTAACATCTTCATAAGTGACTTGGATACAGAACTGAAAGGGATACTAAGTAAGTTTGCTGACAACACTAAATTGGGAGAAGCTGTTGACTCCCTCAAAGGGAGAGAAGCCCTGCAGCAAGACCTTGACAAATTAGAGATGAGCAGTCACCAAACATTTACCAAGGACAAGTGCAGGATTTTGCATCTGGGATGAGAAAACCCTAGATGTATGGACAGACTGGGGAAGGAGATGCTGGAAAGCAGCTCTGTGGAAAGGGACCTGGGGGTCCTGGTCGATGTCAAGCTGAACACGAGTCAGCAGTGCCCTGGCAGCCAGGAGGGCCAACCCTGTCCTGGGGGGCATCAGGCCCAGCATGGCCAGCCAGGCAAGGGAGGGGATTGTCCCGCTCTACTCTGGGCTGGGGCGGCCTCACCCCGAGTCCTGGGGGCAGTTTTGGGTGCCACAATATAAAAAAGACATTAAACTATTAGAGAGTGTCCAAAGGAGGGCCACAAGGATGGTGAAGCGCCTTAAGGGGAAGCCATGGGAGGAGCAGCTGAGGTCACTTGGTCTTTTCAATCTGGAGGAGACTGAGGGGAGAACTCATTGCAGTTACAACATCCTTGTGAGTGGAAACAGACGGGCAGGCACTGATCTCTTCTCTGTGACAGGACCCAAGGGAGTGGCCTGAAGCTGTGTCAGGGGAGGTTCAGGTTGGATATTAGAAATAGATGAGAGAGTGGCTGTGCACTGGAACAAGCTCCCCAGGGAAATCTTCACAGCATCAAGCCTGACAGAGTTCAATAGGTGTATAGACAACACTCTCAGGAACATGATGTGATCCTTAGGGCTGTCCTGTGAAGGGGCAGGAGTTGGATTTTGATGATCCTTGTGGGTCCTTTCCAACTCAGGATATTCTGCAGTTCTATGACGTAAAAAGTAGTTGCAAACAGTGTAAGAGCACACTTAATCTGAAAATCACGACATTAGTAATCAGCAAAGGAGTTAATGTCTGAGTAAATCCTCCAACAGGACTAATTGTGAAGCAAGAATAAAGACGTTTCCACACGTAGCTGGACTGGTTCTAGGTGAGGTGGTGACCCACAGAAAGCCAGACCTACTGCCCTTGAGCATCTCTTCCCACCATGGTTTCACCTTCCCAAAATACTGGTGAACCTAGCTTTTGAACAGTTTGGGTCTGTTCAAAACCTTCCCAACTTCTAGAGAATCTTCTTTTCGTTCCTTTTTCAAACGTCTTTCAAAAGCTCTTTGTTTCCTTCATATTTCTGAATTTCCTTCTGCTGTCCTAGATTTTACTCCCTTCTAACTTGAAGGTCGGTATCTAAACCATTTCCTCAACTGCTCTCTTATCACTACACAGCAAATTTCTCCTCAGTACACATTCTGCAGCCAGAGTCTCCAGTGCCTCTTTCACCCTAGGCCTGCTAGAAAGTCTCCCCTGAGATATGTCATAAGTAGAAATATGAAGTCAAGGAACTCCAGATTTTGGCAGTGACTGCTGAGAACATGATGAAAATATGAAAATATTTTCAGTCTCCAAAGGGAAGACAACTTTGTGATAAGCTTGAGGGAAATAAAAAAAAAGGAAGCACTAAAAATCTCTTTACCTACAAAGAGAAGCTTTGCTAGTCTATTTTATTTTAACACTGCAGTAGCCATGAAAGTCCTGGGCAGTTATTTTGCACTATCTTAATTTATCTGGTTATTTGGCTTTACATAGACACTCTCCTCCCAAAAAGACTCTGTGATTTCTAAGAAACATTAACTAGAGAAGACAACCCTCCATCTTCATTTGAACTTTACCAAAGGCTGCGCCAGATAGGGCTGTGGAAACACAAAAGCTTTCCTTCCCACTAAAACACACCACACTAAATAGTTTTCATGTTGTTTTCTCAAGCTCTAACTGAGCAGATACTTGAAGGAAGAACCATTGCGAATCATGTAATAGTCGAGATTTTTGAACTTAAGTTTCCTCCTAGTAATCTAAATCTAGTTTCTGTGGACTCTTCTCTATATCTCTTTGTAAACTTGAATCATGTAGATGACCTGGTGGGTCTCAAAGTGTATCACCAGACAGAACAAATAGAGTAACCTTGTTCCTAGACCTTGATATCAGCTCTGGTGGTTTTTAGCCTAATACAAAAGGGCATAATCAGGACCAGGGCCTACGTAAAACTGGGCAAATTCCATGTGGAGAAACCTATGCATTTTATATAATGAGAGCAATTAGGTAGCAGAACAACCTAGGATCCACCTAGGATCACTGTGGATTTTTCAGTCTTTCTTGCAGGTTGGGTATCTTTCTAGAAGCTGGGCAAACAAACACTCCAGCTGTTGAAACCTTTCTAAACACGAGCATTAACAACTATGTATCTCTATATATCTCATATGTATATGTATCTCTGGTCTGTACTATAAAGGATGTCAGAAAAAATGTCAGAAAAAATTCTTATTCTTCTTTGCATTAATAAAATAAACTTAAAAAACCCCAAACCCAGCTTATTAAGCCATTTTTTCAGTAGTGTTCGTACCATAAAATGAACAAAATGTATATTTTTCACTGTAAATGTAGCTTAGCAATATTTAGAACAGGGTGTCCCAAATTCAGCTGGCTAGATAGCAGAGAAAAGAAATACCAGGGCACTGTGCTAGCTGTAGAGTCAATAATTGCAATGACTTTTAGCTTTTAGCCCATGAATCTGGTGTTCTCCCTGTCAAAAGCAGGAGCAGCAGCTCTTGGCTATTGTTCAAATAACAAAAAGATACAGATACTCAGGCAACTAAATCTCCATATGCTCAGTGGAAGAGTTAATATGTGGATCTTTGTATGCTAAGCAGAGTAACTTGTATATCTGTGGGGGTTTTACATATCTTTAGAGACAGAAGAGTTGAAATTTTGAAAGAAAAAGCCTTATTTAGAAAGGCAGTACCCCCAAAGGAAACAAAAAGCCCCAAAAAATTTTAATAACAAGATCTGATCAGCTTTGTAAAGAACCCTTTTGTGGGAGCTGTGAATAGCATTACAGCCCGAGAAGCATGAGGTCCTAAACTTGTTTGCTCATTCTTGTCCCCTGTGGTCCAATTAGACTTTCTCAATTTGCTCGACTTAAATCCTTGAAGGAAGTCCAGCTTTTAACAATAAATTCCCACTGAAATCTAGTTTAATCAATGTGTTTTGGAATATTAAGCTTCCTCTCTGGTACTGTCTCAAGCATGAGCATACAGATGAATAAAGAATTTATCTCTAGTAAAACCTTTTGTTTTAAAGATGATAAACTTTCGTGGCTGAAAGAAGTGCCAGTTGAGCAGAATGCCTGCAATCGCTGGCTTTGTGGGACATCTAGTGGGAAAAAAAGGCTACTGTCATGGGTATGCAGCTTCCCAGACGCACTAATACAAGGAGAAAGATAATCCTGCAAGCACAACAACATTAAGCAGAATTGTTGTGAGAAGTATAAGTATACTTGCACTTGAGTGCCTGGGAGAAAAGTCATCTACTAGTTTGAGTGTGTTGCCGGAGCATAAGCGCTTTCTGCTCTTCCACCGTGGTCTGGCCGAACACACGCACTAACAGATGCGCCCCCTGCCAGCGGTCATCTTGCAGGTGGTAAAAACAGTGGTGAAGCTACAGCAGCCCAGATACCAGCATGGGCTGACAACCTCAGCATGTTACCAGAATCCTGAACAGCCTGTACATTCCCATTGCTATTTATCCCAGCCACAAGCAAACAAGCTGTAGTGGATCACATTATAAATTTACCCAATTCAGCGTTCATCTCCTGAGAAAGCCCCTGAAGAGCTACAGGACTTCTCAGTGTACCTTTCCACCCTTCAGACATTCCTGGCACAGAAGCTCGTTTGGGCTTTCTTCCTCTTTGTGTCAAACAGAACTTTTTTACTTTTAAGTAATGAATCCTATCTTTTAATCCATGCTACCATCTGGCATTCACAGACCTCTGCCAACGTTTTCCACACTTCAGAGCCTATTATGAAATACCTCATTTTGATGTCAAATCTGGCACTACCTTGTTTCATTTAAAATCTCTCAGTTCTGTGTTACTAATAAAAAGAATCATAGAATCATTCAATAGTTTGAGTTGAAGGGGACCTTTAAAGGTCATCTTGTCTGCCCCTCCTGCAATGAGCGGGGACGTCCTCCGCTAGGTTAGGTTGCTCAGAGTGCCATCCAACTTGACCTTGCATGTTTCCAAAGATGGAAAATCCACCACATTCCTTGGCAATCTATTCCAGTGCCTCAGCACCTTCCTTGTAAAAAAACTTTCTTCCTTACATCTAATCTAAATAGACATCTTCAGTTAAAATGCACTACCTCTTGTCCTATTGCAACTGGCCCTGCTAAAAGGTTTATCCCCAAAGATCGGGCTCTCTTTCCACATGCCTTGTCTGTGTTGCTCTGTATAGCCATCTCTTCTTTTCCCCTCTCTAACACCATTTTTAGCAGGTAGCAGAATCTTTGCCTGTTCAATTGATCTTTGAACTGATGCTGCTGCTAATCTTGGTCCATCTTTGCCACCCTTTGGAACTTTTTCTCTTTTTTTTGAGTTCTGCTATGTCCTCTCAGTGACAGCAGTTCTGAGCTGAAAACAGTGGTCAGGATACACTCACACCATGAATTTCTTTAGTGGCATAATGGCATGTCCCTTTTGCTTTCTTTTTCTTTCCTAGGAACTCTTACTATTCTAAGCTTAACTGTCACTGCAAAGTGAGCTGATATTTTCACAGAAATATGTCTCCTTCCTTGGGGATAGTAATTAGTGCTGAATCTGTCGCTGTACCTGTTTTTTCTTCAAATGCATTTTTGCATGTTTGGCAGCACTGGATTTCACTAGCTATTGTATCCTTTAGCCTACTAACAGCATGAAATCTTTCTGCAGGGCATGGAATCCTGCATAGCTGTTTCTTGGCTTTATTTCCATGAGTAGTTTATTATCACATGCAAAATTTGTCATCCTCTTCTCACTCCCTTTTCCTACATCATTTACATCAGATAGCACAGGTCCTAAGATCCCCAAAGGACTGAGAAAACAGACTTTTATTCCTACTCCATATTTCTAGCTGTAACCAGTTATCAATCTATGAGAAACCTTTAATCTCATTCTTTTATAGAGATTTTTTGACACTTTGAGAAACATTGTTGAAAGTTTCCCGGAGATAACCACGTGCTCACATAACCAGGAGCTTCTTCAAAGAGTTCCAACACATTCATGAGGTGCTACTTTCTTCCTGTAAAGTCACTCTGAATCCTTTTCCACTATGGCATGTCAATTCATATCTCTACTAAATCTAATTTGCAGGGGTGCCATGAAGCCTGAATGGAGTTTCCCAGGACTATCTGTTCTGTCATTCTCTTTTGTATCATCCCTCATAGCCAGTGACTGCCCCAGGCAAGACCAAACCCATCCTGGGGGTATCACAATGCAAGAATAGAGGCTCAATTACAATATACAGCCCTGAGAGTAGGATACATTTACGCTGGGTATTCATGTCTGAATGCATATTTGGTGTCCCTGGTTCTTTTAAGATCCCCATCCTTTGCCTCTTAAAAATAACTTACCATTACATCAATGACCACTGGCAACAATCCCAGCTCAGGACATGACACTTTTCCCTGATCTCAGTGAACTCATAAAACGTAAACTTTACCTGTTAAACACAGGTATACAAGAGCAAGGTAAAATGAGTGAGAGCCGTTCCTGTCCTTGAACTTGAAGAATTCTCCTTTCAGTCTTGTATATCCCAGTTCTTCTCTCCCAGTTCTCCTGCCTCCAAATCTCTCTTCAAACACAGTTCTTTTAGAACCAGCTCAAGCTTCATGTCTGCAGAACTTCTCAAGTTTCCCAGGATAACATATGTGTTGGGATGCTTGCCTGTCTTCATGAAACAGCTAATATCAAAGCTAGAGCCCTTAATTTTTTGTATATTGTAAAGTCGAGTAAATGCAGGTGTGTAATTTCTTTCATATTTGAATAATATCTCCTGCAAAGACCTTCCTTTCCTCTTAAAAGTGCAGTTCATGAAACAGGAGAGTTTACCTTGTTTTTAACAATCACTGCACTACCAAGGTTCACTAATGAATATTGATTGTTAAGTAAGAACATTGCCTGAAAGACCAGCTTTGTATCATGCTTTGAAGGTGACAACATCTGGCTTTGATGCACTGCCACAGAAATTCTGGAATGATTAAGAGGGGCTGTCCTGACTCCAGTTGTGAAAAATACTCATTTACAGGCAGCTAGCAAAAGAAGAGGAGAATAAAGCATGTCGTATCTGCCTTTTTGCCACAAATCACAAAAAAATTGGCTGAGAGATATATTCAAGCAGTTAATTGAGCATTGCTTGTAATAAGAGACATAAGAGGGGTTTTTAATGCTAGAAGTTAGCTATGCTACTGCTAGCAAAGGGGAATTCAGAACATGCTCTCATACATCAAATCTCTGCTATGTTGTTTATGAGCAGCAATTTGAGATCAGGATTGGATTTGCAGAGGTATGTGAATTGTAAACAGTTTGCAGAAATGGCAACCAAGATTCCAGCATGCTTACTGTAGGCCTGGAGAGGTTTGTGAGGCCTTATTGTTCTTTAAACTTAATTACCAGGTACAGTTAAATCCTAGGCCAGATTTTTATCTTACATCATGCAAGGAAGGCTGAATTTGATCTTTTGAAGGCATGTCAGTCAGTTGCTGGGAATATCATATGCATGGTCAGCATCAGATATGCTCACTTATGCTATTTCAACACTGCTAAAGGAATCTCTCTCCCCTAGTATTTTGTGTTCAGCCCTGAGATGAATTCAAATAACTGTCATGAGGTTCTCGTTTAAAGTCCTGTGCAGAGGACTCTTCTCACTAATAAACCTTAATCAAGAATGGAAAGTAAGAGCTCTCTTATAATGCTTTGGAAGAAACTGAAACCATTTTATGAGTACTACAGTATCAAAACTTGTGAACTCACAAAATATATGATCTGGGGAAGAAAGAAGATAGCATGATAATTTCAATCACAGCGAACTTCCACTTCATTGAAAGACCACTAAGGAAAGCAGGCTTGCTTCTAATGGGTTTAAGTCACAAGTGAGACGTTCTACTCATCAGAAAAATATGAAACCCCACATGTTAACATATTACCAGATAAAGCATCCCAGGAGCAAAAATACAGGACAGGGTCAACGTTTTTAGTGTTCTGTATCCCAAGTTTTACACAAACTTGTGATAAATTCTAAAGACATGAGCTACCATTTGAAGAAATTAATGGCAGTATTCAGAATGTGGATTGCACAGCGTACAACTCTGGCCAGGGATTCTCTTGGTGCTTCCCCTCTCTTTAAAAATCTACACAAGTGTGCTATGGTAAGAATATTCAGTCAATAAATGGGGATTTGTAAGTTTAAAATAGCACCAGCTGAAATAGTAGGCTAGCATCATGTAAGCGTTTTTGCACTTTAAATTCTGATGTCAAGCTTTTGGCAGCTGACGCAGCCAACATTTTTTCAAGCCACTTATATAATGCAGGATAAGTACTGGACTTAACAAAGAAACGGAGAATGGGTTTGACAGCTGAAAATTGCTACGCCGAAGAAGTGAAAAGAGACACACAAGCAGGTTTAAAACGCAGAGTGACCAGCGGCGGGGCGAGGTCCGCGGTGTCCGGCTCTGCCTGCAGCAGCGGAGCGCGGCTGCTGCCGTGGGCGAGCGGGCACCTGCGGGGCGACGGAGGGCGACGGGGTGGTGGCCGCCAGAGGGACCCCGGACCCCGCCGGACCTCGCTGGGTCCTTCTCCCGTCTCATCTCAGTGTTCCCTCTCCCCGCACAAGTCCCTCTCCCCGCACAAGTCCCTTTCCCGCGCGCTTTTACCTCGCAAGGGAGGGTCTGTTTGAGCCGGTTTCAAACGCCAGGGGTGTTCCTTCGGAGGGCGGGTGGTTACGTGAGGTGGGAGAAGAAAGAAAACAAAACAAAACACAAAAACCCCACCAAAACCACCACCACCAACAAAACAATGCAATAGGAGAGAAGTAGAAAGGTGGACCCCCGAAAAAACACAGTCAAAAAGAACGGGTCTGAGAGCACACACGGCATGGGAGTGGGGAGGAGAGGGAGGAGGTGAACAAGCAGAACAGTAGCTGGCATAGAGTGCTGTTTTCTGCACTCTTACTAGAAACAGAGACACAACTAGGGGAAAATCTGAGCAGAAGTATTATTACAGAATTTTTGTAGATGTGACAAGCAGGTCAAGGGAGGCGATTCTGCCCCGCTGCTCTGTCCTCATAAGACCCCACCTGGAGGGTCTCTAACACCAAAAGGACACAAAGCTGTTGGAGAGGGTCTAGAGGAGGCCATGAAGCTGATCAGGGGGCTGGAGCACCTCTGCTGTGAGGACAGGCTGAGAGCGTTGGGGATGTTCAGCTGGAGGCAGAAAAGGCTCCAGAGAGACCTTATTGCAGCCTTTCTGTATTGAAAGGGGTTTATACAAAAAGATGGAGGTCGATTTTTTATGTGAGCAGATAGTGATAGGACAAGGAGCAATGGTCTTAAACTAAAAGAGGAGAGATTTAGATTAGATTTTAGGAGGAAACTCATTCTCAGGGGGTGGTGAGGCACAGAAACAGAGGATTTGGATGCCCCAACCCTGGAAGTGTTCAAGGCCAGACTGGATTGGGCTTTCAGCAACCTGGACTAGTGAGTGGCACCCCTGCCCATGGAAAGGAACTAGGCTGAAACTAGAGGATCTTTAATATTCCTTCCAACCCAAGCCATTCTTTGATACTAAGTTAAGTTTTACGATGCATATTTTCAGTTACTTGTAAAAATTTTACCCTTTGTTCTCATTTTTCTTACGTTCATCAAAGAGAGATTTTTCCTAAGAATCTGATGAATTTCTGCTACTAGATGGGAGCACTTTCCAGATATTTTATATGAGTCTGAATAATTTCAAGATGGTTTGAGGTTTGACTTCCCATGGTCGAGATTCTCATATTACTGACACGGACCTTATTTTCATTATAACTTCTTGGAAATACATGGAACTGTTCCAAATTAAAATTAGTTTGTTCAGAAACTTTGTCTTTAGACTGGAAAAATAGAGTTAAGCATTATTAGCATGATTTTGAATATTCTGTTCTGTTGTTCTACTTATGGAGCAGTCTGTCTGGGTCACGTAATTATGCTCTTTATGGTCCAGTGTTTTTAGTGTTACGTTAATATGTAACCCTTGCAATTCTCGGAAAAGATACTGAGGATCAGAGCAGAGTAACGCTGTTATGTCTTCAGAATTTCTCAAGGGTTTTTCCCCACAAATGAACTTAAAATCTGGTTTTCAAAGGAGTTAATTGCCCTATTTACTTCAGCAGGTTGAGTCTGAAATCTGCTGTCAACACTTGACGTCATGAACTTACTTCGGTGCTGCTGCACTTACCTCACACTGCCTGAAGTGTCAGAAGCACTACCTGCCAAATCTTCTCCAGCTTCACCTCTTCTATTTAATGTTCTAATTACTGCCTGTTAATACAAAAAAAACCTGGGCTTACTGCTGGTCACACCAGTCTAGTGGAACTTTGTGAAGGACCTACTTTTAATACAGTGTTTCCATCAGGGATAGGGCTGAGCAAAGTATGAAGGATTATGCTTCACTTGAAAGCCTGCATGTAATCTCACAGTAGCTGGTCATACCTTTAGGTGCTTCCTAAGCATGTTTCTCAGTTAACAGCCCTGGACTTCTTATCTTTTTGCAGAGATTGAGGTTGTAATAAAGACTGAAAAAGGTGTAAAACAACAGTCTTAAATATAGCAGTAATGCCAATAATTCAGGATGTAATTCCTGCAGTTAATGCTGGCTTTTGCAATTATTTGTGGTACCCATGCAGCTGAAGTCTTTTTGAACAGAGAACAGAAGAAGCACCGGATACAGCCTTTGCATGCGTTGTCTTTCTCAGTCATACTGCCCACTCCAGTCAGTCTCAATTTTTTCAAATGCCAATTAACAGGTGTGAGAAATGCTAGTTCTTACCCAGGGACCGATGTCTGCATAACAGTGATACTATCTTGGCAATCCAGTCTGCAGCATAAATATCATGGTGTTTGAGCCCTTGGGGCCTGTGGAGTTTACAACTATGCTGTCAAGATCTCTTCGTTGGGATAGTCCTTGAAGTCCTGCCAAGACGTAGGGGACTCTGGTGCTTTTATGTGCTCCCAAGCACAGCTCTGGCTCCAGGAGTCAACACTCTTGTCAGGCTGAGTGATGGTGTGAATCTCAACTCGCGAGCTGAGATTCCAGTGGGGAGTGTGACAGTGCATGCTTGCATGATGATGCCAGAGAAGCAGGTGACACTGGCAGATAGCTGCAAGGAATAGTAACTGGGTGGCTTCTTGTTACATATCCTCAGAACTTCACAGGATGGAATTCAAGAGAGAGGAACAGTTATAAAATGAGGTTACAAAATCCGGATGTCCTGATCAATTCGAGACAGTTGTAAGGTACCTAACACTGCATGCACAGGCAAGAACAGCATTCAGCACTGGGTCAGGATCTGTTTGCATCATATTTTGACTAATCCAAGGATTAATCACATTGCAAGTCAATGAGCTGTTACACTCTTCCAGGCTCTCCAGAGACTGCCTGGAGAGAAAAAGAAGAGGTCGGTATGTCAAAATAGTGACACGAGGAGGCGCAGAGCAAGTATGTTTTCCTTGTAATAAAAAACTACACAGGCCCAAAGTATTTAAACACAGCTTGTAAAGAAAAACAAGAGTTAAAAGGGCAAAGTTTATCTCGGCCACTTCCCAAAAAAATGAGGAAAGTTGGATCAGTTTTAAATTTGGCCTTCTGCATAAAAAATAAATGGAGAAGAGAAGTTTGTAGTCTGAAGCAGTTCACATTTGGTAGTTCTCAGGAATCCTCAAAGCCCTCAAAACAGACAAAACTCTTGCAATACACAGCATTGCTAACAGGTTTCTGTGCATTACATGCATTTCTGTTACTGTTAAACCATGAATATTGAGATAGCAGCATGCCTGCTTTTCACCTGGGCCAGAATTCAAAGGCAAATCCAAACACAGCATTTAAATGGCCGTGTTCATTCTGCTGACAGCTGGGGCTGATTTTGCATTTATCCTCAAGCTCTATTACCTGCCACAAATAAATGAACTAAATCCTTTAGCTTAGCCATAGAAGCTCTGCTGACTGTCAAGTGGTTGTTCCACTGTCTTGGTTTTCCAACTATTTATCCGAGGGTATAACCCTGTGAGGATCTTTACATATTCCTGCATTGGCACCAGCAACTACCCATGCAGTTCTAGAATGGTGAGGGAGGGTGCTAGACCACTCACTGCTTCTGAAGAGCTTTTCTCTTGTAGTTCACCCCCAGTACAAGGCACAGTATCCAGATGACACAAAAATCAACAACAGAAACCATACGTGAGACATAACATTAATGGATCTGTTGTACCTTTACGTGTGCTGACCTTCAGGGACAAATGCATTTAGATAAGTGTTTGTTTGAAATGGTTTTTGCAGTAAACAAGGCTGTTAAGTTTCACCCGTCTCTTTTAAGAACCTATGAAATAAATCTATGTTCAGGATCAGTTCTGTGATTTACTCAGTGTCCTTTACCTCTCGAGAGGTCTCAGAGAAAGACTGTTCTAATGAAACACCTCTGACAGCATTGTCCCAGCTTCAACACTGGAAGGTTCTGAGCATCTTCTGTTCCCTGAAAGTAGCAAAAATTCTCACAAATTACAGATTCAGAACAAATACATTGTTTTCCGTGCTAAGATTAATTTTGAGCTCAATTCTGCAAGGTATTGTCTATTTACCGTAAACCTATGGTTAACAGAGTTGATTGTATTCAGTAGACCTTTGTAAAACTGAGCTCCTATAAAAAGCACATCAGGTGTTGATTTCTGAATAAATATGAAATAAAGCAAAAGTGAATTCACAGGTCAAAGCTGTTTCTCCATAAAGCATCAAGGAAAAGTACTCAGTTAAGTTAAGCCTGTGCATTGAAATCACTGTTGTACTACACAAGGATAAGGAAAGTTGTACCAGGCTTGTGTGCAGACACCTTTAAATTCCATTTGAAAATTTAAGAGAATGGTTTTGTGCCTTTTCACATGGCTCCTAATGAAGCAGTCACATACCGTCAGATGAGGATGAGATGGAGGTAACCTGCAGAGGAGAAGCAGGTTGATACCACAACATCTTGCACTTGTTGATGTTCCCAGTAAACACATGTAGGCTGATTGCTAAACATTGGCTCTTCCCAGAGATAACTTGATGGGTTACAGTTACAGGATTCAAACTGAAAGAGTATTCCCAGCACTCTAAGAGATGGAAGAATGAGTTTACAAGTTGACAGATTTAGCTAAACCAAGATCTTCTTTGAGCTTGTGTGAACAGAAGATTTGGCCTCACAAAAATCCCTGGTCATGTGGTCCAGAAGTAACAGTGGTGATGCCCACACCAAGGACCTGCAGCTGCTTCTTCCTGCTGTCACTTGCCCTTGAACTATCTCTATTTCTGTCCAGCACAGCTCGAGAGCTTGGGTACAGCTGAGCCACCAGATTTGCTTTTACTTCTGCAGTCAATAGGAATTTGCACTATGCTGAAATACTGGAAACAGAGGTCCTTCCTGTGAGAAAGATGTGCTTTATTTTTTCTGTTCCATCTTTAATGAATTTTATATGGAATATGTTGTTCGGTTTGGTTTCCTCAAAGATCTTTGCAGAGAAACCTGTGCTGGTCCTGAAATTCCTTTTATTTCCTCTTCAGGATCTATATATCTATTAGCATGTTAAGAGCATTTTCTTGAGTTTCTTCATCACTACCTATTTGTATTCTGCTGCATTGTGCTAAATGAAGCATACCGAATACAAATACAGAGAGAAGGCAAAACTAGCAGCCCATTTCCAAGCACTCACACTAGGGTCTCAGGTGGCTGCAACCAGCAGTCTGCTCTAATCCCATGCCTGTGTGGATCATAATTGTGAATAGACAACTGCTGCTGACACTGTTCAGTGTGTGGTGTGGTGACTCCATCCTGATGGCAGTGGGTAAATGATACTGCCACCCACAAGCACCTGTTCTGCCCACGTGGCAGCCTGCTGCTGAAGCAGTCTGTAGAGGCATGGCAGCCACCTCCAGACGCAGGACTACACGCCCAGCGTGCCCTCTGGAACAGCGGCACGCCTGCCTGTTGTTCTGCACACATACTGCTCTGGATCTCTGTTCAAACATCCAGTCTATAATGTGACCCAGACCATTAAAATCTTGTGCATCACAAGCTTGGAAATGCAGACGAACAAAGTCTCTGCAGCAATGCCTTCAAGGCTGAAGAAGCCACGGCTAATCTTCATGCGTGGTCCTACTTAGGTTTTATAAAGCCTGATTCTCTCTTCAAGCTGTCCCAGGACTCCAGGGGCTGCTTTATAAAACATTGCTTAGAATTGCTATGCTCTTGCCTGCCAGCGCAGAGCAAAGCTATGGTGAGGAGACACGACTGAGCAAGCTGAACCTGCACCTCCCCGCCTTAAGATTCCTTAGATATTCCTTCAGTGAACTGAAAAAGCTATTTTCTTAGGCGCAATGGGAGTACCGTGACAGTCTCACCACATCATTCCAGATGTTCCCAAATGTAGGGCAAAGTTGTTCTCAACATTAGGGCATGACCCAGAAATAGGTTAGTCAGCTTTGTGCCTGCTACCATTCAATGCACTGCTGCATCTAAGTGGAAATTTTACATTATTAAAATATATTCCTATGGAAGAAATTTACAGAATTTTCTTTATTTAGGACATATCTCAGAAAAATTAGTACTGTGAGATAGTGTTTAAATTATTAGTCCAGCTTCATTTCACTCTCTATGATATCTTGCATCACCCTATTGAAAGGGAAAGGAACTATATGAGTTTCCAGAATGAGCAACTTTTACCTTTATATACTTCAGGCTGTGGTTCCACATTCCCAGAGACAAGGATGCGGGTTTTCTATGACCATAGGTGAGATGTGGATAAGCACAGGGATAGGAAATCTGAAGGTAAATGATAATACAGAGAAGAGCTGAGGACATCAGGAAATTACTGAAATTGTGCTATACACATAGAAAGGAAGCAAAGTACTTTGGAATGTCTTTGATTCAGTAATTGTTCCTAAAATTTCATATGCTGTACTTCACCAAAAACTCTTTTTGTTCAGCTGTGGCTGAAACCCTGTAGAATGGTACTAACCAGGGAGGATCATGTTGCTGGCATTACGGTGGCTGATGTTACATCCTCAGTGCAGGTGTGCAAGGTGCTCCTTTGAACCTCTCCAACCCACCTTGGTCTAAGCCTGAGCTCTCTGGAACATTGCCTTCCCTTAAGAGCCAGAGCAAATCCAAAATTTAACCTCTCCTATGGGCGAGATAGGACTAGCAGATTTTCTGGACTAGGAATTTAATGCTGAAAACAACCAAGCAACCACTGAGTCTGTGACCTTTGGGCCATACCCGTTGTTATAGGACACCACAAAGGAATGGTCAGCTGATGGATGATCAAGAGCTGGCTCTAGGCTACTGCAGCAGGAAAGAGTTACTTTTCTTACCAAGAAAAAAATCTGCCCTAGTCCAACCGTACAGTTGCCAACACAAGGAAATTCCTTTGCTTTCAAAACAGGGTGATGTTTGGCACTATCAGAGTGGAGTTTCTCTCCACATCATTTGCTCATTAAGCACATTTCCACAGACAGCTAATGCAGAACAGGAACACAATATAAATCACACACTACCTCAATATGGTATCTAGGCATCTTCCCTGCCTAGACTGGCCCTCTGCTGAAATGGATGCCTTGCTGCAGTCAGCCTCAGCAGGTAGCTTATGTTAGAAAAGGAGATCAGGTCAGGATCACCAGACTGGCTGACAACAGACCTGGCAAGAGCAGCCTAGTCCTCACCTACAGACAAGTCTAGACAGGGATGTATCCTAAAAATGAAAGTTTAAACCTCATTCAATAGAGAAAAAAGAAAAATATGTACGTATATATACACAACACTGGATTGGACTTATTGAGGGAAAAACAGGTACCATATACACAGTATAAAAAAACCAACCAACACAAAACCAAAAAAACATAACTTCACTCCTTTCAATGAGAGGATGAGACTCTGACTTATCCTGTGCATCCAAAAATAAATACAAATCAAGGCTTTTATTTATCTAGTTTGGAATTTTTACTATGTGTGGTCTACTGTGTGTAGTTGTACTGTGGTGGGACATTTAACTCTCTCATAAAACGAAAAAAAACCTTCCTAATTCAATTTTCCTCCTAATTCAATTCAGAAATTTGCATTCAGTTCCCAGAAGTGTTCTATCTTTGAGCTTTAGGAAATGAAGAAAGTGTTTGAACTTTAGAAATTCCTTGCATCATTAGTTTTAGCAGATGCACAATACAGTAATCATCACGAGTGCTGTAACACTCATGTAGCTGACATTTTATTAAAAAATGGAAATATACAGATGTGCTAATCCCTGCAAAGTGCACATGCATCACCACAGATGACTTTTTATTCTTAGTCCATGGTGACCAAGTGAACAAATGTGTGGGCATTAATGATTTCCCCTGCAGTATGCTCCACTAGGTCATCACCAGAGCACAGTGTTTATTCTGGTTGAATAAAATGCTCTGGGCAAGTAACATCAAAGAATCTACAAGGTTGGTAGTTGGGGCTATTTTGCGTTCTAGAATGCACCCAAAGGACCGTTACTATCTGTACACATGCTTGCATGAGATAGCCCCTGACTGGTACAAGCACAGACTGATCTCTTACAGAACTGCTGCTGCAATTCTCAGACCTGCCTCCTGACTCTTATAAGATATATAGCAGGTATTAGTTATACTTAAGGATATCTGGCCTGTGAAAAGTAGAAACATAAGTTAAACAGAGGTGCTGACTTTTTGTCTGACATTGTGGATGACACAAGAAGCCAGATCACTAAGTGAATAAACAGAGCTTTTTATTTTCCTTGCGGCTATGTGAGCTCTGGTTATTTCTGACACACCTGCAAAGCCTCTGTGGAGCTTAAAATAAGTGTCTCACAGAGAAAGTTTGACTTAAACACATGTTTTGTGGGGGGGATCTGATTTTGGAAGACATGGGCCAACAGTACTATTAGAGAGACATACCAAAGAACTGCAAGCTTGTATATGTACCAGTTAACATCAAACCCCTTGTTCATGAGGGAAAGGTTATTGTGCACTCCTCATAAAAAAGGTAGAGCTGCATATCAAGGCAGATAAAACCTGCATATGGCTTCATATGCTCTCTATTTCTTAGAACATTTGGATTAAAAGAGAGAATCTCTGTTTTGCCCCATTGCCTATTCCAAAAATAAAATCATCACCACGTGCATGAGGACAAGTTATAAAGCAGCAGTTTCATTGCTTATACAGAGCCTTCAGAAAATATTGGCACCATAGCATATAGACAAGGGGCTCCTTCTGCCTGTATCCATTAGCCCATGTGGTGCACTGCACTTTCCAGCACAATTCCTGGTCCAAGCAAGGACAATGTGTTGACCTCAGATGGGAAACGGTTTTTTCTTCTTCTTTACTAAAGGCTGAAGGTTTATTCCTTCACTGAAGGAATAAACAGAGCCAAACCAGCTGAGCTATTCATGCTGCCTCATTCTGAGAATGCCAGAGACTGTACCTGAAGAGCCTTCTCTCCCAGGAAAGATTAACACTCCAATACATCAAAAAAGATTTTGTCAGACAATTTTTTCACCTCCCCAGTCATAAGGGAAAAAAATTTCCTTTAGATTTAATTATTACAAAGGGACCAATTATTTTTACTTGTAGTAGAAAGTGTAAGCACCTTCACACACGTGTTACTCTTCCAGTTTCTTCACTACCCAGAGGGAAGCGGGCTGTTTAACGAGGTGACAGTTAACTAAACTTTGTTTACCCAAAGCCTGTGGGAAGCAGTTTGAGAGGCAGAGGTGCAAATGCTACTGATGCTAACCCTCTCCTCATCAGATAAAGACATCAGCCAGAAATTTCAGATGGGCAGCTTTTCCATTTTCTAATTCTTCCCCTTGGGAATAGGTTATGGGTACGGACAGGGTCTAGAGCAAGATGGAGGGGGGAAAGCCTAGAAATGGTGTAATCTGCTAATCACAGCCCTGCAAATCACGAGCAGCCTGCTATTTGGTTTCCTGTTGACCCTTAAGACTCTAACCTGGTTTGCAATAAATGTCAGAAGTTCAAGAGTTTCACCTAGTGACAGTGAAGCCAATGAGAGCTCTGCTGTCATCACAGATAATGTAAGAGTACTTAGTGTAATTTTATTTAAAAAAAAAAAACCAAACAAAAACGAATACAATCTGTCTCTTATCTTTCCTTTGAATACAACCTGACAATGACCTGTCTCCATGGGAGGCAGGCAGCACTGCCTGCTGGTCCAGGTTGTGACTGAAGATGAATAAGAAAAGGGAGGATTGAGCCAATGGCAATATTCATTCCCCAGCACTTCTACTGCTCTTCCAATGTGTCTGATATTAAGAACTTGGTATTTTCATAACACTTAGATAATGGGCAGTGGGTGTTTCTGTGGTGACATATTGAGAACTCAAAGATTAATGTGTCATTTTACTATTTCCATTCTGATATCTCTATGCTGATAAATGCTTGGCAATCTCACCATCCCATTAGTAATATTAAATACTATGAACCTAGGATTTATAAACCATTTTAAAATTGAATGTGACCAATAAAATGCTCTCTGGGCAGTTTTCCAACACAAGCACTCTCCAGGCTCACTATCAAAACATGGCATAGAAAAGAGCTACTGGACATTTCTTTCATAACTGAGAGGAACAGTTGTGAGGTTTTGGGATAGTCCTTTATGAACAAGCATGGAGATGAACATGCAGATATTTCTGGTTTCAAATAATATTACAACAATCAGTAACATTTGGAGGAGCTTCATTTAGATTTTCCCATCGGTGTTGGATTGAATCTTTGGCAAATGGAAGCCTCTCTGTTATATCACTCTGTTCTGACAAACTCCACTCCTCTCTCATCCATAAAAGATGGCATTGTTTTTGTCAAAAAGCCTCAGAGTAAAGCCCAACAAGCACGAAAAGAGCTGAATTAAGGCCTTGGTGGGGTTTTTTCTTTCACACAGAAACCTTTCTTTCACAAGTACAAGGCTGAGATGAGTTAATCACCAGTCTGATGAAGTCAACCCCTGTTCCAGTACACTTTCTCCAAGGTCATCGAATGATTCAATGTGCAAACTGGGCTCAGAACATAGGAATTGTGTCCTACAAGGGCAATAGTTTTACTATATTTATCCAGGCTCTTGTGATTCCTAAAGCCTTTTCCTTTTTTTTTTTTTTTTTATAGTGAGCATCAGCAGGCAGCTCAAACCAGGCATTATTTGAGAGCTCATACAGAATAAAGTATGCAGCAAGTCACTGTCAACAGACAGGTGTGAGTGCTTTGGAGGCCTTTGAGAAGGGTACAGAAATTCATCCAAGACTTCATAATGAACTTTAACATTTAAACATTTCCTCAAGGGAGAAAGGAAAAAAAAAGAATTCAACCACCAAATGAATGGGACTAGAACATGACCCCAGGAAAGGTCATTAAAGCACAGAGGCACTTTTCCACTCTGTTTGGTTTAGACACTAGAATGCAATCACGATGCCTGGCAGCTCTCTGCTCTTACAAGCACCTTAGTAGCATTACATTTAGATGTGTATATCCTGCTGCCTAATGTCTCAGCCATAACAGGATCTTTTCTCTATCCTGAATAAACAAAGTCTGATCTTTTCCCATATCGCTTCTATTTCAGTAGAAGTAAAAAGGTCTGGTTATTGGTCTTGACTCCAGTATGCTGCTTTCCTCTATATATGGGCTGAGGCACACAAAATGCTGAGCTCCTTCTGGACACAATTTGAACCTGGACTCAAGATGACACAAGCAGAAGCAGATTTGCTCAGACCCACTTTGTTGGGAGACTTCCAAGAAAGCATCAAATAGAAGAGCAAGTGTTTTGAAACAACTCAGAGGGAACCTTGCGAAGAACTGAGCACCACCAGTACCTGTAAGGTCTGATAGGAAGGGTGAATGTGTTGGGCATGGGAGTGAACTGGAGATGGCTTAGCAGATTGGCTGTGCTTAAATTTAGATAGCCAATACTAAGTTTTCTTCTCCCACCTACCTTCCCTTGTAGTCATGCAGGGTCTTTCTATGAGTTTACATTGGAGTTTGTTACACCAAGCCCCTGACAAATTTAACAAACATGACTGATGAGAATCAGAAAACAAGAAATCTTTCACGCAGACTCTAAAGCCACATAAAGAAAACAGTAGTTTGTAGATTGTCACGTGGTATTAAAAGGAAATGATCACAAGAATGTCAGCTTTAACAAAGATAAACACAGCTTCAATCCAAAAGTATCTTCAGAACAGCTGCCAGTCCGGAAAACCATTACAATAAAACAAGAGGCTGTGTGGACTTTAGCACATGGACCCTGACTCACCTCTGTCCCCAGATGACTGCCTAAATGTGAAGCTTCTGAATGTTTAGATATAGTTAAATATTAGCAAGTATTAACAAGTATGGCTGATTCCTCAAACCCTTAAGGTTCTTCTAGGTGACCAGATATCCTCATGTCCAAATGTCACTCCTTAGGAAGGTCTCTTCACAGAGGATTATGGGAAAGGATGTGAGGTGAGAAGCAGAGCTGGTTACACTTCTCATCCACACATCCTTTCTCTAGCACACTCTAACACCCTCTGATGGTATACACTGGGTTTCACCTATTCAGATAGCGGAGTAACCTGACTTGGCATCTGCTGTTGCCATTCAGTAACAGTTTCCTCTGCCGTGTCCATAAGTCATTGTTAAATGAGGATGGGAACAAGGCAGCTTCCTATTTCTGTCCTCCTTGATGACCCATAAACATGAAGTGCTTTGAAGGCTGATTCAGCCCTTTTCCAGAAATAGGTGTCCCTAGCACTGGCTCTTCCCAGTCTCTTCCTGCCTTCTTTTAGAGCAGGCCTGTGGAGGCAATGCAAGTGCTGTCCCTACACAGAGAAGAGACTGTGGGTGGTGAGAGATCTCACTGCACACAGGAAGAGGACACACAGGGATGCTTCTTGCCTTGCTCTTGCCTCCTGAGGACAAGAGTGTCCAGGAGCCGGGTAAGCTCAGTCACAGGTTAGGCTCAGCTTGCTCTGCAAAACCATCTCATGGCAGAACATATTTGATTAAAAACTGTGCAGCACATACATACACTCAGCTGCCTGCAAGTTGGCTGGGGCTCAGGAAGTCCCAAAGCTGGGTTTAAAAATCTGTTCTCACAGCTTGAAAGTAATGCCCCTAAATCTAGCGACGGTGTCACACAGAGACTGATTAACAGAAGTTTGCCACTGATTTTGGAATGTAATTACCTCGTATCAGTGAAGGTTAATTTCAGTTAAATAGATCATAGCAATATCCTTTGAGTCTGGGTAAGCTGATCTAAGATGAAGCTGCCAGTTCAGTGATTTAAAATTAGAGCAATGCTCTCCCTCCTTCAGGCCCCCCAGCATCATTCTAGTTACCACATGCTAACCCCGCTGCAACCTGATGCTGTACCCGATCAAGAATTGCTATGCTGAAGTGGGAGGCAATGAGAACACAAACACCACTGCTACAAAAGTCAAATAGAATTTGCTATATTACAAAAAAGGATGAAGAAATACGTGTGTCTGTTTCTGTGGCATTGTGACGGCCCTGTGTGCAACTCCTATGTACAACCATTTCTTTGTAGGACAGGGATGAGCCCTCTCTTGAGGAGCTCCCCAAAGAGAGCATAATGCTACAGTTGTGAAGGGTTCCTTGCTTTTTGGAAAGGAGGAATAGGCAGGATAATATCACCAAAGGGATAATAGAGAATAAATATCCTTTCAGTAAAACCAGATAGCTAAAGGAAGGGAGGAGAAACCCAAACATCACACTCACCTATGACCAATTATTAATAATCCATCAGATTGAAAAGCAATTCTCGCTCAGATTTGTGGCAGTCTAATTCTCAAGGAATGACAGTCTGGTGCCCTTCTCCAACACATCAAAGCCCACATCCTCTGTCCCTCAGGATTTGCACATCACTGCGTGGCCATGCCAAGTCTGCCCACATACAGGCGAAAGAGCAATGTCATGGCTGCTGATCTGGCCCTTAGAATACAAAAACTGAGTTTCAGCCAGAAGAGAACAGGAGATTCCAGCTCTTAGGACATTTGGGTGTGCCTCATTGGACAAAAATTCTTTTCTTTTAAACATCAGAGTTCAGGATCCCCTACTTATGTATGTACTGTATGACACAGTACAGCAGAGCTGTATCCAAATGTTTCCTAGGTATATTAGACCAATATAACAAAGATTTCACTGTTTTTACAGTCTCTTTTCATTTTTTGCTGCCTTGTTACATGACAGGTCTTAAACCTTCTGTAAGCTTTAAGTCAGAACAAACAGCCCCAGTGCATGAAAGGTGAAAAAGCAGTGACAGACCATGTCACACACATAGCTAGGACTGGAATCACCAAAATATCACTCACATACCACTCATATGGAGTCAATTTCTGGCATAACATACATATTCAAAAAGCCCATTCAGCTTTTAAAATGATCGATAATAAACCTTTTTAATGGTCACGTCTAGTAACCCACTAGCAGTCCTAGATAAATAACTTCCCTTCTCCCCTTTCACTACCTAGAAATTGCAAACCAAAAGCACTTGCTTTTACGTTCTGCATAATTTTTAAGGATGTAATTTTGCAGTTCTCTCTACTGACTGAATTCTATATCCTCAAAACAACCATTAATTTTTCTCAGTCCTAATGTTTTCCTCTTTGCCTAAACTTTTTCCCTAATTCCCTTTAAAATACTCATTTTAATCCTGTCACCTGGTATCACTCAAAACTTTACAATGTTCATCTTCAACCCTCTTGACTCAGTTCTACTCTCCTGGAGATGTGAGCAGGATGATATATGTATTGCAGTCAGTAGAACAATATAAAACTGTTTTGAGAGAAGAGCCAGATGGAGAGAGACATATGAATCCTGGGCATATGAGGACACTTACAGGATTGACCCTGAGGGGTTTCAAAAGAGTTAATGCTGTCACTGGATTGAAAACTCTGTTTTATGCTAGTAGCACATAAAGCTTTTCACTCTTGTCTGTGGTCGCCTGTAACTTATCAATAAGTATTTACCATACATTTTTCACATAAATGACCTTCATAGTCTCAGTTCAGCATGCACCTTAATGCTTTGTGCTGCAAGATAAATCTGTTGTTTAATAAAACTGTTGTTAGCAGCAACCTGAGAAATGTGTGATCACGTCCTTTCTGTGTGGATAGTGTCCTTTTCTTGCTTTATGCAGTAGAGGCTGAAGGGGATACAGCTAGGATCACTGGTAAAGTTTTCCACAACTTACATCAGAAAGCTTTAATCTGTGATCTAAATTTTACCTTATAATACTTTGGTTTTACAACCCTCTTCACTTACAAATCAAAGTCCCTGTTCCAATCAAGAGGAAATCTGTCCCTGTCTTCTCTATATCATTATCTATATCATCCCAGAGGGAAGAGTTTCACAAGAGGAAGCAGCCAGAGCTCTGTACATCTTATCTAAAATGACATAACACTTAGTAGAGCTTGACATTTCTCTTGTGTCCTCAAAGCACTCAGGAGGAAAAGATTTCGCTTTCACCAAACACTGTCTGCTGAAAAGCAGATGCTGCGGAATGCATCTTTGATGGGAAAATACTTTCATACTGAAAATGAAAGACAGGCTGCCCACAGGTATGGGCCATCAGCAGCACTGGAACTATCAGCTAGACATAGCAGAGCCTTGGGGTGTAAATCCACTTTGTTTGGACAGCTTCCCCTATGACTAGTCCTCAGAAAAGCCATTTAGCATTTGCAGAGCAGCCCAGCAAGGCACCATGGGGCAGAAACGAGTGCCTGCTGATCCTCCCGAGAAAAACCTGCAATGAGACACTCCTGCCTTGCACAGCCTGGGACAGCTCCTCTTCCTTATGCCAAGGACACATTTGCCTAGGGTGAACCCCAGTCAAATTGTGGAGCTGTGTCAGCCACCAAAGAGTGAAGACACCAGGAGGGCAAGAGAGATTGCCCAGCTTTTAACCCAGCAGTGCTCTGAGAGACAGAAGGGGACACACCTCTCTGCTCTCTTCTCCTTGTCCTGTTTCTGGACACTGGAGAACACTGGCCACAGGTGATGTAATGAGGGTGTTTGAACTCAAAGCATGAATATTTCAGATCCTGTCTTCCCCTGATAACATCTGTGACAGCTCTTACCAAGTGTTCCACATCAGTGCACAACTAAACATGCTAAAATCCATGGGGCAACAGATCATACGTTTACAAGATGTTCAAAGGGAAAACATGATGTCAACTCACCAATGGCAGCCCAAGCACATGCACAGGAGAAGGGATAAGGACATTAAAGAGTTAATACAGACCAGTTAGGATACTATTTTTGGACCGCCCTCTGTGAGGAGACAGCAAATTTTCCCAGCACGTCTGTGACCTCCTCCTGCGTACACGTATCTATGGCTGCGTATAAGACTCTGCTCAGGAGAGTTATCTCTGGAGCCTTTAAAAAGCCCATAAACCCAAACACTACATGGGAGATTGGACACTAAAAGGACAGGGTGAAGGATTTTCTTAACTGATTCATCACTAAGGCTGTTTTGGTATGTATTAGTGACATGCAATGGTAAAATTTGCACAGTGCTGGTTTATATCAGAGAATTTACTGTTTGGGAAATCTGCTGTCTCTGAAGAGACCTGCTCCTGAGAGCGGTGGCCACAGAAGTGGTGACATGCCCAGGCTCGCTGTGGGCAGGGTGATGGCTGCCTCCTGTCTCAGTTGGGTGCAGGCAGCATCCAGCCAGTCACAAACCAGGTGCTGCTTTTGGGAAACTGTCTGGGAACAACTGATGGGGTGAAAATTAAGTAACTAAGAATAATCATCCAAGTACTATGAGACTTGAATGATTTTAAGACATCACCCAAATATGACGGTTCAAGCTGGAAAGTCCTGGGTCCTATCACAACAAAGAACAGTGACATAGATCAGCTCTCCATGGAGGAAGGACAGCAGATGGGAGTTTAACACAGGATGACATTTTCTAATGTGCCTATGCTATTTCAGAGACTAATGTAAGAAAAATCTGGCCCCAGTTACTCTGTATTTCCAGAGTTCATAATTCAAGCTCAGTTTAGCAGGTTTCAAATTCCGTTTCTACAGGATTTAAGCAGTATTATTCAGCAGCTTCCCTGAATGAAAATAGTCCTTTAAATATTTGAAGATTTGCTTGTTTATAGGAAAACAATTCTCCCATTGTAAAAATTCTACATATTGTGTAAATCACATCTTTTGGTGATTCATTTTGCAATTTGTGTGCATAACAGATACAAAAGACTTCCAGCTGACCACACACCTGGAGCTTCTCCTCTGAAACCCACGGTGGGTGGCAGCAGAGGCCTGGCAGACAGGGCAGAGGCTGCCTGAGTCACGAAGATGTTTATCTAGACAAGCAGATGTTGCAGAGGGTGACTTCTCATGTTGTTTTGTCCCATTTAAAAGGGGGAGGGGAGAAGTTTTCTTGTAACTAAAACAAAACAGACAAAAATAGTTGAGAAATAAATTCTTGTTAAGCATCCTGTCCAAAAGTGTCCATGTACTTGCAGCAATATGCATAACACACTCTGATTTGTTTGATGCTAAGCATGAGCAGAGCTTGTAGAGGCTTGAAAGACATTCTACCTTCTATGTAATGGCAAGTATTTGCCATTAAGGTACTTGCTGTTTGATGCAGCTTGCAAAGTATTCAGTCTTGAGAAGAAATGTTAGAGATGTCTATGATAGGAATTGTCTCAGCGAGGACAAATGATAGCTGTAGCCGGAGATCAGGTGGCTGCTACCAGATGTTACAAAATTAACAGGTCTCTACAGCATGGTATCAATATTTTAATGACAGTCATTCTCAAGACATCCCTAACTCAGAACACTTGTTAGAGAGAAACCTTAATTGAAGTCAGCATCCATCAAAGCCGAAGTCTTTAAAATCCAACTTAGCAGAGCTAAAAGTTAAGATGTAACTGTGGTCTCATATATGTATTCATGTTCTAAAGGTTTTTGTCCATTCAAACACTTTTGCTTCCTTCCAAAAAATACCTGGCCTCCTCCACCTTGTGGGAAGCACAGTGACAACCTTCTGCATTTCACAAAGGACAAGGTAAAAGCACAGTGATTCCCTTCTAGTTCATCTCCCAGCACAGGAACCCAGCAGGCTGCTTTGGTGTAAGCACTCACAATATTCAGATCCCTGTACTAAAAACTGACATCAAAAACAAGTGGGATGGGAGAGTCACCCAAACATCTCTCCTGTGCCCAAAGTGTGGTGGCATGCCTGGGATGAGGCAGGTACAAAGGAAGACTGGCAGCTTAGTGAGCCATAGGGAGGTCAGTCAGGCCCTAAACCAGCCTTTATGTGAAGCCGACTCAAGTTTATCAACAATTTAATGCATACTTTAGTGAATGATTTCCATATAATTTGCATATTCCTGTTTTTCCAGAATTTTCCATGTAATTTTTTCTTTGCGGATAAAAGTTTCTAAAATCATACAAAAAGTAAAATTTTCCCTGCCCCAAACTAGAGAATTATTTTATTGTAACTCTTGCTTACTGAGGTGTACAATCAAAGCCAGCACTACAAAACTCATAGAAACACTAGAAAGAAATAAAAAGCACTACCTACCAAGCATTAATAGAAATCCAAAGAGGAATATTAAGTTTTCATTAGCAACTATATTTTTCATTAAAAATCCATCAGAATACATTACAGCTTGCACAGATTTGGGTCAATTAAAATCCACTAGAGTAAGAAAGCACATAAGAAGGCATGGAAGAAATGCTATCAGATTTCACTAAACTTCTGTCTTTCAGTGTGGATACCTAGTTTACACTAGTAGATTCACTCTTATCCCAGAATTAAGGACATTTTAAGTGCTTAAAAGTGTATAAAAATGTGTAAAGTGTATAAAAATAATCAACTTATAGGGAAAGATAAAAAACAGAAAAAAGGAACATAATTTCCTTGAAATTCTGTAGGGCAGCCATCAGTACCCATGTATCTGGTGAGCACAGTTTTACTTTAAATGAAACATTTGGAGGTGACTTTGTGGAAATCATTCTGTTGCAGTGACTGAAGGGAAAAGGAGGTTTAAAATTAGTTATATTCTCACTGTTCCTCTGGATTTTGGGATCACAAGTCACAATATAATTTTAACTCATTTATAAGGGTAGAAGGTTTGAAGCTTGTGTTGTTGGGTGGTTTTTGGTTTGGACTTTTTCCCTTGTTCCTCCTTAGACTTCCATATTAAAAGTTTTGTAGTGAAAGGACTAAAAAGCAACTTCCAGTCTGTTGCTTGACTATTTAGGACAGATGTTCTGCCAAAGTCCAGCATACCTTTTTAACTGCTTACACATGTACTCCAGATGAGTTTATTGGTGAAACCTAGGTTTTGTTCTTGGTCATATGGCTACAAATTAAAAATACAAAATAAAATGACAGCTTCCTCCTACTCTTGCTTGTTAACTTAATCTACTAACTAAACTATTTTTCTTTCTTGCCTTTCTGTTTAAATTTGGCCACACAGGCTAAAAGTCTGAAGCTGATGGAGATAAGAAAATATTAGGGAGGAGTTACAGTCAAGACTCCATCAAATTGGAGTAGAGATCAACTGATGATAAACAAGTTACAAATGGATTTTTGGAAAACATATATATTATTAAGCTGTCTCACAACTGCAGGATCCTTGTAATTTGACAATGTAAAAGAGTTCAGTCTCTGTTCTCTCTGGAGCTGTTGCAACTTTGTGAACTGTGTGCTTAATCAAAAGAGGAGTAAAGTTTTTAAAAATGAAAGAATGGGTACAATTTATTCATAGTGCAATTCTATTTACTTGTCTGAAGTCAGCCCAGTAATGAATTCCAACCATATATTTCACTCAGAGGATTTACTGAGTGAAACTGGAAAGGTGCTCCAAAACAGTCTATCAGGTCAGGTAACACAGGAAAGACAACACAGTATTGGAAACTCAGCCATGGTCTCTTCAGCCTGCGGTTTGCACATAGCTAGTAACACAGAAATATCTCCTTGAAATTAGCTCTGGGAGTTTAGTCAAAACAGCAGTTGTAATTAACCCTCTGAACAATATGTGTAGGACTAGTGAATTCTATTCTACTTGAAGATTTTTACCAGTGTCCTTCAGACACACAGACCTGAGTTGAAACAGAAGGTGCATGCTTAAGACAAAAAGGGATTGTTTAAATTCTGGGAAATGTGCTAGCAGGAATTCACATGTGGTCATCCTGAATTTATTAAATATGATGGATCCATGATGTGCTGTGATTTTTTAAGACATGGTTTGGGAAAGCTGCTAGAGGCTGGCTTCATCTCTCCTATATCTTGTCCTCTGAATAGCTTCATCTAAATTCAGAGGAAATCCCCTCCTTTTCATTGTCTTCAAGAACTCACAAGTCACAAAAAAATGAAAATATACTCAGAAAGAAGTACATAGGATTTTCATCAGAGTAGCAAGAGAACAAGGCACAGGCTCTGCCATCCTGAGGGAACATCTCATTCCCATATTGGCCCCATGAACAATGGGTATGTGCAGAGTTTTGGGGAACTGGACACAAAAGTTACTCCACAACTTGCAGAGTGGAAGAATAAAATATTGGAGCTTTATTCTTCAGGAACAGTTACATTTTACTATTGAAATGTCGGCTACTTTTCCAACTATAAACCATCTATAGTGTTTAAGTTAAAATGAAGTACCTTGACATCTTTATGAAGAAGTCACAATTAAACTTAAATAAAAGGTTTAAAATTTACCAGTAGAATGCATTTTTTGAATGGGTCACCCACATTAAAGATGCCATATTCCATCACAGAGATAGTATTTTAAAAATAACTTTCTGGATTCACATCCTTTCAACAGATGATTCAGGAGGGAAGGAAAATCATACAGAGTTCACTCTTGGCAAGGGCAGAGCACTCATCTTTCTTGCACTAATAGTGCTCTTTGAAGAACAGGTTAAATTGTGGAGGAGGACTGAGAAAGAGAGGCTAGTCAGAAGAAAGAGAAAGCTTACTCCAAGAGAGTACATGTTTTAGATGTGTCAAAATGAAGTGACTAATTAAAACAATAATTCAAATTAGAACCGTCTGGCAGTTTAACATTCCTCAGACCCTTATTCAGCAAAAGTTATGAGTGTTTGCCTGGTTTGAGTCCCACCAAAATCAATTAGCAATCAAAGAGCAGTTCAGAAAGTTTGAAACCCGGGAATAGTTTTCCGTATTTTTTGAAGTTTTCTGAGGCTTTGGTCTGGTGTTAGCTAGCTCAGTCCTGTGCAAAAGTTTTGTACAAGATTACCAAACTACATTTGGTATAGCCTATGTATAAACACAGCTCTGCAACATATGGGGTAAGGTTTTGACTCTGTGAATCATCCTGCTCAAATTTTGTTTCCAATGGTGACCAGAGCCATCATTCAAGTGCAGGAAATCCTTTCTATGGAGATCCAGTCACCTGAAAAGCTTCTTCCTTGTCCATTTATGGACCAGCATTTCCCTTTCTGAGGCCTTATTTCTCTTTTAAAATTCCTATATAATCTCAGCTAATACAATTGCTTCAGATTATGCAGTTCCTTTTGTTTCTATGACAACCAGGAAGAGAGTTCCAGTGATTAATTACACATCCTGGACGTTGATCTTAAACTTCTGACTTTGCCCAAACTGGCCACATTACCATCAGTTCAGAACTCTTTTTTCCACATCAGTACAATGACTTTCTTCATTCCAGAGACACCATAAGCCCAGGAAGAGAAGGCAAGCAGTTCTACGAAACTCCCCTCCAAAAGTCCTCGTGTCAGTGTGTAGTAGAAAGTCTCTTCCTCTAACAGAGCCCTTCATGAGAGCTTTCGAGTAAGTCACGAATTCTTTTCCCTTAACAGTTGCCAAGGACAAAATGCAACACAGTCACAGAAAAACTAAAGTAGTTGCTGCCACTAGGAATAAACTCCAGAAACTTTAGCAAAAGCTTGAAAGCTCTCATACAGTAGTATGAGTAGAATAACAATTGGAATTCCCTTCTGTTCTCTCAGACCAGACAAAGTCCATTTCTTTGATGGCCGCTTCAGGTTTCATTTTGGACTTCTGACCTCATGAAGAAGGATTTGTGGTGATTTTCTGATACTGCTAACTTGTCAGAAATTTGGATGTATCCTCTTGTTATCTCAAGCAGTTTGGACACATCCTTACGAATGTTGCCATTTGTGTACTGGAAAGGTTTTATCGCTGCTATTTTTGAGTGATATCTTGTATTTGCCACAAGGTTGCTTTTCTGTTATATTCTCTCCCCTGCTGCATTTCAAATAAAGGGTTATTGATGAATCTTTTTGATGCACACAGGTTGCCATCATCTCATCATGTGAGATAATGGATGTAGCTTGTGGAATATTGTGCTATATATTTGGGAAATAATTCACACTACAAGTTCTTTAGTGTATATTTCACACTGAGGAATGTGTCTTATCTCTTCTTTTAAAAACTTAGGCAAGATCTGCAAGTATTCTTAGCAAAATGGGAAAAATGTTTGGGGGAGGTAAAAATCCTTCTTGGCCTCCTGAAAATATTTGTATGAATTGTCTGAGTGACAATTTGAAACCCACCAAATTACTTGCTTTTCCATGAGACTGAGCTCCTTAGAAGCATATTCTATTCCGAGACCAGTGAGCAAGAAAGAAAATAACCTTGCAGTATCCTTTAAGCCTTATCCAAACAAGAGTCAGGATTTTTTTTTAGGTGACTAATGACTGTAGGTGCCTTGAGACTCCATAAAGAGGTCTGATTTCCAGGGCTTAAGGTGTTGCCTGAAAATAGCAGCCTTGCTGGTGCCTCTTGTTAGCCAGTCTAGTACAGAGCCACTACAACTCACCAGACTTTTCCTTTACATCAACTTCTGCTGCACCCCTAGGTGCAAAACAACCTACAACCTTCCTGCTTCAGAGACTCCTCAATGTTTCATCTCCTACACAAGAGAACCACCTGTCCTGGTTGTTGGAATCAAAACTGAGTAATTCAGTTTGTCAGACAGCGAAATTTTGGAGACTCTCAAGACTGAAACTGTCTCCACTTCCAAACCCCAACTGGGAAGAGAAGAAAATGAAGTGCTTTGCCCCTTTAGATGTCAAAGATAACCTCCAAGTTGTAAAACAATCAACTCACGTGTTATAGAGACCTTAAGCAGACAGACTAAAGCAAAAACAACCAAGGTGCTAATTTCAGCGATCGATCTCCAGGCCAGGGCTCACTTCAAAGGATACTCGTGATCATTTGAGTGTTAACATTTCCAAACAACTAGCATAAAAAAAAATATCCTGTACTGGGTTAAATGACTTTTTAAAGGAGTGTAATTCATTCCGACTGATATACTAGAGAACATATGTTAAAAATCAGACTCTCTGCAGCATATGAACTGCTATAATTAAAATAATGAAAGTCTACCCTCTAGGGTAAAAATGAATATGCCTTTACCAATGATATAAAACAGCAGTGCAGCATTCAGAAGAGAAAACTCCACTGTATTTTGAAAAGCACCCCCAGACCACCTTCAAGAAGGAATCACTGCCCACGAAGATTTCACTCCCAGTGTGCTCATCCCCTTGTGCCTTAGAGTTTTGTTCACAACCATTACAATGTAGATGGCTTAGGACAGCACTGGACATGGATAGTTTCACTGAAGATATTCCCAGGGGAGGACAGAGGATGAAAGACATTGCAACTGGAAGTATTTACAGCATAAAACTTCATGCACATTGCCCAACATAGCATGGTCTCTTGCCTCCTCTCTGACTGTAGAATTAGTATACCATGTGTTGTAACTGAAAAAAAGGGAAACATAACCATGTCTGCAGTCAAACAGAGTCTATACTGCCTGAGCGATGCTGTAGCATTAAACATAGCTATTATGCCTGAATTAGTCTCTTGTATTCTATCTATATACTTTATTTTGCTTGTCATGGACAAGCCTGGGAAGTCAGTAAGAATGTTATCCACTACTAGGTCAGTACTTGCCCACCACTTTTAGCCAGTCTGCTTTTCTGCAGCTGGGCCTTCCATGCTGGAGAGTCTGTGCAGTCAGACCAGGGAGCAGAGACTGGGCTGGATTCCTGTCAAACCCCTGACTATGCCCCTGGTAAGGGCATAGTCACACTGGCCTGGGTGGAGGCCAGTTCTGTGGTCTCAGACCCAGTGACTATTCATCACTCAAAACTCTTTCTTCAAGCCAGGTCACATTTTCAGGCACCTCAGAAAGTTATCACCTCCCAGGGAACCCAAAGTCTGCCAGGCCTGTGTGGAGTATTTAAGCTCTCTGTTCAACTGCAATGTTAATTGTAAGGTGCTCATGTGCCGTGGCAAACCACAGGCTCACTTGCAAGGCAGCTCGGCCGCCTAAGTTATGTTCCAGCTGTCCATTGTGGATTCCCAGCTAAGATGAAATAACTGCCATATGAGCACTCAGCTTGCTTCAGAAGAAAGTGGGACAGTTTCAAATCAACAGGCGACTGAACTGACCCTATTTTGTTCAGTCGTGTTTTTCTGATTGATAGTGCAAATTCTATACAAGTTCACCTTGTAAAGCAACTGCTGTCTCTATCTTGTCAAGACTTGTCAGTCAGGACTTCTCTAACCTGGTACTCCCAAATAAACATTTTGTAACATGGCAGTGTTCAGGCTGAGCTTTTCTTTCCATCTTAGCATGCGCTCTGCTCAACTCTCTATGCCAGGATTTCTGAATATTTCTTTTAAAGAATGCTAAGGCAGATAGGTGAGCCTTGGACTTCTGGACAAGAAATTTATTTCTTGGAAATGTGTTAAATTGCATCCAGAGCCTGTTATAGATAATATTTCATTGCTGACTGTCATTTTCGGGTGACTGTCAGTTTCAATCTGGCTGGTCAGTGCAAGCTCTAATTTGCTCCAGGAGGATAAAGAGACCACAAAATGAATAATCTGCTGGTTACCTCACAGACAGCCACAGCTGAAAGCCTTTTCCAGCCTACCCATAAAGACTTTGTGTGGCTTCAGTGGCCAAAAAAAGGCCACTTTTGGAGTTCCTGAAAGAAAACGATGCGTGATTGCCACAAGAGGCTTTCCATGTGAACCTGGTTCCTGGTTATATGCAAATCATGTCTGCATGGAAGTCTCTTCCCTTGCCATGGCAATACAGAGTGCCATGTTTACTCCTTATTACAACTCCAGGATTTCAGCTCCCTAAAGTAAAAATAGTGATGGCATCTGTATAATTTTCAGCTTGATGTTGGCAGTCAGATCTCTACTTATTAACTTATGAAGAACCCTACCTCACATTTTTACTCTCAGACAGCTTGTGCTCCATGAAAGACTAAGAGAGGAGAGAGGAGACAGGAGTTTCTCTTGCCCATCTTTGAGCTGCACTGATCACAATGATTCAGACTGTAATGAACATGTATTTCAGGCTATGTTCAATCCTGCTGCTCTGCTGCACAAGGCAAGACCTGTCCCTCAGACACATACAAGATGCGTTTGGCACATGGGCTTTGCACACCAGGGCAGCAGAGCCCTGGCTGGCAGAATGCCAGTGTCACCCAGCAGACAAGAGCTTAATGCCTTCCAACACAACCTTTCTTTCACCAACAGCCAGCAAAAGAATTGCAGAATCACAGAATATTCTGAGTTGGAAGGAATCCACAAGGATCATCAAGCAAGCACCTTTGTTTCCTTTCCTAAGAATTCCTAAAGTCTGGGATCAATGCATGAAGAAGATTAATTAAGGCCACGTTGATTGTGTAATGAATAATACAGACATAAAGGTAGGAGCAGACTTGAGTGAAAGCATGTCCACCTAATAGGAAAGCCTATTAGGCTTTCTTCTGTCTCGCCATGCCCTCACTATTTGAACAGCAGAGAATTAAACCTGACTATGTTAAAAATGGTCAATTGAAAACTGCAAATGAGTGCAACTGAACTCAAGGTCCTTGTCCTTCTCCACTCCGATCTTTTTTGTCACTGTCATCTCTTCTCTTCTCCCTTCCTTCCTCCCTTCCCCGTCAGCATTTTTGAAGTTTATATCATACTCAACTCTGGCATTTCAGTAATGCACTTGGAAGTTGCTCCTAGACGCTAAAATTTATTCTTCCATCTGAGGTTTTTTTTATTTCAGTCTTGAACAGGCATTTCTTGGAAGGGCAAGTACTCACAGAACCATAGCACACGGCAATCATGTAAATATTAATATTCACACAGCACTGAAGATTACAAGATAATTAGAAGCTATATAACCATGTAGCTCAGTTTATAAAGAGTATGACAGTTATAGGACCAAATTTTGTCATCCTTCCAGGCCTGACTCCTTGGAATCTCTTTTTTCCCCTTTGTTTATGAGAAATTAATCATTTGGAACCTGATCCAAAAAAACTCTAGAGTCAATGCAAGTCTCCCATTGACTGCAGTAGATTTTGGTCTTCGATTAAGTAAACTCTCTTGAGTCCTTGGCAGCTCAGACCTCAAGCACATTACAGGCCTCCTGGTATCCCATCCCTCAGCAGCATCAAAGTGAGTCGTCAGAAAACTTCCACATGAGATTCACCCTTGGAACAGATGAGAGGGTCAGGCAAAGCCTTTCACTTGGACAGAGGACATGCATGTCCCCAGGCACATTAGGTCACGTACTGCCAGAGCCTCATTAGGCTGCAATGTCTAAGGCTCCGCTGCCTGGCTCTGCTCCCGCCTGGTAACGCCAGGCCAGGTCCTGGCAGTCAGTGACACTCACATCTCCCCAGAGAACAGAGGGTCTGTGGGGCTGTGCCATGGACAACTCTCTACAAAAGGAGCATGTAGTGGGGTCTCTGAGAGTGAAACATGGCTTGGCAGACACAGCATTAGAAAAGAAGAAAAGAGCATTTTCAGCTTCCCTCTCTCCTCTCCAGCCACAATTCGATCAGACTTTGCTTTTCTGATTGTAGTATCTATTTCTCTCTCTGGCTTGCACACAGTAATGGAGTCAAACAAACAAATTACCCACCTGAATACAGCCCTTGGTGTATTTGCCCTATTGCTTTATGGGCGCTGTTTACATGCAATCTCTCTTTTTACAGATTTATTCCTTTAACTGTTTTCCTTCTAGTTGTAGAGGGACAGCAAACATTGTGATGAAGAGATGTCAATGGACAGGTTTCCTCTCACATGTTGTAGGAGCCCTTGACAGAACCATCTGTCAACATATTACATCCCCTACTGAAAAAAATTGATGTGTTTTAGACTAGAAGAAAACTAACTGGTGAATAACAAACAACAAATAGTGGCCTTTTCTTTTTCTCTTAGAAACTGTAGAAAGTCAGGCCTTAGTTAATTATATTCACAGGGAGGCATTTCAGAGATATTCATAGAGCAAGTGCATCACTCTGCTTGAACGAGACCTAAAATAACATTTTATGGCACTGTCCCTAAACAAAAAGAACCTACTTGGAATACCTTTTTAGTGTACTAGCTGTGCACACATGTTCAGTAAAACCCAGAAATGTTACAGAGAGTCTTTTGAAGTGAAAGTGTTGCTCAGGTAAATACACGTGCTTTAAGTGTTTATCATTACAATATGTTCTGAAGCTGTGTCCATCCCATGTTTCTGGAAGACTGGATTGAAACCGACACCTTATTTAAAGTCAGTATATCACCATCACATTATTGCATGGTACCTAAAAGAAAGCAATTCATAAGATATATTTAAAATAGTCCACCTTTCGCAACGACTCAGTTATGTATTGTTTCTTCTTCTGCCCACGTACACTCTGTGCCCTGGTGCTCAGGTTTCATAATACTATCATGCCCCAGCAGCTTATTCCCCACACTCTGTGTTGCTCCTCCCTGACTATTTGCATATGCTACAGGACAAGCTGGCTCATGTTTTGGGCAAAATTTCTTCAGTAAATAATGCTTGAGCTCCAAATAGTTTGTGAAGTTGTTTGAATTACATGTGTAAATAGATAATTTAAAAGCTTGTGTTGTAGTGTTAAAATATGAATTGTGAAGGTTTTCTCCTATCCAATTCCACAACTTTGTATGTATCCTTGAGAAGGATGAATTCCAAAACATTACCACTGACTGCAATCTAACATGTGCTTTTTGCAGTCATTCTGAAGGCCAACGCATCTTTCATTTGCATGAGTTTTCACATAGAGCAGTCTCCCACTGATCCCTGAAGCTAAATACACAAAGCAGGCTGAACTGAATTTTGACTTTGATGGCGGATGAACTGAAAGAAAATGGTTTGCTGTTATGAATTTCTGCTGCTACATTTTTATTTTCATGCAAATGGTTGCGATTCAATTTAATTATTACTGACTGTTTAACACTACGAGAAGAAGTGATGTGAATTTTCCCCATGCTCCCACTAATGCCTTTTGCCTGTGTCATGCGGTCACAGTGAGGGACAAGAGTTGGGCATGGAACACAAGCTCTCTGCTGCTTCCTCAGCAGTGTGTGGAGCTGCAGAAACAGCGGTAACCAAAGCTATGAAGAAGCACTAGTTGGACTTCACATACATGAATTCAACACTGTAGTGAATTTCCTCTGGGGTGTCTGTAGTTGCATGTTCCTCTGAAGAGCAGTATGTCTACATTTAACAAAAAAAAAGGAAACATTTCTATTCTGAATCTAAAAATTAGCTCTATCCATTCAAACAGATGCTCTGCATTCTTCTGAAAACTGTGCTGCCATAGATATCCAGTGGGGCACAGCATGGTCATTTCTACAAACCTTTATAAATAATTGAAGTCAGTCAATGCCAACTACTGTAGAACAAATTCTTACTTCAACTGAGAGAGATTTTATGTTCAAACCTCACATCAAAGTACAAGAGGGATACTGCCTTTTATTTGGAAAAGGAGTCACAACTTTACACCACATGAGGTCAGTCCCAGCTCCTGAGTGAGACATCAGGTCATATGGCAAAGAATACATGAATGAGACCCGGGCCAAGAGGTATCAAAGGACATTTTCATTGAATACTCAAAAAGTTGAAAAAAATAACAAAATATCTCCCAGAATATAAAATAAAGCCATGAGCCCACCAACCTGTTTCTTTGTCTTGATTTCTCATGTGTATTAATATTTATTAGGCACGTTCAACTAACAGTAAAATTATTTGACTGTGGATTTGGAAAGTGGATTAAAAAAAAGTCATATATACTCTTTTGGATGGTTTTCATAATATTCAGTGCAGCTGCCTGGTGGTACCAGACAGGATGATACAATCACTTACCCCAAGGATGTTGCAGCAAATTTGCCAGCATGCTTGCATGAGAGCTCTGTCCCTTCACGTTCAAGACTGTCACAGAATCACTTGACGACACCCAGGTACCAAAGAAAAGCTTTCTATTTATATCAGTTCTCAAACGCATACAACCCTACCTTTTCTATAGCATTGTCCCTTATCCTACTCTGCCTTGTACTTTCAGATGTCTATTCATAAATCAATTAAAAATTAATTCTCTCTAAATGCAGCCTGTCATTTATGAAAAACCTCACCATAGAGCTAATTGGACAGAAAAGGAGATTCACTTCCCATTTGAGTAAAAGTAATGTTAGAGCATCTATTGAGGGTTAAATTTGGTGTGGTCATGTCTCACAACCTTTGGTTCTCCACGTGGTTTGTTATCCCTGTGCTTAGTCTCAGTCACGAGCTATCATCATATACGAGATACTATCATTGTCACTGATCCCATTCATGGATTTAGAACAAGTACATTTATTATTATAGAAGTTGGCAGGAAATTCAAAGGCATGGTGGGTGAAAGCTGTGAGCCACAGAAACATACACGCTGCCAGCTCTGGCACCAAAGGAAAGCCCTAAGGCCACAGCTTCCATCCGAGCAGTGTCAGATCCATGGAGGACATCTCATTAAGCTGTCTCTGCCTGGAGGTGAAGAGAAGAATGATAGGGAAAGAAAGTCATCAAGAGAGAGCTGATCCATTCAACCAGGACCGAGTGGGACCTAAAGAGTGCTTCCCAAGCCGCAGATGTTAAAGACAGAAAAACCCTGACAAGGTTTTTGGTGCAATGACAAGTCAGCTGAAAGCCAAAAGATCCTGTTAGATATGAGCTTGCTGTGATTAGATTAAGTGTTCTTTTTCTGTAATTTCTTCGTTTACCTCTTTTATAAACATTTCTAAATGTGTTGCCTATATTGGATGCTGTAAGTTCTTCTCCTGGCATAGTTCCCAAAACTCTCCTTTAATTTAAACCAGAATAAGGTAGTTGGGTAAGATCAAAGTGTTTTTCATCAACACTGGTGAATTAAAAAACATGAGTACTAAGAAACTGTATCATGTATCCAGCTCCCCAACATACTACAAGAAAGTCAAAGGGTAAAGGACCTGTCCTTACAGAAACTACATGAACTGACTGAAGACTTGGCCTTTCAAGGAAGGAGAAGCAATCCTGTGAAAATAGCCTTCCCTGGCACAGAGCGAGGTGGTGGGAAGCAGTCCTGTGCACAAGGAGCCTCCAGGAAATTCAGAAGATTTTTCTAAAGGAAAAGCATTTTTATTTTCCATGATTGCACATGGCAGACAGCATTAGACATTTTGGCAGACCTGACACTTTCAGAAGTCACACGACTCTCTTTATTTGTAAAACTAACCCTGGAAAATCGAAGTGCTGCTGAATAAAACCCGGAGAAGTTTTGAGTGTGCTAAACCTGTAGTTTCACGGTTCAGCTTCAAAATCAAGCCACTGTTGTGCCAGAGGGGCATGATAGCCATTTCAGTACCATGGTTTTCTCTTAAGGTTTTCAAATAGGGCTTTGAAATTAAAAAAAAAACAAACCTGTTTGTACAGTCGTGTTTAATCTGCATGTTGGATTCATGTGGACAGGTCACCTCTTTTAAAAAGAGCAAAATTCTTTGACCACAGAGTTAGGTTTTGGTGCATATTTAAACTAGCTTACTCCAACTAAAATAGGATTCACAAGATGCTATCACAATACAAAGTTCATTGTTATTTATAACCTTCTTTTTGCCTTAAAAAGCAGTGGAGAATGAGACTTGTACTAGGTGCCACACCAAGAGAAGAGCAGACTGGCTCCACAGAAGGAGCTTATTGTGCAAATAGAGACGTGGTGGTGGGAAACACACAAGCCCTTAAAAAGCACAATGAACACAGAGCAGTAGCTCCTTGGTATTGGAGTGGGGGATTGGCCAGCAGGTTTAGGCAATGCAAAGAAGAAAGCTGCTGTAAAATATGGTAGGCAAAGGTGTAGGAGTGGAGTGACACAGAGTTGAAGAAGCTGAACAAAAGGGAAAGGGAGGGTGGACACAAACGGGCAAACATCGTGGCTAACTGGAGTCCAGGCAAAACTCCATAGAGCCTCCGAGTGCCAGAAATCTTGGGCTGTGGCTGGCTACAGTCTCTGGCCAGTTCCTCTGCAGGCTTCCCCGTGGGCCACACAGTGGAGTGGGAAGGATGAGGCGTCTGGGCAGGGCTCTCCCCTGCACACCTCTGGGTTCAGAAGGTTGCTGGCAAGCTCCATCTCTCCCCTTCCCCTCCGTGCAGCGGGCCCAGTTTTGGCTGCCTTCACAGCTGCAGCTGTTCCTACCAGCTGGAATCAACCGTCCTGGCCCTGTTCCAGCTCAAAAGCAATTACATTCTTGCAAGTGGATATTGCAACTTCCTGTCCTAAACAATCATGTACTGTTCCTCTGCACTTTTAACCAGCTGCTGTCTTCTAATCAGAGATGGCTGTAGGCACAGAGGTGGGGCCCTGGAAGAAAGGTGGTGGTGTATCAAGTGAAGATCATTCCTGTGTAGGTTCACCTGCAGTTTAGAGAGGTCAGGGAGTGCTTCCTGACGGCCCTGGAAGTCTGTATATAGCACTCAGTGCTTCAGCAACATATGAGTGATGAAGAACAATATTACCTGGGCTAGACATTGCAGCGGGAGAGTGCTTTTTCTTGGCCCCAGTCTTCCAGCAGAAATCTTCCTCTGTGTCTGAACTTCATAAAATAAGGCATCTCCAAGAGCTTTGGCAAGAACTCCCTTTCCTTCGCCAAGCATTTAAAACCAGAGCCTGGCCCATAACAGCTGGAAAATAATTTTGTAAAATATCTTGGTGCAAAATTTGCTGAAGGCATCTGAATGATAAGTGGGATTACTGGTTCCAAACTAACATACCTACTTTCCTGCAGCTGGTCATCTAAAACTCTTCCCCTCAATCTCCAGCTTCTACATTGTGTGCACATGAGAAGAAGAGAAGGTACATATATTTATATGCTAGAGAAGAACCAGCAACTGCCTGGGCAAAGCCCAAGGCCTATTGTTCCCTTCTAACTTTGCTACATGAGCAGTGTGGATCTGAAATGTTTGTAAGACTTTTTATTCCTGTAACTTTTTCCACATCTGAGTTTTTTCAGAGGCATGGATTAGTCAAGGTATCAACCTCTATGAGAAAGGTGTGCACGCATTTATTAATGTAAACACAGCACAGAGTAGGACAGAGTGATGCAAAGTACCTTGAAAGACAGAGTAAACACATGGGAAAGCTGGCAACCAGGCTCCCAAGTAAAAGGCTGTGAGCGTGCTGTAAAAGGTCAGAAGGATTTTGGGGATAGAAATTCGCACTCAAGACAGGCACCATCTCTTGTAACAAACAGTAGATCCACACCGACTACTCAGGACAGCTAAACCCCTGACTTTGTCTAAGAGTAATTGACTACACATTTGGAGAGGGAAGGCTTTTAAACATTGCTGATTCTTACCTCCTTAGTTACTTGTGCCTAAACCTTGCTGTCTGTAGTCAGTAGCCTGGTGATGTGCCTGTGGATTACTTCTATCCCCATGTCAATGGGACAAGGCAAGTCATGCAGAGCTGCAACAAAAATCTGCCCAGGGGTCCTACCCTAGGTCTGTCACAGCTCCGGATGGGAAATACCACATCATGTTGCCATCATTCTTCTGTCAAGCTGCCCGTGCAAGATACTGCTGAGCACTAGGACATTTCACAGTTACAAACAATGTGTTTAGTCATGGTGGAAACACCAAAGGTTCTATTAAGAGAACAGTCCCTTAACACGGCTAAAAAAGCCTGATAGATACTTTCTGAAACTCTGAAATTGCAGTTAACGTTATTTCCCATTTACTTTAATAGACCGATATCAAGTGATGCACTGACAAAAGAAGTATTTTGCAAAAAAAAAAAAAAAATTAAACTGACAGTCACATGATCTTTCCACCTAGTGTTTTAGATTTGTGATAGGTTCTGTCTTGGCTGACAGCCAGGCTGTCCTAAATATAGTGTAAAACCAAATATTTAAGTGTAAGTCTGAATAGACAGGGTTTTTGGTTGGTTTTGCGTTTGGTTTTTCTTTCTTTTTTTAACACATTTCTTTCAAGTGCTATGAAGTCGGCTGCAGATGCAGAAATTGATAAATATTTCTCCTCCAAAGGAAGTATTATATGCCCTTGATTCCCAAGGTGATGCTACAGGAGAGCAAATACTAAAGTACTATGACGTATGGATTTGACTGCCATAATTTATAAAAGTGTCTCAAAGTGTTGTACAGTACAGAAAAGCACACAGATAAATCATAGAAACATATACACTAGGTTCAGTATATTTTCAGCATGTGCTGTCTGCCAGTTTGTAACATATACACCTGCACAGGGGAGTGCTAGAAAGCAGTACATTCAACATTATTTATTACCTATTGTATCACAAAGCTGTCTTTATCTGCATGTATCACTTGAATCCTCTACTTTGCTCAACTGTGCTCCATTACCCACAGTTATCTTGCCTGTATGACATTACCTGAGCAAGGCCAGGAGAGTGAGAATGAAACTCAGGGCCACTGAAAAAAAGGTTTAAACCAGGATGTCTTACTGAGTTTCCACAACATCCCGATCCCACATGAGATTCTGATTTTTTATCTTTTTATTTTGTCTCATTTAACCACCCTCTCCAGTTTCTCCCCCTGCTAGCTTTGTGCTGGATGATCTCCAGCCTGTTTCACAAATGGGAACACCTTATTTGTCCCTTCAATAAGTAATTTTCACCCTAACAGCCTCAGAACAAAGCCTTCTGGTCCCAGAAGACAGACTTACGACACAAAAACAAAACCCTTCCTTGCACTAGTGAGTGAAAGAGTGAATCTCCAAGACCCTGAACTAACAAAAGTCAGATCTCCGGTCTTAAGCCAGGGCTGAGGAAATACTGACATGAAAAGACTGCTTATAATGGATCCAGCAAATTCAGTATCAACTCCACAATCATCACTGCAATGTTTTTGTTTTCTTTTTTCTCTAATTAGAAAGCTTTGGGCTTTTTTAAACTTAAAGTACTGGGAAAAATAAAATAAATCAAAGAGAATGTTCTTCAATTCCTTCTATCACTGGCTTCACATTCTTACACCACTTCCAACACTTGATAATATCACCCATACCCTAATTATCAATCTCCTTCCAATCCTCTTCCAACCTTCTTTCTCACATAAATCATCCTGGCCTCTTTTCTATAACTCAAATAGCATGTTTCCAGTCTTCATCCCACGCTCACCTTTTTCTTGCCTAATCAAAGTTTTCTTGGAGCTTGGAGTGTGACCTATCCTAACCTTTTTAGTTTTCCAAGTCCTATAAATCAAATAAAAATAATCATGTTATCACAAAAATCAAGACAATTGCCATAGTTGTGAAAGGAGTTCTTCCTTTTCTTACTATCATCCATGCCTGCCCTGTCCCTTGTGCTCCATAGCAATGGTCACATTGATTGGAAAGCTTTTGATTTGTTTTTGCACTGTCACATCACTTGCACTCAGTTACTGGATGCCCCATTCTCTTGGGAATTTAGATTGTCTTTATTAATTGCCCATTAGTAACAACAGATCATGTTGATTAACAGTTTAAACAAAACAAACAGACAAGTCCCATTAGTTTTTAAAGCTTCTCTTTGAGCGTCATATTTAAGTAGTTCCTCCGGGACTGCTCTTCAAAGCCTGGCCCATTTTGTTGACAAGAGTGTGCTGCAACATACCAAGCATTCAACCGAGCAGAAAAGGATTTAATGGGACTGTGAACCTGCCTGAATAGGCAGATGCTCTCTTCCTGTCTACTCTTGCAGGACGTTTTGTTTTCTTCCCACAAAGTCTGATTATTAAAAGAGAAGGTTGAGGACATGACTTTTTCCAGGGTTATGCAGCTCTGTTAAATCTATTAAAGAGCATCTAGGATCCCTATGCCTTACCATAAACCAGTAAATACTATACAACAGGAAAGAGATTTTTATAGCCATACCTTTTACTTTGAGCTGTGAGGGTACGGATTTTCAGGTTTGGAGAGAAGAGGTTTTACTCCGAACTGATCGTTCTTGTGTTATTTTATGTGTGGAATATAAATGCTGGATGGCCCATTCCTCTTCCAAACCACTGTTATGTACAGATTCTCTATCACTGCAGCTGAAAAACAGGAATGTTTTTCATTCACTACCACGTATGAAGTGATGCTGAGTTGACCCAATGTCTTTGGTTAGGTACAGGGCAATGAACCTCCACCATACACTGCTTTCCCCAGCAAAACCCCCTCCCTGCATTTCTCAACAGCTTTGTTCTCAGAGCTGAGACATTGCTTTTTACCATTTCTAACCCTTCTAGGTGTACCTATGGACACATGTGCTATGGACACGTGGTTTGCACACATACTGTAACTTTTCTCTCTTCACCTGCCAGATTTAGCATGGAAGAAGCCGATGGCCCATGCAGTCCAAGATTAACACATGGCCAGATGGAGGCTTTACAGGATAATGTCCCTGGATAGATCGAGGAGCCTTCCACAGAAACCTTCCATAGAATAATTCAGGCCAGAAGGGACCTCTGGAGGTCATCTAGTCCATCCCACTGCTCCAACAGGGGCCAGCTTCGAATGTAGATCGGATTTCTCCAGCCATTCCAGTGTAAAAATGAGCTGGTCTCTGCCAGAGACCCAATAGTGACACTTCCCAGAACAATAACTGTATATAGCAGCTTTCCAGTGAATCAGCTGCAGAACAAATAGGTTTAATTACAGCCACTACACTTCCACTGTTGGGTACTTCCATGACAGAGGATAGTTCACTATACCTGTGTCTTCCCCTACAGAAGAGAGGCAACCAGCTCGGTTGGATTGTAGCTATAGGCAATCTAAGGCTAAAAAGTTTTGTGCCCTAAAGTTACAGACTAATCACATGTTACTGTCTCATCAGCAAGGTGCTCAAGTCACCTTTAGTCTGTCCCACCCCGGGACATAAAATAAGCCTTTCCTCTCTGCAGCCAAATAGCCATTTGTTTCAAAGATTTTCAGCATTAACTAAATCAATCCATGACATTTTCTGTTGCAGCTTTTTTGCATATATAAAATCAAAGCACAAGCCTTTAGAAAGCAAATGTATTTTGCCATGGCTGCAGCATTTGAGGCCACAGGTACAGATAAGTACCATGTTGATACAGCTGTGATTCCCTCGGAAATCCCTTGAGTCGTTCTGGGGACTGGCAGTAACATGTCTTCAACAAAACCTGAGAAGCTTCAACAACCTTACCACACTTCCAGTCACCTTCCTACAAAAGACAACTCAAACAGCTCCCAATTACGCAGCTTTAGAAAAGAAACAAACAGGAAAGAAGCAGGAAAAAGGAATTAATAAAATTGTCACAGTGGTGAGAAAGTGTAACATATTTAGAAAAGAGGTTCAAAGTAAAATTTTTTTAACACAAAGTTATGATCTCTTTTGGTGGATGGCTTGGGTTCTTTTCTATTATTGCTGTTGGACAAGAAAGAAGAAGATTTTGCATTGTCCAAAGAGGAGGGAAAATGCAAAATA
>VZRJ01007746.1:0-93398 GCA_013397565.1 Ptilonorhynchus violaceus | reverse complement strand
TAGGTTAGACGTAGAAAGCCCACACTAAAAAGATGCAGATAATTTTATATGCAGTCTTCATAAAACCTTTAGAAGTTATTTTTGTATGTGTGAAAATAAACCTGGAAGAAATCTAAAACAGGGGGATGACCTGAAAGAAGAGAAATGCCAGGCTAGGTACCACTTACATTTTTTAATGCAGAAATTAGGATTTGTTCCCTTTAAATCCTCCTACTAGCATTATTCTTCTTAGTATCGCAGTACACGGGGTTTTAGACAAAGCAGCACACAGTGTTCACTAAATCCACGCATAAAACCAAGACCAGAGACACTTGCACCCTAATTCCACTTTTATTATTCTCAATAAAATGGAGTCTTTGAAAACCATAAAGGATCAGTGATGCTAACAAATACATCTTCCAGCTGTTTTAATGACTGTATGACTAATGCGCAGGTAAAGCAGTTAGAAAACTGAAAGCAGTTTAATTATATACAGACCAGTGATTGACAATACCACTCCTAACTCCTACTTATACCAAAAAAGGCATCAAACTCCACTGAGTCTCTGGCAGAAGCAAGGTAATCTGTGCAGTCTCCTGCAGCAGAGGCAGGAGTCTGTCCATTAATCTGTCTCCCTCCCCCGTGAGAACAAGATCGTTCAGGGACATTACCGCGTGATAGGGGCTGCAGCAGAAGAAGGTCTGATATTCCCCCTTGATCTCAAGGACATGCGATCACCTTAAGAAAACTTTTCCATTCCCTGGATACTCTGACCCTGGAGATCTCCCCTTGCATGGCAGTATTGCACTAGGGCTTGGCTGAGCAAAGGGAAGATCTTCCTCCAGAGCGGAAGCTGGCAAGCAGGCAAGCAGAGAGGGCAGCTCAGGTGAGGCAGGGGACAGGAAGGGCAGAGGACAGCAGAAAGCCAGGCCATGCCAGGCTACACAGGACAGCCCAAAGTAGAAGTCGAACAAGCATCCAGGGAAATATCAGCAGCTCGTCAGTTTGATAACGTTGATTGTGCATGTTATTTGGATCGCAGTACCTCCAGGGGTATTGGTACTTCAGCCACTGCAAAAAGCTCTCCAAGCGGCATGGAGAATTTAGAACACAGCTCTCATGAACTTCAATGAGAATGATGCATCTGTCTCCTGCGGTAGCTTTGAAGCTCTCGGCCAAAAGTATTCTTAGCCCTACTGTCATGCATGTCCCCAAAGAGACAAAAAAAGAAGGTGTGAGCATGTGAGACCGGGAGCGGACGTGGTTGAGGAAGTGAGAGACCAAGCAGAGCCTGATCTGGGAACCCTGCAGAGACGGATCATGTCCCTCAGGCTTTATGTTATCAACACTTGTTTAGAGGTAAAGAACAGGCCTTTTTCTCTTAGCAGAATGGGGAGCCAGTCTGGAGCACTGGGATCCTGACACTGAGCTGCTTTCAGTAGCATTAAAGTCAGCTCCAGTATCTCTACCTGACCCTTTGGACACAGAAATCAGAAGGAAGGTAGAGAAAATAGTATAAGAAAGAAACAAAGGGAAGACAGGTTTGCAAGAGCTGAACATACAAATATTCTAAATCAAGTTTCTTCCACATTTATGCATTGTCTGTGTTTTCCCAGGAAGTGCCTGGATGTGAAAATGGAGAAATCCAGCTCCCAAACAGTTTAAAATAACCCCTTTTTGCAATAGTACAGTTCAATAGCAATGCACCTTGCTTCCATTGTACATACAGGTTTTCACTCTGACCTGCTGCACAAGGTTGAATTTCCCTCCCCAGCTGCACCTGCATTCTTTACTTGTGTGTGGCCTTTTGCATCACCACAATGATGCATCTGATATAATCTCCTGCTTCTAGTTCAGAAGGGCTGGAAAGCAATGTCTAGAGCACATTAATAACAAGCAGTGTGTATCAGACTCCTCTGCAGCTTGTATCCCTTGTTCAGGGGTTTAGAAAATACCTGCATGGAAAAATGTGCCTTGCAAAGACTTATATGTGACCAACTTTCCATCCTTGACCAAGCAGTCAGAGCTCCCTCTGATGAATAAGTAACACACAGGGAGCAGCTTCTGCACTTTAGAACAACCCTCTGTGCCTCATAAAACCATTTCATGGAGAGCAGACAAGAATTAAAATACTTTAGATACAGTTACTTTTATGACCCTAGAAATAAAAAGATATCTGAAAGTTTGATAAAAAGTCAAGGTCAGTAATCTTATATGCCAAGGAATTCATTAACTAATGACTTTTTTGTTTTTATCTTCATTATATCTTCAAGGGCAGAATGCCAGTTCAAAGCCTGAATTCAACTGGATATAGATGTTGTTATTGTATATTCCTTATTTGCTGCAACATCCCTTGGAGCCCGACAGTTTGAAATTACATTTTCATGTTGGAGCTGTATTTTCACAAATCCTGGAAGTTAAGTAAGTCTTAGAATAACAGAGAAGATATTACATTGCCAACTACAGTTGATATTCTCTTTCATTATTTGTTCCTATAAATAGGTATGATCTTTTTTTTCTGGAACATAGTCTCATGTAGAGCAATACCTTTTCCTCAGATGGCATCAAGAGGAACAAAGTAAGTTAAAGTTATCCACTCTCCTTACTCCACCTCCCTTCAAAGCTCTCACAAGAGACAGGGCAGATGAAAGGACATGTAATCATGTTGCTACACAGGAGTCCCAACAATTCTGAACCTTGCAGGGATAAAACTGGAACTACAAAATATCCATTCCACTTGAGAAGACACTCTTTCATATTAGGTGTCCCTAATGTTTTGTCGCCTTTCTGCACTTTCCCAAAATAAACTGTAGGATTACTAGATCCACAAGGACTGCATGTACAGAACAGGAGGCTTTCTACAGCCCCTCTAATGCACAAGAGACTTTCAGCTTTAACAATGTGGTTAACAAGAGAGGTGTTACATACTGGTGTTGGGGAATACATCTGGTGCAAGCAGATGGGTTTGCAAGCTGCAGTTCAAGATGCAGATTGAGCTTTGGGTGGGAGCCCGAGCCAAGAGACCATGAGCTGCCAACAAAGATGTTTAACAAAAGGCGTAAAAACTAGTGGCCAGCCAGGTGAATGGACACTTGAAGACACAGCAGGAGCATAGAACTCAGGAGAAGCAGTGAGACTTCCTCCTGGCCTGGATTGTGAGTGGATAAAAGCCCAGGGGTTCCCCTGTTCAGGGTCCTCAGAGGCACCAGCTCGCGCTCTTTCTGTGTTACTGCACTGTGAATAAAGCGCTTTATAGAAAGAGACATCTGAGTCTCTGCCATGGGAAATCTGGGGTCAAACCAGCAGAGAAACCTGCTCTACTTGAGTGTGGTGTGCAGAAGTTGAGCAGGGACCTGTTGGGTCACTGGAGCTGCCCGGAGTGGAGGGACTTCAGTGCCAGCTGTGAAAGCCTCTGTCCTTGGGAGTGTGACTGACAGGAGCCTTGTGAATGATCAGACTGGGAGGTTTCCTTAGCATTGCAAAGAAATTAAATGAAATTACTACTCAGGATTTCGGTTTGATGCCATTTCATTCTTTAAGTTTCTAGCATAGTTCATTTCCAAGGTAGCAGCATAAACTTTCATTGCATATTTCTTCAGCACTACAAACATCAAACATTCAGAAGTCACAAGTTAACTCTTAACACAGTTGGTGTCAATGCATCTTGGGTTCTTAGTTTTGACCCTAAAAATGCCAATTCCAATGCCGTCTCCCTAATTACATGAAACAAAACCTCACTTTGAAAGAAAAAAAAGCACATTTCAATTCTTCTGCGGACCCGAATGTGGAAAGTTTTCTTCTATGAAAAACATATGAGGCCTAAAAATAAATCTAGGTGAGTGAGCCTATAGTAACCATCTAGAAACAAAAATGTTCTTTCATAGCACAATAGAGTCTGAAACATAGGTAATGAAAAATGAAAACTAAATCCCGTTTGATAGGATTCTTTAGAGCAGAGTCTGTCCCTTGATTATGTACAACATTTGGTAGGTCTCAGTCAGAAGCATGACATACTACCAGAATTTATGTACATTGAAATGTAGACCAAAGATGGTTGTATGCAAGGTTTTTGCATACAGCAAAAATCCAAGTATCCATTTCTGCACCAGGACTGAGGAAAGAAAAGAATGGAAACTAAATGTTTTCCAGTCAGTTGATTTAAACTGAAATGTGGTTAAATCATTAAGTTCATTAAAATACATTTTGCATTGAAAAAAACTAGAGAAAATAGTTAGCATGGCAGCCTGCAATGCAAAATAGAAGAGAGCATTTTCAGCACTACTGTAAAAAAATTGTGTGTGTATCAAAGTATTGCATTTTCATGGAACAAAATTAAAAATTTGGTGTAAAAAATTAGAGTTTACCTAATAGGTAACAATCCTGCACTTTCTCACACCTAATCTGAACCTTGCTTTGGAAGTTACCATTAATACAGCCAGTGGATCTGCACACTTCTAAAGTATGACATATGTTAAAATAATGCCTAGCAATTTCACAGTCTCTAAAATTTAGTGAATTGAACTTCACATTGATTAATTTAGGATATTGTGAAATTTCCTGTTGGTATCATCCTAGAAAAATACAAAGGCAGCTGGATATAGTCACTTTTTGCTCTGTGTGCTCCAGAAGCAGGCACAACCTTCCAGCTCATGGGAAGTTTGGAAGAGCAGAATATGCTACCACATATTTGAGAAGGAGTGAACCAAAGCTGTGCCTGTAACACAACAAAACCCCAAGTTCCCCCTGATTTAAATTCCTTGTTGGTTTAGGGCACCAATACCACTGAAAGAGGCAAGTGCCTTTTCCATCTCACAGAAGCCGCTGTCACTGTGCTAAGCCTAGGTCAGGCCGAAGCACCCTGTGCATAAATTGAAATTAGTCATGTCCTCCCTCCCTGACCAGTGTTTGTTTAAGCAGATGGTTGCTGAGCTGAGGCAACAACAGGCCATTTTCAAATGCCAGCTGCCATTCCCTGGGCACGAGACCTGTACAAGAGCCTTGGCAAAGTCAAAATTAAAAAGTCCCACCATGGTTTGGCTTTACAGGTGTTGCAGTTCAGCTTTCAGAGCAATTGACAGGCAAGATAGGCCTGGTGTGATTTTTACACTTATTTTCTCCAACAGCTTAGCTCACTCACAGGTGTGACTAGACATATAGACATTTATGAAACCATGAAGATCACTTATTAGTCTTCAGACATATAACAACAGTTTCTGAATTACCTCTGGTCTACCCTGCACACACAGGCATTGACACCGTTTCTGCAAGCTCCTTTAGCCAGTGCAGGTACTCAGACATCTTTGCAAACAAAGCTAACACTGTGATTTTGACATCAGCAGATAAGCATGGATTAGCTACTCTTGATAACCTGGGGTAATTTCATCCCATGCTTAAGCTTTTATTCACCCAAATCAGCTTGAAAATAACTCTTGAAAAATGAAGACAGTGTTAGTTGTGAACTATACTGTAAAACCTGAAAACAGCTTGCACCTCTGAAGCATCCTGGCCTAGAAATAGGAAAGAATTTGGTGATAGGATGCATCTCCCAAAGAGGAACATGAATCTTCCTTAGAGTGATTTCCATTGCTCCATCAGTTGTGCTTTATTCATAAAGTCTCTCTCAAGGGAAAATAAAATTTGACTTCAGGTATTTCTAGGTTGCCTGGCTGCCAGACCTGTTTAAATCATCTATGCTGGCTGAGAAAACAAGCTCCAAATGTCCTGAGCAGTGAGCAGCCCTGTAAAAACTGGAGCCAAGGACAACTACATTACTCTGTGTTTGCCGTTTTTAAGCACTGCCATATCTCTCTCGCAGTCTGGAGAAGTGACCGGAGTTTGGCTGCAGGGAACAAATATACCCAGGCTGGTAGTATGAGCACACACAGAAGTTAAGGTGTAGCAGGACAGGTCTCAGTGGGGACTGTCCAAAATCCACAGCATATCTACATGAGTCTCCCTGATAGCTCAGAACAGCCATGCAAATCCGCAGACTTCTGGAGGTGGCATGGACAAATCTTACCAATTCTGCTCCAGCTGGAAAAGAGCTGTGCTCATAGTGATTATTACTGTACTCACAGCCCCAGTGAACACACTGATAATTCATAGGCAATAATGCCAAGTCCAAATTTTATACTTAGGAGAGGCTTTTTAGTGGTGCTCCTGCCCCTCCAGCCACCTGCTGGGGAGTGCAAGGCCCAGAGCATCACGATGACCTGGGCATGCTTGGCAGCTGTGACACATCAGCCAGATGCCACTGCTAGGCAAGCAGCCTTGCTGCAGAAGACACGTGTTTTAGACATTGATGGTGAGTGGGCATGAAAAGAGGGATTTTAACCAGCAGAACTAGGGAAGAGACTACCTTTTAGTTGTGGTGTCTGTATTGACAGGTTAAGTCTTCCTCAAAAGACCTGCCAGTATTTAACATACACACTCATGCTGAAGGACAACTATTTAAACAACTGCCTGAGAGTGCTTTTAAGAAATCAGCCAGAACTAATGTCAGAGAAAGGAGAACAATCATTAAAACATTCTCAAAGCTTTATAATATGTCTTAAAATAGCGTCCTTGCATATAGGAACGCCAGGAGATTAAGATCCAATATCTCATGATCTACTGTGTCTAGGAACAAGTACTTTAATACTATTGGAAATGTGCCCTCTTGAATTTTTGACTGCATATTGTTTCCATCTCTAGTTGTAATGAGTGTCAGCCCCCTTTCCTAAAACATTATTGTTTGCCATACATGGGTATGATTTGGGCTTAGTGGGTCACATTTTGAGGAAAAACAGATTATTGGTTTGGGTTTGTTGGTTTTTTTTTAGTTTTAGGATGATACCTTTTAAAAGTAATTTAGACAACTGGCTATTAGCACACAGCAAGCCGCTTGAAAAGTGCAATTTGTCACAGGACTCTCCAACTCATGAGTGTGACTTACTCAGCTTTCCTAAAATGTGAGAGCGTGTGGCAGAAATGGTTTTGCCATTCATTTGGCCATCAACACAACTCAAAATTAAGTCTACTGTTTATGATTAATGGAATCACCCCAATGCATGCCAGTAAGAATTTGTAGGAAACAGCCCTTCACAGATTCTCTTTATACCACTGTTTATCCTTTTACCCTCAGTTCTTCTACACGAGTTAGTATGAAAATGTCAGTATGTCTGTCATAATATTTTCCCAAACACTGGTTCAGGAGCACTGCGATGAGTTCTGAGGCCCCCAAAAGGGAAGGACACGGACCTGCTGGAGCAAATCCAGAGGCCATGAAGATGATCAGAGGACTGGAGCACCTCTGCTATGAAGACAGGCTAAGAGAGTCAGGGTTGTTCAGCTGAGAGAAAAGAAAGCTCCAGGGTGACCTTAGAACACCCGCCAGTACCTGAAGGGAGCCTACAAGAGAGCTGGAGAGGGACTTTTTACAAGAGCATGGAGTTATAGGATAAGGTGGAGTGGCTTGAAACTGAAAGAGAGCAGGTTTAGATTAAACATTAGGAAGAAAGTCTTAACTATGTGGGCAGTGAGTCACTGAAACAAGTTGCCCAGAGAAGTTGTGGATGCCCCACCACTGGAAGTTTTCAAGACCAGGCTGGATGGGTCTTTGAGCAACGTGATCTAGTAAAGGTGTCAAGGTATCTCTGCCTATGGGAAGAGGATTGGAACTGAATGGTCTTTAAGGTCTCTTCCGACTCAAACCTTTCTATGATTCTATGAATGTGTTGAGATAAAAATCAGAAAATTCCCAACTGCTAGATTATGCAAATATGTTTTTCCTTGTGAAAAAAAAGTAATTGGGAGATCTTTTAAATCCAGTTCACTCCAACCAAGCTTTGCTTTGGATAAGCCAGTTTGGATTTTCTCCAGTAATGTCTCTGGATATGCTTTCCCACATTCAAGCACACAGCCCACATAACCACTTCACAGGACTTCACAAAATAAGGACAACAAAATAACGCATCTTCAGCTACTGCTAACATGAGAACAGGTGGTTTTAAACATCAGTATGGCCATCAAGGACCACAGGGCTGAAGAAACCTCAAACATCACTGAGAATGCCTTATATCATAATTTATCATCGTTTCGGTCACATTATCTCTTGAAATTGAGCAATGATCTTTCCAAAGCAGTTTTACAATCCCAAACCCTACCTCTGGAAATCTTTAAAAATATGATTTCAGTTTTCAACATTTCCACTCATTGCTAATATCAGGAGAAGCTGATCCAAACACGATATCCAAGTGATTATCTTCTGATTGCACCCAGGCTTTCCTAAAACCAGACAGCTTTATTTTTACATGACTCAAAAGGGGAAATGTCATTAATTAGTCATCATAGCTACCTCCTGCAACTGTACACACCAACTCCCCTTCCCCAGTGGACAGACAGCTGGTCCCACAGCTTTGCTGTTCCTTTATCCAACTGGGAGGTGCATACCAGGATAAATGGTGCCAAACCAGGAGGAGTTGGAATGCAATGCTTTGTGACTGGAACTGCAAATATTTGGATGTCTGTAATCTTCTGCCACTGTAGCCTTCCTGAAGCCATAAATGCAAAAAATCACTTGTCTGAAAGTTTCAGGGCAGTTTGCTAACGGTTTTTATACAATTTCTTCTGCTAGCTTTGAGAGATCAACACAGGCACAAGAAAGCCTGGATTTGGTCCTTGTTGCTTTTTTTTTGAGCTGTCCTATGAGGAATGTTATTAATGACATTCAAGCCTCTTTTACCATCTTCGGTGCTTAAACAGAGATAGATAATAAAAACATCTCCCAGACCTTCCATTAACTAGAAGATGAGAACCATGACTATTTGTCCCTCGCACAACCACCTGGAAAACACCCAGCAAGCCAATTACAAATCAGCAGAATATTTAACTTCTGCTCACAGGCCATTCCCTGCTCTTTCCTTTCTGAAGGACCCATGGTACTTTCCCTGCTGCAAATACTCAGTTTTGTTGGAATAACTTGGAATCCCCACAGCTACAGATATTTGATTGCCCTTTTGCTTGCCTTACTGCAGTGGGCAAATATCTTGAAGAACCTAATGGGAAAAATGGATGGCAGGAGCAACCACACCTAAATTTGACAGATATCGTAAAGATCTACCTAAAGAGGAGTAGGTTGAATCACCCACTACTGTGTTGGATCAAAAAATCAATAGATCAGAAGCTGGAAAGGCTACCAAGCCACAAGTAGCCAATATTTGTGTCATTTCCTACAAGTTACTGAAGGATCTAATTTCTATATCTGTATGAAATCTGGTGAAAGCAATAATCATATTAACAATTTATACCTCCTGCCGCATGGATATAGAGACAGACAGAGTATGTCAGCTGTGAGTGTGACAAGTGGAGACTGGTTGCCACGGGGAAGGTGTAGCTGGCTGGCCAACTCAGAGAAATGAAAAACACTGAAGTGCTGAGGAAGGTGGGCTAACAGAGGAAGAGCTTGCATGGCTAAGCCAGTGAATGGGTCAAGACACTCTGACAGAAAAGAAGAGCCAGAAAGACATTGTATACCGACTCCTCAATGGGGTATGTGAGATTTTTTAATGAATAATCTATTCTTTTAACTTGATGATTGTCAGGGAAAACAAAAGCAGCTTCTGAGAGAAGTTCTAGTGTATGTTTATATCAATCAGGCGGAAAGGTTCTTATGGGTCCAAATGCACTTCCTTTCTGTTGCTCCTGATATTGCCAGCTGCTCTGTGCCTGCTCTGTGCAGGTGAAGAGGGAAAAAGGTGGGAAAAAAGAACAGCAACTTGCCTAACATGTGTTGCACAAATCCATATCTTTATTAAGAATGCACTTCAAAGAGGAGGGAAGAATACGAATCTGTATCTCAAGTACATCACCTAAGTAACACACCATATCAAAAGTCAGTTCCATCATTAAAGCAGCAGGAATGCCAGTTACTGAAAGCACTGGGCCTTCATCGGTGTTGAAGCAGTTTTGTGCTGCCTGGTTAGTAAATGTCGGAAGCACGGAAAATCAATTTTTATCGTATACCTAAAGTGAAAGCAAAACTGTGCAATTAACTTATATGCCTATTGACTACATAATGAAAAGTGCAATTAGATATATTGCTTGCAAATCCTGCCATAGTCAATGGGAGCATATGAAGTCATGGGAAGTATGTGGGTATATTTGAGTGTATGCTCTAGCTGGAAAACAGCAGAGAGGTAATCAAGTTAGAATTAAATATAGTTATACCAGTTCAGTTAGACCACACAATTCATTTCTAGAACACAAATAACAACTCATGAAGTGAATGAGATCATTAAAGCCAATATACTTAAAAAATTTATTTGCTGAAAGCATGGGACTGAAAGCTTTACTTAGAAATGAAAAATCTAACAAATTGGCAACAAAATGTAATATAGGAAGGAAATAAAAATAAATTCAGAACAGCAGGCTGACTGCCACAGATAAGAAACAATAAAAGCCAGAAACTAATTCCTGAAAACTGAAAATTTATGGCACTGCAAAACACAAGTGACCACCCTCAGACTATTTTCACTTAGTAGAATACTCAAGAGCTTCTTCTGAGAAAATTACCATTTTCAGAGTTAATCATACCCATTTGGGTGTGTGTTGACTTCAATAAGTATACTTATAGACACTCACTGGTATCTATGATTTTTTTTTCTTGTATTATTACAGCAGGATTTGGAAGCTGTGTGTAAGAACAGGCTCCTCTTTATGCTCCCCTTCTGCTGGATACAGTAGTTATGTGGATACCATAAGATGTTTGTATTTTCATACCCAGGAGCATTTTTCTGCTGAAAAAGTAACTTCCAGAATTTGATGCACCAGAATGAACATACAAAGATAAATATTCAAAGGAAAGGAAATTAGAAATTTAAGCTACTCAGACCCCCTTTCTTTCAATGTACAATGTTGTGTTCTTTATATCCTCTTCAACTGTGTTCTTTAATACATTTCTGCTTATCTTAAACATATAACATAATACACATAGGAAGTGAAAAGCTATACGGCTTTTAGCTATCCAGACTCCTATGCATTTAAATGTATGCAGTTAACATTTCCTTAAATGCAGTCAAAAGTAATTCACAGCAATCAGTTAGAAAGATGGTAACAGAGAATAAGGTAATTAGTGTGGAAACCATCAGGACTCTGCAGAACCAGCCAGCTTTACTCCTACCAGTTGTGGGAGCATCATCATACTAACAAAGAAGCAAGGCCATTTTAGATCTCAGATTTCAGGACAATTAAAGCTGAATAAAAATCTTGCGAGTGGTATATCTCTTGTTAACAGTCGTCATTACATCTGTACTGTAAAATGAATGAGGAAAATATTGATGCAGGTACAACACTACAGTGCAACTTCTTGGGAAGACATTAGCTCTACCAGAAGCCGTCACAGGAGAGGACTAAAACACTGATGCATCTGCCCCATCTGGTCCTGTTTTTATTGTATATACAAATTACATTTATGAGGCAGACCAGTAGCTGGTGGTAAGGTTTAACAGAGGGGGGAAAAAGGCCTTTTCCCTGGGGACTAATATTTACAACGAGAAACTTAAATAAGCAAATATAATTCAAACAGAAAAATAGTGGACTCCACTGTCTGGAAAATAGACTGAGCCCGGTACCTTCCTAATGGGGCATTTGTTCTCAGGGATAGAATACTGACTGTCTCAAGCAAGCCTGGAAAGGGATCCAGGCACATCAGATAATTAACCTCAGGCTTGTTTCTGAGAAGATTAGTCAGGGCTGAACACTAAAAAGGTGCCAGTGATCTAGTAGAAGGGTGGTACCTCTCTGTTCCATCTCTCAAGTCTCTCCTCATCTTTTAGCATATGTGGAAAATACCAATTATATGGAATTGTTACCCTTCTGCTTCCTGGGGAAAAGAGCACTGTACCTTACAGACTCCAGAGGCAGCAAAAATCTCCTGATTCAGTGGCCATGCTGGAGAAGCCTTTCACAGCCCCTTGGAGGCTTCCAGAACTAGATGGGAGCAGGAAAACTAGCAGGGAGAAAGAGGCAAAGCAAAGCTCTACAAAGCACAGCAAAGGGAAAAAAAAAAAAAAAAAGAAACCTTAGAAGTCTCTGAAGCCCAAGTTTAAGGTTTAGTCTCTCCTCACAGGGAACAAAGAAATGGAGGCCACAAGATACTCGTTCTGCACTCTGATGGCATCTGTGAGGAGAAGCCAGCAAGTCGGAAGCCATTCCCCAACTTTCCTCAGTCTTTCTTGCACCCAGGAGATGCTCTTCATTTAACTAATCCTCCCCTCTTCCCGGCAGGGAAGAAGAGAACTCTTCTTTCCATTTGCATGCATTAGCCCCCATTAGACAATCAAGGTATGTGTTTAATTTCTGCAGAGTTCTGTCCCCTACATAGAGAAACAGCAGCCACACAGCACAAATTACCTCCTTCCACCCCCAGACCCAGTGGGGCACTCATACACTGTAGTTCTTATGAGCCTAGGCATGTTTTATTAGCAGATAATCAGCAAGTAACTCATTATCAAAAATATGAGCATTTTATTACAAGAATAGAGAGAACTCTGCAACGGATACTTTTACCACATTTCATATGATTTGTTGTGATTTTGGACATCTGGTCCCCTGATTTAGTGTTTCAGAGAATTGTTTTTATGTAAATCAGCATCTGAATAAATAAAGATTATAAGAATGGATGAAATTGTCTATATTTCAGCACAGGATATATAAATGCAAAGACTTTAAATTACAATGTATGTCCAATGCGTGACTTTGAGGTCTACAAAGTAACAGGAAATAGATTTTGGAGTGATGTATGCATTAGTAGATGAAAAACAAATCTAGCAAAATTTGAGAATATTCTCAAAACCCATGAGAAGCATTTCACACTATCCTGAGCACAGGGATCTTGACTCAAGAGGGAGCTAGGTAGCTGGTTTTACAAGCAGAGCAGTTCAATGTTCTTACTCATTTTCATTTGAAAATTAAGAAATTAAATAAACCTGCTTATGCTCACAATTGATCTTGTTGACAAGACAACAGCTAAGAATTTTATTCCCTAGGGTAGAACTCATGACTGCATTCTGATAGTGATTTCCTTGAAAGATTTAAACTGAACACTTATATTCAGCTGAACTGCCTTTTTACTCTAAACTGGAGAAAAGTGTTCAAGAAATCCTTCATTTTAACCTTCTCATTTTAGATGAGAATTCAGAGGATGCTCAACTCTTTTCTGAACTACAGTAACTACAGTTACTTCTAAACACAAGGACCAGTAATGTCATAGAATCACAGCATGGCCTGGGTTGGAAAGGACCTTAAAGATCGTCTCGTTCCAACCGCACTGCTGTGTACAGGGACACCTTTCACTAGACCAGGTTGCTCAGAGTCCCATTCAGCCTGGCCTTGAACAATTCCAGGGGTGTCACTCCAGTATTCTTCATTTCCATTAGAAAAGCGTAATGGTATCTGATATATATTTTTATTTGCAAATATAAATTTTCAAGAGACCATAGGTAAATACTATGACCTGATATTTTGTTGCATAGTTTGTTAAAATGTTTTTACTAGATAAAAATTCAAAAGTGCATTAAAAAAAAAGCTCAGAATGAACTTAGAGAAGCCTCAGAGGGGGACAAGCACTATCACAAAGGTTGACAGAGCCAGCCAGATGCTGCAGTGACAAAACTATGAGAAGCCAGATCAAGTAAGGAATGAGTTTTCAGAGAAAGATAATTTTACAGAAACCTCTACAGATTTTCTTTATAACTCTTTTTTGGGGGTTGGAGTTTATGATTAGTGCTACCAAAGTACTGGAAAACCCCTACTATAAAAAAAAAAATAGCCTGAGTCATAGAGGGAAAAAAAGTAAAATATCAAAAATGCTTAGAGTAGAAAATATTTTGAGCAAAAAAAGGAAAGTGTTTATGTTTCTGTGCAGCCTAGCAGAGGTGCACCTGACAGCTTCATTTCCTGCTGTAAACACTAGGAGAACTGCACCCAGCTCTCCCTCATGGGCGGATGGAAGCCATCTCTTTACTGTTTCTCCAAAATTCAGCTTTTTAAAAACTACTTTCATTTATGACTTCTTGCAAAATTATGATGGTGTTTCTCATTCATAATATCATTCCAGTCAAACTTGTGTTTGTGACTTCTGGCACCCTTGCAAGTGCTGTGGGGTAGGGCCCAAAGATGGGGAAAGATGAGGGATTTGCTCTGGACTGGGGCTAGCTGTGTGAGAGCCTGTGTGCCAGTGGTAACACACAAACCCCCAGCTGGCCTTGGGACTGCACCAAACACTTTGATGGAAGAGTCACCCCTTAGGATGCCATGGCTGTATTCTGCAGCACTGATTCTTCCCACAGCCAAGAACAGAATGTAACACACTCGCCCCTCCAGCCTGCCCAGTGTTCTTTCTTGCTGTTCCATGACTCTCTCTCCTATTTATTTCAGAACAGGTGGAAGGAAAAGCAAAGTCTATTCACAAAGTGTTGGGTAAAATAAGGAAGAACATCTGCAGTGGCTTGTCTGGAGAAAGGTTCCTCCGTGTCCCTGGCTAATTACCATAGAGTTTGGACAAGGAAGGAGGGAGGGAAAAGCCTTATTTTCCCTTCTTGTATTCCCCTTCTTGTCACCAAATTGTAAAATGGGAAACAGTCACACAATATTTGTTCCTTTCACAAATAAGGAGGGTGCTGGAACTGATTTATTTACATTAGTTGTACAGTGATGGTTTTGGTCTCTGAAGTGACAAGGAATGCTTGTATGAAGCAGACATATTGGTGAAACTTCATGTCGGGACAGAGTCTACAAAATCAAACACATAAGCCCAAGTCTTGTCACCCCCACCCCTAAATTCAAAGCATGTGACAAACAAACACTACACCAAACTCTGCAGAAGTTATGTTTAGCTAATTGCATTAGAGTTTATTTACATATAATAATTTACAGCAGCATGAAAGAGTCTTAGCTAACAAAAATGGGCATTGCTCCATTTCTAAATAATGCTTCTAATTTAACATGTAAAGAAAATACTGTTTAACTAAGTCAAGGGTTAAACTTCACTACCGTACCAGAGAACCATCCAAGTTCATTCTGCTGTAAACAAGTTCTACCGCCTGTTAACAGGCAGGATTGCTGTAACTCTGAGAAAAGTTCTTAAATAACTGTGTTTGCCATGAATGTGTTGAATTATACATTAACAGATCAGTATCTTCCTTCAAGTCAGCAAAGGTTGATCAGGCATTTGTTAACTTAGAGCAATATGTCAAACATTTAGCCAGTTAGCACCAAAACTGTAAACCTCTTGGGGCAATGAAAGTAACACCTAGAAAGCTCAAATGAACACAAGTGGACTTTAAAGCATCATATGAAAAACAGCAAGAAAAGAATTAGCAACAGATTCCTGAATTAGATGTTCTTGTTTGATGCCTGATGACAAGCCACATATACTACTAAATTCTAAACTACAAAAACATTACATATGTGATTGGATTAGGGGAGAGCAAGAGGGGCCTGCCCTGAGAGGCTCAAGATGAGCAACCTCTGCCTGTGAGAGCAGGCATGAAAAGCAAGTCTTGGGCTCTGCAGCTGGGGAGCCAGCCTGGCTGGGATGGGGAGAGAATGATAAAATCAACCCAGAAATGCTAGCACAACCCACTCACCAGGGCATTCTGTTTCATAATTCTCTCCTTGGTTCTAGTAGGAAGCAGAAGGCACAAAAAGCTGTAGAATAAGTCACTCTTCCACATCACTGGGAAAATGTGCTGCACAGGGCAGCCCAGGAGCAAGGGCCCTTCCTGCTCAGGAGAAACACAGCAAAAGGGCAGCAGAGGACAAGACAGCAGGAGGAGACGCTATGCCATGTGGCAATTCTCTCTGTAAGGGTCTTCATGCAGCAGCTACAGAATGGCTGCTGGTGTCGTGAAGGTTGGTTTTGATCTCTGATAATACCTGTTAGTTTCCCAGTGGAAACTTAACTATTCAGCTATCCAAATTCAGCCAAATCAAAACTTGGCAAAAATAAAAATTTCCATTTTGGCATCCAAATGTTCAAAATACTTTTTTCTTCACCGTTTTTGAATTATGAGTGGAAAATGACACATGAGCATTCACCCAGCTAAGCAGAAGCATAGCAGGACTCCAGAGCCAACTTTTTCAAACTATGAAGTAATCACTTAATTTTGTTTAAAAGTAGACAGTTATTAAGGCTGAAAAAAACGAGGTCAGTTAGAACTAGACATCAAAACTGTCTGCTGGTTTTAGAAAAAACCACAGTTATAAACATCATGACATAATCTCATTTGAGGTAGATATTGCCAATAATCCGTAGGCAGCCTGGGCTATGTCCTTAAAAGTTTGTAAACATATGTGTTTTTATTTATTTATTTAACTTTAGGCTTTGAGTTACTTTGAAACTGGTTCTAAACATCACAGAACACCTAACCCACAGAAAAGAGGAAAGGAGGTTATGTGTCTGCATTGTTTGAGCTTTACAGAAGAGAGGAGAGATATTTCTCGCATTGCTTCCTTAGAGGTATGATATCCAAATCCCTATGTAAAAGCAGCTAGAAGAGTTGCATTACCTTCACAAAAAGAGTCATACAACTTAGTGAGCAAAATATTTATAGCAAACATTTCCACTGTAACTTTGTTTATTTTGAGCAAACTTGTCAGTTGGTAATACTGCTTCAATACCCACCTTTGCACCTGCGGAAGCTGATGCTCACACAAGCACATGGACATGACTTCCTCTACTCTCACACCCTGAAACAATTAAGCATCTTTCTAGGGAGAGAAAAAAAGAACAGAAAAACTCCTTATATTTAACAACGAGCTCAGGGAACTTAGGAAGAACTCCACATAAAGCATATGCATAAGCATATGCTGGATACTCCAGCTTGAGAAGAGTGGTAAGAGCTGCTGGGCACATGTCTCACAGGGCAAACAGAAATTACCTCCTCAGCTTTCCAAATAGACTTAAAAAATAAGAACCTACCATCAAAGTCACTAGGCACCACTTCCTGAGTAGCCACATCCCAGTTAATCAACCTACAGGTTTGATATTGGCACCCAAATTTATAACCTCCTCCCCAAGCTTTGATTCTCTCCAAATTGTTCAGCTGATCTGCTCAGCTGAGCTGCTCAGCTGTTCAGCTGATCTGCTCTGCCAATCTGACCCCAGCACCTCTCTCAGACCACTCATCACTGGGCAGGTGCTGTACTCTTCAGGTGAGCTGTCCTGCTCTGCAGAAATACAGGATTCAGGCTCTGCTCCTGTTCTCCAGGGGATTAAGATGCTGCAAAAGAGAAAAAATGGGTTATCAGGACATATTCTAAGGCAGGTCATTTGGGGGGAGTTCTGAATAAGAGGTAATGTGAAGAAGAGGTGGAGAAAAGGTTTTTTGAAGGAGCTGGGATGGGACTGCCAAGTTGTGGACTACTTTTAAATAACCACCAAGCCCATAAGGAACCGCCTTAGACTTGTGATGAAAACTGGACCTTTTGTTATGTTTATGTTACTGATTGTCCAACACATTTCACATCCATATTGCTGGGAAGCAAGGTGACATTCAGTCTTTAGGGGACCTTCAAAGCAATCCAAAAGACAGAGGGAAATAAGCCCATGCTACACCTTGTCATCTGTGTACTTACAACTTTACCACCCAATATCCTTGTAGCACGTGTTTTAACCTGAACAGACCAGACCCAAAGGCCAGGAGCAGGACTAGCAAGAATGGGTACAAAAGGGAAATGACTGGTGGAACTTGGGTGGCTTGGAACAAGTTGCTGAGAGACAGAAGGCCTAAAATCAGCTGAGTAAACAAATTGCAATTGGAAGCCAGCAGGGAAACATTTCAACCCAATACTGTTACTCACAAGGCAATTCAGAATATACTGTTTAAAGTTCTCATTGTCTCTAGCAAAACTCTTTCACTTGAATATCTTCAGGACAAAAAAAGGTAAAGAGGAAGAAAAACATAACTTATCTCCATCAATTTTTAAATCACAGCTCATATTTGCAGAGGTTATCTTCAATACTTTTCACATTCTAGCTAGGAAGTCAAACATGAGGCTATGAGGGAAGGGTATTACAGGCTTTTAAATCATTCCTCATATATGCTTGAGGTGATTTATGTGATGGCTGTGCACTGAAGTCCACGTATTTACTTAGAACAATGCAGCTTCCAGAACAATATAATTAAGTAATAGAAATTCAATTCAGCTAGATCTTTCAGTTTCCTGTAGTGACCCCTGAACAGGAATGCTTGTCTGTAGACAACAAATTGAATTAGGATGTTACTGGAAGCGGTAGATGACCTGACCCATTAAGTCAGCTGACATTTTCTTTTAATCTCTGACTGAAAGGGCTATTCATGGAATTTTGCTTTCACTTCAGGTTTCTCTTGCTTAATCCTGTGAGTATATTATATGGTCTTCCTGTAGGAAAGTTATGCCACTAGGATTTCTTTGCATGAAACACAGACCACTGGCATTTGCATTCATTTAATTTTAATATTGTCTTCTCAGACAAACCTTTATTTAAGGTGCACTTTTCTCACATAGAAACACTAGCTCCTGTATCTGGGAGTCACCTACATAAAGCTCCATTTGTAAACAGCACTCTGCAGTGAGACTGCCAAGATTTGGTCTCTTCCTCATTACTTTCTCTATCAATATTCTGTATCATGATTAACTAGCTTCTCAATCTGGCAATATGGTACTGAACCCCAGCATGTTTTGATTTGATATAGTGTAAAACACATTTGTAACACCACTTTCCTAGCACATTATGTATAAGCAGCAGTTTATTTGAACTAAGTCTGTAAAATAGGGCTAAACAGCAGGATACAGATTGCTTTTAGACTTTGCATTGAGCTTCAATAAATTACTTCTGATTTACATAACTCCATAATGTGTTTGGAGCATTCTCTGTTAGACCCATGACCATGTGGTCAGTACAACTGTATCACCCAGATACCTATAAAACATAGAGAAATAAAGAGAGATTGGTGTTGGCACAGTACCAGCCTGTTGTTAGAAAACCGCATGACCTTATTGAAAAGGCAGAGCACTAAAAACCTTCAGTGTGATTTACTCTTTTACTCTTTTTTTCCCCCCTAAACTATCAGCAGCAGTCTTCCTAATGCAAATCCTTGTCTGCCCATTATTTGTTACTTCTTTCTTTTCTGCTCTATCAAAGCAATAAAAAGTGAATTAATCTTTTGACATTTCTTGGAATGTCATGGATTGTTCTTGTGAATTTGACATGTCATTTGACTTCAGGGACTGCTTGAAGGACATATGAAAAAAACCAAAAACCAAAAATGCCAAAACACAAAACAACTAAGGAACCGGTGTTGTGATTTTATCCTGGCCAATGTTCTGATAGAAATTAACACAGTGGAGTATTATGAGCAAATTAAAACTGCTTCCTACATCAGGGCTCAGGATATTTGACACATTCTATATGCACATTTTTGGATGGTTATATTGTTTTCTTCCTTCTCATTGGCTATATATATTAAAAAAGTCTGAACTATGCATTCTCTTACAGATTAATTCATTAGGCCACTTATTTTGTCTTTCCTTCTGCTATCCTGACTGCCAGAAATGTAGTTCCTTCCTGGGTGAGTGGCTTTGGAGGCCCGAATCATATGATATGGTGTTACCATATCACCACACTGTGTAGGGAGCAGGGGCCCCATTGACTCAGAAGCCCATAAGTTGTATCTTGGAGGAAGCCCAACATGACAAAATGAAGGCCTCTGACATATTTCTCTGCTTGTTCAAAGTATGGTTGGGAGTGCTGTCAAAGGCTATTCAAGAATATCCACATCTCCAGATTGGACAAACCACCATATTTTAAATAATTTATCCTATATCCATCAAATAGTTTTGTTTCAATACTTGGAAAAAACATTACATCTCAGGAAACTAACATCATACCTCCTCTGCAGCTAAAATTTCTGCAAACTTGTGCCCATTCTGCGTAGGCTTTGACATGCAGAATGAGGTGAGCAGAGTTCAGTGAGCTGTACTTAAAAATTTTACTGAGAGACCTGACAGAGAAATAGAAAGGGCTCTGTCTTGCAGATCCCTGATGATCCCTCTAGCAAAACCTTTAAGCAAATTCATCTATTAATTTTCCAAAACCAATTGGTTTATTCACACACCTGGGATTAACTAAGTGCTTAAAAATTCAGCAAGATTGGGTGTTTGGAGCTTAGGTTTTGAGCTTTCCTTGCAAAGCAGAGCTCAAAGTGGCCACCTTTCTCCCATGATTTTGCGGTTTTTTCCATACTAGAAATATGAAAAGGTTTGGGCTTGCATTTCTAATTATTGCACAAATTTGGCATGAACTGCACTCAGAAAATTGGATACAATTGTTATTCATTATTCTAGGAATCCTAAATGCTGATGTAATGTAGCAATGTACAGGTTTTTTCACGGGGAGGGGACGGGAGAGGGGGAAGAAGGCTTAACCTCGCAATATTTAAAACCAAGGCAGACTTCTAGTTCTATAGGGAATTTAAAGGATGTCTTCGCTAAAAGCAGATGCGTACACACATATGTGTTTACACATATGTTCACACACAGTCAAACTTGCTACAGGGCCTAAAGGAATAGCACTGAATTTGGATAAGAGTCATCCTCTTATTAATGGGGAACTGGTCACTCAGGCAGGAGTGTCAAAGGCTCTGACTGTGGTCCAAACCGCATGGCTGCGTTTGGTTGGCTTTGGAAACTGAAAAGATTAGCCATGTTAGTCAAAAAGGTTCTCAGGTCCAGACAGATTAACCTTTTGTAAGTCCTAAAAGTGGAGGACAGCATCTCCAATTCAGTTACTGGGGAATGTATTATAACTGTTGCGTCACAGAATGGTTCAGGTTGGGAGGGACATAAAGATCATCTCATTCCAACCCCCTTGTCATGGGCAGTGACAACTTCCACTAGACCAGGTTGCTCAATAATCCATCCAACCTGGCCTTGAACACTTCATCTACAACTTCTCTGGGCAACCTACGCCAGTGCCTCATCACTTTAAAGTGAAGAATTTCTTCCCACTATCTAATCTAAGCCCACCCTCTTTCTGATTGAAGTCATTACTCCTTGTCTTATCACCCCATGCCCTTGTAAAAAGCCCCTCTCCAGCTATGTTTTAGTACCCCTTTAAGTACTGGAAGGTGCTATGAGTTCTACCCAGAGTCTCTCAGCCTGTCCTCATAGGAGAAGTGCTTCAGTCCTGATGATCTTCACGGGCTTCTCCATACTCACTCCAACAGGTTCTTGTCTTTGTGCTGGGGACCCCAGAGCTGGATGCAGTGCTCCAGGTGGGGTCTCACCAGAGCAAAGTAGAGGGGCAGAATCACCTCCCTCGTGGTCACACTGCTTTTGATGCAGACCAGAATAGAGTTGGCTTTCTGGGCTGCAAACACACATTGCTGGGTGTCAACTCTATTCCTTAAAAAGCAATCTGCCCTCTGCTCCCAAGCAACCTTCACTGAACTGACTGCATCTCATAAAACTAATCTCGAGCTGGGCTTGAATTAGCACCTCAGCTATAACTGGCAACAAAGTCTCAGTAGGAAAATCTCAATCTGGCCAAATAGGCTCTCTGGATTTACCTAGCTCCTTGGAAAAGGTTTAAAGTTGGTGCATGAGTGTCTATCACTGCAGTGTAACCAATGCTGATGTGAACTGCAAGAGATGAATGAGTAGAAGAATATTTTTATGTTTTGGTGTGGCCAGAGTTAAATATGTTCTCATCGCTAACAAAGCAAAAATTAGACTCCAGTATTATGTTCTCAGAATACTTTAAAAGGTGACATCAATTTATTTCAGTTTTCACCAAAAAAAATCAGTTTTAAAATCCGCAGTTTGAACTGTGTAGACACACATTAAACTTCTCACAAATGCTATCAAATATTATGGCTTCTAAACAGTCAAGAGTGACTTTAATATTTGTATTAATCTCTGCTCTTCATAATGCATTCCTTCTTTGGAGATACTTGAGACTGCCTTCCAAACAACCCAGAAACGAGATTTACAAGCACAGCTACAAAAGATGCACCTGCAAAATCAGTCTTTACTGAACCCTCTGGCAATTCAGTTTTTACCAGCCTGGAGTGAGAAAGACAGCTCTGATTAGATACACAGATACAGATTTGTTCTGGAAGCCAAGGAGCCTTTATATTCCACATCTTTTAGTCTTTATGCAGTACGTGCTGAACAAACAAATACTGAGTTCACTGGAGGATAAGAATATGGTAACAGACTTCTGGAAATATTCTGTCAAATGCTGTATAAATTAAAGACTTTAGACTAAGATCAAAAAGAGATGCCATTGGAAGAAGATTCAGAAGGAGCAGGTGCAAGTCAGAAGCGACAGAAGAAAGAAATTTACCACTCATACAACTAGAACTAACCAAACAACAAGAGCAGACATGCTAAGATAATCCAAAATTAAAAAAAAAAAAAAACTATGGCCAAAGGCTTGACCAGGTATGCCTACAAACAGGCTGATAAATTAAGTACATGCTCTTGCTGTATTTTATAGAAGGAACCTTACATGACAGGTTAGATAAAAAAAAGGTCCTGTCTTCCCACCTGATGTTCACACTCAGCCTCCCACCTGGAGATGCAATAGACCCTCCATTCGCACCAATTCCATCAGTTTCGTATTTAAAGCCCCACTGCTAGGAATTTGCCTTTTTTTTTTTAGCATCATAAAACAGACAGGAATTTCAATATTGTGTCAACGAGAATCATTCACAGAAATCAGTAATTTCAGTAAAGTTCTTAAAAAACCTTGGAATATTTTGCTTTTCTAGCTAGTCTCTTGAATTTTTCTGTTCTGCACTGATGTCTGATGGTCTACAACTTCTGTTCCCATTCCCACTTTCTGCTCTGGTGCTTGGTACACCAGCTTCTGATGTGGTCACAGCTGCCCAGCATCTGCCATAGACTGGGGTGACTGTACTACTGACTAAAAGAGTTGAAGGGAGATCTGGGCCACAATTTGACTGTTCACAAACTTACCGCCAGACTTCAGCCAAACCACAATCCTTCTGTTCCTGACTATCACTAATGCCATCTGGAAAATGGAAACAAAACTCAAAATAAAAGTTCTTTTTCAGCATTTCTTTAAGGATCTCAATTATGGGGATGATGTATAAGAGAAACGTATTTTTGCCTCCTATCCTAAAGAGGTCAAGAGTATCAAGCATCGCTTAGGATTTTGCCAGCTGTAAGTTATGGTTAATATCTTAATATTGTATGTTTTGGAGCTACTAGAGTTAGTAGCTTAAGAGTTAAGTGTCTCTTTTTCCTCTCTTCAATCTGTGGTACTCACACAGGCAACTCATCTAGGTAGATAAACAGGTAGATCCAAAAGAAAATTATCTCCTTCTAAGGAAAGTATCTGATAGTGACTATAGAGGGAGCCTAAATACTACCTAAGCCTGAATGCCTCACTTCTGTGTAGCCTTTAGGTGAGGACATGAAGCCACTTGTAGTTCCTAAACACAGTTAGACGCACAACTTGAATTGGAGGTCTTGAAAATAAAGAATAGCTCACATATGACGCTTTTCAGCAAAATCAAATTACCCAGATTAAGGAGAATGTAAGAATTCACAGTCAATGATGCTTTAGCTGAAGTGGTCTCCAAGCAATCTGCCATACAGCTGTTATGAATGGTCCTGAAAGTAGTAACCCAAAGAAAAGCGAAAAGTGTAGATCAAGGCACACTCTGGTATTCAGACAGAGAGAGGTTTACACATCACAAGATCGTTCCTTTCAACAAAATGATTGGGGGTACATTCATGGCAAGTGATGGGCATCAGTGCAAGACAGCTGTCAAGGTATCTCTGAATGAAGGAACTTATATGAGTGAGAGAACCTGGAGTTTTAACCTGACATCAAACAACTGCATAAACAGACCTTCTAAACCTTTAGTGACTAATGCATTGCTGATTTATGATCATCCCATGGAGGATTAGGATTAAGCAGCTGTGCTGAAAATAGACGTCTTGGATTATAACTTGCCAAAATAGTTTGGGGTCTGGGTGATTCTGTCGTGATCCACAGCACAGGTCAAGAAAGATTCTCATTTGTATCATAGCAACTGATTTACAGTAGAACACATGCTGTCTGAGGACTACCGGGGCAGCTCAACCAATACAGGTACTTCAGACTCCAAGGAGACACAAGGGATGCATAACATTTCTAAGAGATGGACATTCTGTGTCAAACAGCTGCATCCCAACCACTGCAAGTCTGAGGACCACAAGCAGCCTGTTACCATTTCCACCTGCACTACCATAGGGTTATGTTCCTGAAGAACTCAGTCCCACTCATGAGGTCTCTGTCTGGGTAATAAACTCTGCTCAGAATGGCTTGTGGTGCAAAATGGTTTTGGTGTGTCACTGTCTCTTAAAATCAAGAAAAGAGCAGCCAATTTCTCAACAACTGGCAGAATGGTTAAGATAAAAGAGATTTAAGTCTCTGACCTCTTGAAATTTCCGGCTTAAACATCCCCCAGAAATCATGCTACCACCTTGCTACACTGAACATTTTCATGATCCCAAAAGGCTACCCACATTTGTGCAGCACAGTTTGTAAACTCCATGGCTGCACCAAAGATTATTTTCTAATATAAATAAAACAATATTCTAGGACTCCCTCCAGGGCCGTTAAGACTTCCTCTGCTCAGTTAGTTTTGGCTTTGGACAATTATAATAAAAATACATGTTAACTGAGGTTCTCCTACTTTCTCAAGCCTGGGAATTTCAGGGAGTACAGATGTGAAAGGGGAAAAATGTTATTTAAAATTCTTCGTATATCTACATACATATGATATTCAAAGTAACTTTTAACATATCTTGTATTATATACTGGTCTGCCTGTCCGTCTATCTATTGATAGAAGTATATTAATAAATTTCACAATAAGCCAAAGATATGGCCACTTGAAAGCTTCCTCACCACCATATCCTTGGTACTCTTAAATCCCTGTTCCAGGCCTGAGACAACAGCTCCACCAGAAATTCCTCTGATGTGCCATGGCTAGATCAATGGTCTACATCTGTAATAGCAATCAAAAGATCCATGCTCTAAGCTGAGACCAGCTAACATGAAATGACTATGAATATGAATCCATCCAGATCTCACTAATAATGCTGGCAGATGCTGGTGTTGCTTCTGTCCCACTACAAGGGAGACCAGAAGTTCTATTCTTATAAGCCCTCCAATTCTTGTAATGACAGTTCCTCTGCAAACAGAAAAATTGCTACAGGGATGCACGCAGCCAAATCTGAGAGTCTTTCACTGACCGGACTTTCTTTGGAGGGGCATGACACTGGAAAGTGGGATCTGAACAACGCTGAGATCACAGAAGCAGTCAGGCTTCTGGTCTTGTCTCACATGTGTAGCCAGGATGCAGCTGCTTAACTGTGCACATGAGATGCACAGCCTGGCTCAGATACAGAAGGCCTGAACATGGGCTCCTTGTCCTGGAGTGACAGCAGTTCAGCCTGATTCAAACTCACCCAGGTGAGTGAGGAAGCCACTACTGCGAAGAAGTTATACAGCTCTTTAAAGGGGGTGCAGATTAACTGGGTTTTTTCCCACCAACACCAGGCAATGTAATATGCTGCCATCCCCAGATACCAGACTAGGAGCACTACAACACAAAATTGTGCTGCCTGTTGACAATGAGCAATGACTACTTACTTGAATCTGTTTTCAAAGAGTAAACCACAGATGCAATCAGCTGCAGGTTCTGGAGAACTGGAAGTAAGCAAAAGCTTCTCAAACACAGTCCATGAATAGATAAGTCCCCAGAAGTCAAGAGCAATCCATTCACTGCTAAGAAATGCATCCCAGGAACATTAACTTCCTGAGAAAATTAAATACTGTGAATATTTTTGGCACATACTAGGAAGTTAAATATATTTCCTTAACTGCAAACAATTATTAAACATGGTAGGTTATACAAATAGATAAAAGTGTCATAACTTGTTGTAACCTTGCTTTCAAAAATATTTCCGTGAAATGAAATACTTCCTTGCCAATGCACAGGTTTCAAGGCACCTGCAATGCCTTTAACCACTTCAGCAGCCTGACAGTGCTGTGCCATATGTACAGGAAAGACAACTTTTCCTGTTAAGGCCATTTAAGTGCAATTTATTTCAGTACAATGCTGAACATTGTAGCAATAGTTTCAGAGGAGCACAAATGCAATACTAGCACTGCAGAGACTAAACTATATTTGACTACTGAAAAAAATCCTCTTGAAATCAGAATCAATCCCATAAACATCAGCAGGAAGTATAATGCAGCTGGAGCTATTTCTTTGTATTTGAAAGAGAACTAATTTAAGGAATACAAAACATCAGATGAGACCTTACATTTACTAATAACGATTGATTCATTTCTGATGTGTTTCCTCCAAACTGGATCTCAACCTGAGTAGGAAAATCCCAGAGATATTATGTCAAGCCACATTCTAGCTCCAAACCTCCCTGAGTATCTTCGATTTTCCATCATTAATGCAGATCTACTTAAGGAACTATTGCTTCCTTACGTTGTAAACACTTGCATTGCAACCAAGGCTGGTCATATCCTATTGCACCAAGGTTGCAGCACTGGCAAATTCGAGGGTTAGCATGGTGCAATGCTTTTACTCCAGTTAGTTAACTGTATCCTTGTGCATCCAACCTTCAAATGCTGTCTGCATTTACCTGCTTGATTGTGCTCTCCAGAGCAGAGAATGTTTGTCCCACACCAGAGATCTAAGTTGCAACCCGAACAAAGTAAAAGTACTGAAGCAGAAGCCCTAGCACTGAAGGTGAGAGAAAGCCACCAAAAATTGCACTTTTACAAGCATTCGATCCAACTTTAGTACATAGTATACAAATCTCCAAACCTCTGACACTCTTCAGTTCTTTAGGAAGAAGCAACAATGATGGCAATGATGGAATCTTTAGCAATGAAAAAAGGCGGTTTGTACGTGAAGGGCTGCAAATCATGTTCACGTTCTGGGAGGATACATAAGGAATGCACCCAAAATGCTGCATATTTATGTCACTCCAGAGGTTTTGATGGCAGTCAGGGTTTTCCCCACTTTCTATTCCCTCTTTCTCTTTTGGCAAAGAGTGGTAATTCTGCTGCCAAAACAAGTCTCGTGTCGTAACCTATCGTATTGAGAAAAAAAGGAGTAGCACAGTTGACAGCAGTTTTTCTCCAATTCAGACATTCTGCTTCAGTTTCTAAAGAGCCAGGAAAGATGGTGACTTGGACTGGTGGGATCCCTTTCTTTCCCATGGAGATACTGACATTTATTTTAACACCTTACTGATTTATTCCTGTGGATATGAAACAATGAGAATTGCAGCTTCTGAGTGTCTAAAAAAAAAAAAGCCCAACTAAAAATACCCCCACAGAACAACCAAAAAAACCAAAAACCATTAAACAAAAAGCCCTCTTCCCTTAGCACACTATTTTGATCACAGAAGTTCAGTTCATTGTGTCCTTTCACATATTTTAGAAAGACAAACTAAAAAATTGCAAGATACCATGAGTCAGAGGAAGACACAAAGCATTAGTTGTCATACGAAACCCACAGTGCTTCCTCTTTGTTGTTTCTCTACTTTAAATCATTTTATGGCTCTCTTCCATACGAGGATTGTTCTTTTGGAAGTTCATTCTATTCCTAATTCCATCTTCAAATGCAGCTGGCTAATGCTGTGTGGATGTTCAGCTGTCTCCTCTGGGAGGGACTCCTCTCTCTAACCGAGTCATGCGAAAGTTACACAGAAAGCATGAAATAAAATACCTACTTTGTTACATGATGGTTATGCGATGCCATCTGTGACTACGACAACAAAGATGCAATTAGAGTATTAAATGTGGATGCTAGCATTTCAACCTGTAAATAAATGAAAACAAATCACAGGCAGCACGTTTCTTGATTTAAGAAATGGGACTCTGCAAGAAAAAGAACGTTGTCAGAGACTTCCACTGAGCTTCAAGGGATCATGTTGCACAGGGCACACTTGATGATAAGGCCAGTGTGCAACAAGGCACAGAGGTTTCTAAGCCACCTTGTGAAAAGAAAGCTACATTCAGCTCACTGCTATCAGGCAACAGAAGTGAACAATGAAGAAAGAATACCAAAAAAAGGGAAAGGGTAATGTATGTTTGGACCTTTTGCGTTTCAGTTACAGATCATGCTGAAAAACAGTATTTCAAAGCAAGTGATGTTTTCAAATTGATACTCTCAGTCTTGTGTTATAATCACTGGCTAACTCTCTCTAACCAGATTTTTAAATTAGAGAAGCAAAATTAATTCAAAATTAAAAGACTAAAAATTCATGTAACTAGGATAATACTTGCCTCTGCTGTGCTGTTCTGCTTTTGCATTCATTCCTCTTCCCATCCTAAGATTTTAGGCAGTAAACTGTCTGCCTCCTGCTCTGCTTGCTCAGGGCATAGCACAATCTAAATTAACAATACATAACAGAGTTTGCTTTTCAACATTTCAGACTGCAATTGACCTATATTTCACCAGGCTGTGCTTTGCATCAGAAAACACCTTGTGAAAGTGGACAAGCAGCACCAAGTTACTCTGCAATGAACAGCATTAGAAAATAACTTTTTAATTGAGGCAGAGAGATAGAGTCACTACTCCTTTAAATGCCAAAAAATGGTGGACATCTAAACCAGAAACGTTTTGGAATGTTTTGTGTTTGATCCTATCTACAAATTAAAATAAATTGGGATACATAGCCAGGTTCTTGGCTTCTGTTAATCTACTACAGTCTGCTTGTGTGGGAAAGAGCGAGACAGTAAGTGGGAACAAGGTCAGTTGGGTTTTACAATCTATCCTCATGCTTCACTTGCATCCATTTCCAGAAATGTCTACATCCTTCTGGCTGTCTTAAATGTCTTCCCAGTCCCTGTTGCTCCTCGTATCTGTTTAAATACCAAGACTGGAGTTTCAATCAATGAGATGGAAGACCAAAAGTCGATACAACCAATACTTCAAGATTACAATCAAAAATCAAAATGATGTAAAGCTAATTAAGGCTTGACATTTATGGAGAAGAACTATGACCTTTTGATGGCAGGCTTTGGAACTCATCACATATGAATTCTCTTCACAGAAAAAAATATGGACTATACACATTGACAACTAAATTATATAACAATAATCAAAAATAATATGGTTTATAATAGGCACTTTTTCTTTTCCCCAAGAATAGAAAGGATTGAAGATCTTAAAAACTTATTTAGTCAACACAGCTAATAGAAATGGTCAAACTAATGGTATACATTGTGGTGTTGTAACAGATGGAATTGTTGGGCAGGAAGCGTTTCATTGACAGAGTAAACTGATAAGCCTGTTTTTATTTAAGAAAAAAAGTTAGTCAAGTCTAGTATGATTCACAACAGCAACTAAATACTTTGGATTTGTTTTCAGTTCTATCAGAAAACAGCTGAACATATTGTTCGATTAATTTGTGCTGCTGAAAGTCCTAAAAAACCATCTTGTTCTCAAATATGTGGCTATTTTAAAGAACACATAGAGTCACAGAATCACAGAAACACAAAATATCCTGAGTTGGAAAGGACCCACAAGGATCATCAAAGTTCAACTCCTGGCCCTGCACAGAACCATCCCCAAGAGTCACACCATCTGCCTGAGAATGTTGTCCAAACACCTCTCGAGCTCTGTCAGGCTTGGTGCTGTGATCACTTCCCCGCAGAGTCTGTTCCAGTGCCCAAACACTCTCTGGGGGAAGAAACTTTTCCTGATGTCCTACCAAACCCTCTCCTGACACAACTTCATGCCATTCCCTCGGGTCCTGTCACTGGTCACCACAGAAAAGAGATCAGTGCCTGCACCTCCTCTTCCCCTTGTGAGGGTGCTGTAGACTGGGGTTTTCTCTGGGCTGATCAGACCAAGCGACCTCAGCCACTCCTCAACGGCTTCCTCTCCAGAACCTTCACCATCCTTATGGCTCTCTTTTGCTCTCTAATAGTTTAAAATCTTGTTTATATTGTGTCACCCAAAACTGCCTCCAGGACTCAAGGTGAGGCTGCCCCAGTGCAGAGCAGAGCGGGACAATCCCCTCCCTTGCCCATCTGGTGATGCTGGGCCTGATGCCTCCAGGACAGGGTTGGCCCTCCTGGCTGCCAGGGCACTGCTGAGTCAGATTCAACTTGACATCGACCAGGACCCCCAGGTCACTTTCTGCAGCGCTGCTCTCCAGCCTCTCCTTCCCCAGTCTGTCTGTACATCCAGGATTGCCCTGTCCCAGGCAGAGAATTCAGCACTTTTCCTTGTTAAACTTCATGTGGTTGGTGATTGCCCACTCCCCTAATTTGTCAAGGTCTCCCTGCAGGGCCTCTCTCCCTTTGAGGGAGTCTCCAGCTCTTCCCAGTTTGGTATCATTTGCAAACTTGCTCAGTGTCCCTTCCAGTCCTGCCTCCAAGTCTCTTGCAAAGATGTTGAAGAGAGCACAGGGCAAAGGCTAGCACCCTGTGGAACCCCACTAATGACAGGTCCCCAGTCTGATGTCACCGCATTCACTGTAACCCTATGTACCCCACTGGTGAGCAATCAGCTCACCCATCCCACGATGTGTTTATCCCTCGTGAGCTGGACATTTTGTGCTGAAGGAACCTGTGAGAGACAGTATCAAAAGCTTTGTTGAAGTCCAAAAAGATCAAATCAACTGGCTTTCCTAGATCAGCCAGGTGTATTACCTTGTCATGAAAGGAAATCAGGTTTGATAAGCAGGACTTTGCTCTCATGAAGTCATGCTGGCTGTGACCAGTGACTTTGTTGTCCTTCAGGTGTTTTTCAATACTTCTCAGAATAATTTCCTTCATAACTGTAAAAATACCACAGCCTTGCAGGCTGAGGTGGAGAAGTACTCTTCCTGGAAACAGAGACATATTCATCTGAAAAGGACACTGAATGAAGAAACAAGGTGTAATAGCAGCAGATCCAGCCATAGAATAACTTCCTGTGCACAAAAAAGCAAAGAAGTAAAGTAACACTGCCTTCACCTCAGCTCCCCAGCCTTGATAAGGAGACAACAAAGCCCACTTGCTTTACATGCAGCGCTCCTAATTCTCAAGGTTAAAGTTCCCAGAGGAGGCCTTCCAAGGACTCCCTTCTCACTAATACAGAAAGGTTCACTTTCATCCTGGTTCCTAGTTCTGTAATTGCAAGTGCATGAAGAACTGCAAAGTTACATATGCAGAGCAGCTAGCAAGGCTGGATGTTGTAACAGCCTTGTGTAGCAAACACTTATGTTTGAAATAGAGCCCATGCTCACCAAGGTGATAGCATAATAAACTGTAACACCTATAATAATTTCTTGTTTTGCATGTTCAAAGCACTGTACACGTAAACAAGAGAGATCATTCACGCAGTGTAATTGATGCTGCTGTGTTTATAGAGGCTCTTTCAATAGAGAAAGTAGAAAACATCATGACTCATATTGTGATTTAGGATATGTATACAAGTTGCACAAATCCGAACACTCCATTGATTGCCTATAGTAGGAAATACATAATTTCAAGCTGGATTAATAAAAAAATAAAGAAATAAAATTAAACTAAACTCAGAAACTTGAGGACGTTTCTGCTGTCAGATTCCATGTATAAATTGGTAGCCTGTTCTGGCAGAGGAGGAAGCTTCAAATGAGGTCCTTGTACTGTGGCAGTGAGGCTATGGTTTGTCTTTGCTTTGGACAGGGTGAGGACAGGGTGAGCCCTGCCCTAAAATAATCTCCAAGACAAACAAACCATCAAAACAGAAACAAACAAACAAACCCTGACCAGACAGTGTGCACATGGAATTCATATCCATGGTAGTATATTAAAGCCGGTGGAATGCTGGCAAAGTCCCTGAAATTAATGGGAAAACCAGAGCTGGTGACAGCAGCCAAACCAAAGCTGACCACACTTTTCTGCACCAACTGCAATGACAGTGCCGGACTTTCTTCCAGCCCATGGTAACACAGCCGATAATAAAAAAGATGAATTTTCAAACATATGTTCAAGAACACTTGTAATATGGAAGGCAACCTCTTCCCTCCCTTTAGTACCCTTTCTCAGTGCCATTTTACCGCATGGACCCACAGGCATTCAGGCCCATACCCAAAGGACACTGAGCAAGCAGGATGCAGGAAAGGCAGTGTGGATGTTTGAGACCTGCTTTGTACATGCTACAGATCCTACTGCAGGAAAGTATTGTGCCAAGCTCAAGGTCCCTGGGTTACTAGATATAGCCTCCTTTCCCTGGAAGCTGCTGCCAGTCTCATGTTTTAAATCAGTTTCTTATACACATGCCTCTTCCCTAAAAAGCCTTCCCTTGCCATGCCTCTTCCCTAAAAACCTCAGGACTGTAGTTGACACAGGAACAGACTTCTGAGCAGCAGATGGATTTCCTCTTTCCGGTCCTCTGCCACGTCTTCCTTCACCTTCACAAGCAGAATTACCCAGTTGAAAAACCATCCTGCCCTCTAAGCAACTCACTGTTGATACTGAAGATACCCAGGCAGCTTCAACCAGGACACAAATCTGCTTTTTGAAAATGGAGCCTCTTATTTTAGGAAATAGGAAGCTTCATATGTCACCTTTGCATTAGACACTACTTTCCGTATTAATTATTACCCATTTTTTACATACACAAAATCAAGCACTACAGAATTAGTGAATATAGAGAGGCTGTCAGAGTGAGTAGAAGTAAGACTAGAAAGGCCAAGGCACACTTGGAATTAAATCTGGCCAAGGATGTCAAGGATAGCAAAAGGAAAACAAAGGATGATGTGGGCCCATTACTAAATGGAGAGGGGATCCTCGTAACAGAGGACATAGAGAAGGCAGAGTTATCAAATGTCTTCTTTGCATCAGTCTTCACTGATGAGACTGGCCCCCCGGGGATCTTCAACTCAGGAGAATAGGGTAAAGGAATGTTAGAAAGAAGACTTTCCATTAGTCAAGGACTGGGTCAGAGAACACCTAAACAAACTTGACACCCACACGCCCATGGGCCCTGACAGGATGCATCGACGAGTGCTGAGGGAACTGGCAGAGACTATAGCCAGGCCACTTAGATCACCTTTCAAAGGCCGTGGAGATCAGGAGAGGTGCCTGAGGACTAGAAGAAAGCAAATCTCATCCTGGTCTACAAAGGAGGCAAGAAGGAGGACCCAGGGAATTACCAGCGAGTCAGCCTCACTTCAAACCCTGGAAAGGTGATGGAGCACCTCATTCTGGAGACCATCTCGACCCACATGGAAGGCAAGAAGCTGATCAGGAGTAATCAGCATGGATTCACTAAGGGTGAGTCATCTTTGACCTGCCTGATTGCCTTCTATGATGAAACAACTAGCTGGGTGGTTGAGGGGAGAGCAGTGGATATTGTCTACCCCAACTTCAACAAGGCTTTCTACACTGTCTCTCACAACATCCTCATAGGCAAACTCAGGAAGCGTGGACTGGATGAATGAGCAGCGACACGTGTTGAGAACTGGCTGAGTGGCAGATCCCAGAGGGTTGTAATCAGTGGCACAGGGTCTAGTTAAAGGCCTGTCACTATTGGTGTCAGCCAGGGTTCAACACTGGGCCCAGTCTTGTTTAACTTGTTCATCAATGACTTGGAGGAAGGGGCAGATGCCTCCTTAGTAAGTTCACTGACAACACAAAGCTGGGAGGAGTGGCCAGTACCCCAGAGGGCTGCGAGCCCTTCAGAAGGACCTTGACAGGCTGGAGAGATAGGCAGAGAAGACCCCTCTGAAATTCAACAATGGCAAATGCAGGGTCCTGCCCCTGGGGAAGAATAACCCCACACCAGCACAGGCTGGGGACTGACTGCTGGGAAGCAGCTCTGAGGAGAAGGACCTGTGAGTCCTGGTGGACAACAAACTGTCCATGAACCAATTCTACCAACATGGTTTTGTTAGCTAACTCTTTCAGGAATATTTATACTGCGTGGATGTTCCTCTTTCTCTCCAGAGATGTATGTGACGTACAGCAAGAGTTTCCTGAATTTGTTAGAGGACAGTGCTAATAGTCAGGAGCCCAGGAGTTTTCATGAAGTGGAGCAACTTGCCTAGCCCCCAAGAGATTTTTTTTGTCTGTGTAATTAATTTACAATGTTTCATTTTTGTTCAGGTGACATGGAAGAAATACATAAAGACATAAAGATCTTTGGCCTTCTGGGACTGCAGCCAAGAAAGCAAAGAGATAACTGATATTTGTCACTCTTGTGGAATTTTTTGGAAAAAATTTTAACCCTTATTTTCCCTGTGGAAGATCTCCTTAAAATCATCTTCACATGCAGAGTCCAAACACATCTACAGTCCCACAAACTGTTCCTCACATTTCCAGCTTGCTCCATAACCAGGACCAATCCAGATGCCATGTGACAGCACCAGTGTAATGCTGAGTCCAGGCTATAAATTCTGCCTTCCCAAGAGCAGACATGCAGCTGTCTGCACCATGCATGAGTGTCCTTGATGTCTCAGGACTAGCTCACCAGTAAGCCAAGGACACTGAGGGATCAAGAGTGTCAGCACAGCCAGACCTGCCAGGAGAGGGAGCTAAAATTGTGAATAGGGTTGTCATCTTGCAAGCAGTGCAGTGTTACCCCAAATTCAGACATTCCTTGGACTCAGATACTCCAGAGTGCACAGTCTGACCACTGCTGTTAGTCCAGGATGAGATGTGGTGTGTACACCTGGTGAGGAGGCAGAGAAGATTCTGATGCTTTACTAGCACCTCTGAGACCTGTTTGAGCACACTTCACCTCCTGCTTACTCTAGGCCTCCTTGTGTAGCATGATTGGATCATGTCTGGGTTTACAGTTCTTCATATTCTTTAAGCAAAGAGGTTTACTTAAGTTACAAAGCCCAGACCTTGTATAATTATCCTCAAGAGTGCCAGTCCTGTATACATTAAGTCCAAAAATATTTAATGGCATCAGAGACTGAGCTTGAGTGTCTTTGAACACTTGGTTAATTGGAATACTTGGTATCTCACTGCTCTGGATCTCGCAGGTACATGAGACTCACCACAACCACAGCACCTTGTTCACTTCCAGTATGTAACAAGCTTAACTTCAATGGTTAATTTCTTTAATATTAACCTTCACATTCAGTATACTTATCTTCTGTTACTAGTTAGAGAGAGAATTGACACAACTGGCTTTCTGCCTTCCTTTGGCCCACACTTGGTATTTCTCATAGCTCTGTCCTTTTCCACCAGCATGCATTTAGTGCTATTACAGAAAATTCAGAATGCTTTTCAGCTTTGCTAAGGCTGTAATATTAATCTGTGTGCTCTATTAGAAATACATTTCATTGTCTTGTTAGCAGACATCAGATAATCTCCCTTATATCAGATAGTATAGTATACTATACTATACTATACTATCTTATAGTATAAAGTGTTATCAGTCTGGACATCTAAGACGCAGTACTTCTGCTGTCCAATGTTATGTCTAATAAATGTACAGCTGCCTTATACTGAAGCTTGCAGCAATTTAGTTTTTGAGAGCTGTTTTAGACTGACAATAATGAGTTTAGAAAGAAGTTTTCAACTGTTCCCCGAAGACATTCAAACTGCCAAGATCAAATAAAATTCTGTCATAATATAGGCACAATAGATTAAACATGTTTTTTAAGTTTAAATCATTTTCCAGCAGTGACGTTGTAATCCACAAGCCAAAGTTATATGAAGACCATACACTGAAATATTCCCAACAGGAGACCAAAGCAAAATACACAAAAAACTCACTGGAGCCTATTGCAGTCTCACGGTCCTGAAACAAGTATTTCCCTCAGAAGTCAAATCACTATGTAATGGTGGTAGGGTTCTTCTACTTTTTAGTTACAGCTGTGCTTCATTGCCTGTATAATTGTAGAACATAAAAAGGAAGGAAGCAGGGGAGGCATTAAAGTCTCTGAACGTTTTTGATGGGATCTTTTTCTGTCCCAAGCGTGGGAGGTGAGAAAACATCAGAACTCTGGGTGTAGTAAAGGCAGCTAATGACACTCAACTGGATGTGAAAAGTCTTTTATGGGGAGTATGGAAATATGGCCAGGGTAAACTGGTTTATGGACAGATGGGCAAAAATTTATTGGAAAAACTCCATGGCAGCAGAGTCATGCTTTAAAAATAGCACTAGTGGAGTTTAGTTTTCATTTTAGCATTAGCTCCTTCTCCATCCAGTTTGTCATTGCAGCAAAATCACTGGGAATACCAACATCAGTGCATAGAAAGGTAAGAAGAGGTTTTCTGTACTTTTTCAAAGCCTGCTGAGGTGACTGGGAGTTTTCTCCTGGATCTCTGAAACTTCTATGAGACCCCAAAGAGAAGAGGTTTCTTTACCACAGAAGGACATCATACTTCTGCTGTATCACAAAGGTTGATTTATTGGACAGAAAATGAATACCTATGTTTCTCTGTCTACAGCATCACAAAGGGCTTCCAATTTCCTTTGACAGGCTCCCCTCTCCTATCTTTGTATGAAGGACATTCAATTTTTTTTGCATGGATGCATTTACTCCTGCCATTTCTATTTCATATCCCACCATTATCACAAGTTCAGGGGATGATGATGATGACAGTGATGACAATGATGATGATTATTATTAGTATTATTTATTCAAGTAGTTTATAGTACTCAATATTATATAAATAATAATCAAGTAGATGTCTGAATAACATAGCTCATAATATAGTGCTTTATTTTTTCCATAGAGAAATTATGTTTATGTTGATATGATATCTGTATGAACTTGACCCTATGCATCTGCCAGGTCACCCATAATAGCAACTAAATCCCTTTACCAATTTCAGCTGAATTTAACAAAAGTTCAGCACCTGCCATTCAGAGAGAGAGAAAGAGAGACTTGCTACTACTGCCTCTGCTGACAGTAAGACAAGGTGCTCTTGTTCTTTATCCACTCAGTCCTACTGAGCAGGGTGGGCTGGGCCACTCATCAGGCAGGAGCCCCTTGAGCTGCACATGAGGTCCCTGCCCAGTCAGTCACAGTGCCTTCAGGCCAGCAGGATGGAGATGGGAGAGGGTGCCGAGGATGTTTGGTTGCGATGGGGGATCTGAGGGATTGTGGGGCTCAAAGAAGTAAAAGGCCGGAGCGGTGGGTATTAAGGGAGGAGAGAGAGGGGAACTGGGCAGAACTGAGGGTACATCATGTTGTACAGAAAACACAAAGAGAGAGACAGATGTGGCAGGGATAGGAAACAAGGGGTCCTGCAGGAGAACCTGCATTGTATGGACGACAGATCAGGAGCACATAGGTACCCTCAATTTCTCTGTTCAGGGAACAACTTGTTATGAACATGCCTGATACGGTATTTGGTGTAAATCTGTTTACACTGGCACCATACCAAGTGTGTGCGTTTGCTGATATTCTCTGAATCCAAGGATAGCCTGACCTTCTATGTCCCATTTTTCCCTTTGTACAATTTCAGATGTACCAAAAACCAAGTTTGTGGGAAAAAGTTGGTCTTTTCAGTGAAACCAGGGATTCTAGTACAAAGGGTAGAAACAGCTTCAAAAGAAACACCTTCTTATACTTCCTTAAAAGACTTGTCTTTTTACAAGTAATACCACGTTCTCTTCATTTTTCTGGACATGTAAACAAATTATATTTTTAATTGAAGAAACATTGAGGATTTAATCTCAGGGGTTTTGCAGGTTTTTTTTTAAAAGTTATGATTTTGCAAACCTAGGTCAAAGTTTTCATTTTAAAGTAGTTGCTTTTGTCAATACTGAGAAGCAGTTACTGGGGAGAAATTCTGTTCTCAGCTCTGCCAGTGATTCCTCATGGGACCATGACATTTAAATTTCATGCTTCCTCAGTCTAATCCATCTGTAAAATGAATGTAATAGGCAACTCCATGAAGTTGTTGGGAAGCCTCTTTAATGCCTGACAAGCATTTTGATGTCATCCCACAGTTGCTTGTATAAGCAGAGTATGGTAATTATAAGTGCTTTTTAATTCCTATTTCCTTTTCTCAGCCCAGTCTTGGTTTTGTGTCTTTTTGCTGCAGCCTTGCCACAAAATACTCTGATTTCATTCTGTGGAATCTGTTTAATCTGTACTAGATAAGGACAAGAAATGGGTTTGTCTTTTATAGCACAGATACAGTACTATGCATTTTTTAGGAATGTATCTCGTTCACAATTAACTTTTTCTGGCATCTTATCAGATTTTACCACACTGTAAAATTTAAAGAATCTCGAATCCACATTGTACATGTATACAAAGTTCATTTAATCAAATGGAAAATACACTGCATTGACTATTTTTCTCTTAAAAACTATTGCTAGTCCAAGTTTTGAAAGCAAGATGAAAAACCAATCTCAAGGTAGATTGAAAGCAGGATCATGTTCCATGCAGAGTATTTCAGAAATTATATCCTCCAACCTTTTTCTGTGCAACTTCAACTCTGTACTAGCTACTGCAATTGACCCATCTTTATTAAATTAAATTTTAAATAAAAACCAAACCATACAGTATAAGTGTAGCTGAACATAGTGTAATTCCGCATTTTGATACCAAGAATAAAAGTAATTTTCCTGTCATGTTCAACACAAAAGCTATCCCTGGCTAATGCTAAATCTGTGACAACCAGAGAAATCTAAGAAAATATGAAGTTAATACTGACATTTTCTTCTCGGTGCTTTTCAACACATCATTCTCCTAGGAAATTATTCTTTGATTTCCATGAAAAGATTTCCAGGTGTCAGGGTGAAATGAAACCTAAAACATGCAGTGAGAACAACTTCTTACTTCTTTCCATGCAAGTCAGAATACAGGTTACAGCCATGAGTGTTATCAGAAGGACAGAATCTTTGCCTGTTCAGAGCACAGCTGACATGGATTAGAATAGAGGACTGTGATTTAAAGTATTAATAAAGTGGTGGGAAGCACAGGCCCTTTCCTCCAGATCTGGGAGTTCTAATCCCTTTGGGAGCGAGGCAAGTAATATACTTTACATTATTCACTCCTTGTACAATATGCTGACTTTAAAGCATCCTATCTGAAGTCTCAAAAGTTATGTACTGATGTAATAACTTAGTATCTATTGTACAGTCACTTTAGATAAGATGTTATACAACTGCTTCCGATTTTATTTGTTCTTAATGGTTTAGTACTGAGGCAAATGGAACAAGAACAAGAGAGATCAATACTGAAATTGTCCTTTAGTATCCTTAAAGTACCATCTCCTTCAGCATCAAGACATCAGTGTCTATCTCCAAATTGCCCATATTGTCAGCCAGCACGGTTTGTTAACATTTCTCTGGGATTTTCCTGGTAGCACATCTCGCACAAACTCTAAGTACCAGCCAAATAACCCATTTTTCCTACCTCAGTTCACTGTATATTCTACATATTCTGCCAAAAGTTTGATAACAATAAGGCTTAGGTTAACTAGTCTGCTAGGACCACAATCACCAACTATTTCTTTGTTTTTGTTCTATATTTAAATTTCAAATTTTTTTGGTGCAGAGAGGTTTTTTTCTGGTTTTGCAGCATATAGGAAAATAAGGTCCTACTGGTTGAATCCTACGGATTCTAGATCTTGAAGCTTCATAACACCAAATCCTACTCTGACGTCCACTAGGAAATGGCTCAGAATCATGGAACACACAACAATAAAACACATTCATGTTCACACTCAAATGACTTAGAGATGGGTACCTGCACGCAAAATTTAAGCCTTCAGTCCTCTGTTTACCCTCTACAAGTATCTCCTTTTGGCTCAAAATGAAAAACATGTTACTGCTACCAATACTGTTCCAGGGCACAAGCCATATCAACTACCATACCTGAGTGCAGGAGAGATGCATATCTGTACTGGCCTGCGTATGCTTAGCCTTAAATTTTTCACCAAAATATCTCTTAGGTAAATTCATTTTTGCTGGTGGCCACATAGCTGTAGAGATCATGTGTGTACTGTGCAGTTCAGTTCCTGTCCCAGGCCTAAAGCATGGCTTAAGATTTCATGAAGTGCTTTCCGCATTTTAAGGAAGAAAGAATCCTGTTAGCATGCTTCACTATTCCCAAAATGGCAGACTTCATGACAGAACCATCTTCTTATCCTTCCTTAGAAGCCTAAAGCTCTACAGTAGACCAAAGCACTCTGTAACTGAAGTCCTGGGATGTAAATGAACCCAATTCAAGGCCATGAGAGGTACAAATTAGAGCAGAGACCTAAAGACAGCTTCCAAGTTAATGCTTTGACTACTAGGCCATTGAGCATTTCAAGGAATGCTGTCTCTCCTGTTGAAGATGTTGTGATACAGAGCAAACGACAACTGTGCAAATACCTGATTTGGGATGGTTTGCTGAACTGAAAGACCACCAGTAGAAAGCTAAATAATCACCTATTTTTGCATAGATAATTAAATATTCACTGGAGCAAGAGTTTGAAGGTAGCACTTCTTTATTTCAGACAGATCTGTGCTGACTGAGCTGTTGGCCAGAAGTGCAAATGCACCACATGTTCCTTCCCCTCCTATTCCAGCTGCACTTTCTGTGAGAAAGGCCTGGCCACCCACTTACTTGCAGAAAAGGATTCATGGCTGTGAATGCTAAGAAGAAACAGAGGCACCTTCCTCTGGAATTAGCTGCCTAAGCCTCTTTGAGAGACAGAGTAGGATGAAAGGTTTCCCACATCCTCAGCTTCTCTGATCAACCGCTTGCTTAGTGTCCCACGATAAGGCTCCTGTCCATTCCCTGTGCCAGGCAGACATCCCTAGCTGCCTGTATCAGGACTGCAAATTCTGCCATTCAGGACAATGGCTAAAAGATGGGAACATGAACCCAAACCCAAACAACTTGATGTTGCCCTCAGAGGTTCCCTGCCAGTGCAAATTTCTGAACCTATTTTATTTGGGTTATGCATATAGATGAAAAAACTTTGACTACTTCCAGACATATTTGAGATTCATGCAGAACAAAGCTAAGTGTGTAAGATTAAATAATAAAAACATGTGGCTCCAATGCTCCATTTTGGCTACACATTATTAAATAAGAATATCTTATTACCAAATGGACACCGAGATTACAGACTTACTATCCACTCATAATATTATTTTGCAACACTTTTATTTAAGCCACCCCTGACTAATTAAATTCCTATTGGGGCAAAATAATAGGAAATAAAAAGCAGACTAACAAATCAAGATAACCTGTTCTTTAACTGTTCTCTTTTTCCTATGTCAGCCAAAATCTCTGACCTAAGTAATGGACCTGTTATAGATCTTGCAAACCCTTAATCAAAACCAAAAGGATTTGTGTGATATGGAAATGAAAATCAGGCTGAAGATAAGTAATGTCCATGTTGCTGTTGTTTTTCATTAAAAAAATAAAACTGATTATCCAGAATTAATTGTAACAGGTGTTCCAAACAGAAAATGTGTTTACTATTGATTTATGCATTTTTGCCCTGAACCATGAAAAATTCGTATTTATAATGCAATATGACATTTGCTATCCATCAATTTTATTGCACATTGTTTCACACGCCCTCAGCAGACCAGGCACTGCACAAGGCACAGTGGATGCTTCTGCACTCACTTCTAAAGATCAGTTGGAGAAAAGGAGGCTACTGCAGAGTCTCTAAATTGCATTCAAACACAGACCCACAGTCAGTCTATGGACTGCCTGCAAGCCACCCATCTGAGGGTACCCAGCATCCAACTTGCACACAAGATCTGTCATTTTGCAGAGGGCATTTCCAGCTACACATTCACCTTACAGAGATTGCCTTCACTTGCTTTCACTTGTTTTCACTTGCTTTCACTTGCTTTCAGTCTAGTCTTGAAAATTGCTACAGCTACCCTGTAAAAACTAACCTAGAACACCTTAGAGAAAGATAACGTTAGCCATGAAAATATGATGGCATAATGCTTGCTTCTGAAGGACAAAAAGCACACATCACTGTGGCGTGTTACTGCAGTAGGGTTTCAATGCAAATGTATTCATCTGTCTTTCCCAGAGTGCAGCAGCAGAGCCTGAGCATATGACAATTTTGTGACAGTGAATAGATCAGACTGAATAACTGACTCAGGAGAGATGAGTAAACCGAAACCTCCAACACCCTGAGAAAAAAACTTCTACTTTTATTCAGCAAAACAAGCAAAAATGTCTTTCACGTGATGCATTTCGTTTCCAAGAGCAGGGAAAGTTACCTTAGAGGCATTTTCAGCAGCAGTAAATCCATGCACACTACTGAAAGAAACTCACCTGACTGCTGAAATTTTGTTCCTCAAAGATATCAGACTGCAGCATTTCAATAATTTTTCTAAAATACTTCTTATTCTATATGACAAAAATTGTTGAAGTCTACGTGAATTTATAAATAATTTCCAGACAAATCCATGAATTTGATAAACAACTACCAGGCACAACACCATAGGACCCTGTCGCTGTTTAGAGCCTCCCAAGAGGCATTCATTTCTGTACAGACTCAGGTTGTAAGAGCGGCAGCCTGAACCTGACATACCTATGGATGAACCATGTTCCACAGCACCAGAAGAGATCAGTGATTATAAAACCCACTTCCTCCTCAGGTAACATGGCAAATACCCATGTGACCTACTGAAAAAGCCAAATAAAGGCTTGCTTGGGCAGTAAGAATGGTGCCTGGAGTTTGAAAAGTTATAACCAAGTTCAACCAACTTTTGTATATTTTTATCATATTGTGTTCAAATGGTGTGATTGTACTACTGTGATATTTAATGTTGTTGTTTATTTGAAAGGGTACAAAACCTCTAATTTTCTAGCAAAAATACTGTTTTAAAATATAAAGAGATCTAAAATGAGACCTTATTCCTTATTCATGAGAGACAGATGTTATTTTTGGCTTCATAGTTTAATGAATACCATATTATCTTCTTTATAACCTTATACCAGAAATAACATACTTCTAGCACTCATGAACTTCAAACCATTATCAGTAAAAGCTTCTATTAACATCCAGAACTTCCCTCAGTTTTCACTGCAAATGCTTTAAGCTGTCAGCTACAGTCCCTATTATGGCAGGATTTTTTTACCCTGCAACAGATATAACCCTTAGCAGTCAGCTAGCTGAGATTGAAAACTGCAATATGACTCCTGCTGTCTTTACTGTATTGAATTTACACACTTGATGCCTTGCTGTATTTTTGTGTTTGTATTTTTGTTTATGGCCCTCTAAAAGCAAAAATACTGCATCCTTTTAAAAATGCTGTTACACTTCCGTTTATTTTCACCGATTTGGAGAAATGCCTGCCAGTAAGTATGAGCTGAAACTAATTACCGTCAGTACAAAATCTCCAAGCTGAACTGGGATGCTGACAAAAATGCAAGCAGAAAATGAATAAAATGTTTCTTGGGAAGCAGAGATCAGTTTAGCCAGCCAGTGATTACAGTGAAAAATAAAACCCTGCATACAAACAGTTATTCTTAGCATTTCATTTTTGTATGGGTAACTTTCTCCATAGAGTAAAGGTTGTGGCTAAAACTGCTTGGTTAAAGCCAACTACAAAAGATTTTGTGATGCCTGTGTCAGTGTGTACAATAGGATTTTTCCCACTGCATCAAATGCAATGGCTCGAAACAAATCAGCCTATTCTAAGAAAGATCCTTAACATCTAAAGTTTCAGGCATCTGTCTCAGCTTCATATAGCAGAATACAGCAGCATATCTCCCAATAAAGTAAGCACAAAGCTATCCTGAGCTTCGTGGGCCTGAAGCACAAATCAGCAAAGCTCATGAGTTAGAGCATGGAAAAGGTAAATTGCCCTTGTGGCCCACCACAAACTCGGGCTGTGTGAACAGATCATCTTTGGAGGTAAGAGCAAAAGTGTCCAGCTTATCACCTGTGTTCTCATGGCCACAATAAAGCCGTTCTTGCAACTGCAGATCTTGAACACCTTCCAGCTACGGCAACCTGCTGCTCTAGGCTTCACACACAGGAACTCACCAACAAGAGTGTTGGAAGATAAAAGCTGATTCAAAAGCTTTACTAGGAAATATCAAGCTGATGAGAGACATCAATAAACAGGAGCAAGACAGGATTAAACCAAAACAACAAACTTCTGAGCAGACCATGCCTCATATTGCACAACTGGGCTGAGGGGAAACAGAGCAGCATTTCCATGGCAGCAGAGGAAGACAAATTTCTTGCACTCCAATTCACCTCATGATTAGCCTGGCTACAGCACGAGTCAGCTTGTCACAGAGTAAAAGGGCTGTAATGAGAGCAGATCCCATGTTGTTACTGTTCTCACAGGAGCTGACACTCTCCTGAAACAACAAAAAGGTTCCCAACAACACACTTCCCAGGGCAAACAGAACTGCTAGATGTGTGGAGCACACTCGGTGACAAAAACCATCCGCAAAGACTCACAGCAGTGCACATGTGACAAATTCTGGGAACCATAAGGAGAACCTCAATTTACACAGGCAAGTAAAAATTTACAGCCTAGTGCAGGACGACCATTTTGCCTGAGCACCTTACTCTTCTTCACCTTTTTTTCTGAACGAAAGAACAGCCATGACTTTAGCCAAAAGTTCCTCCAGCTCTGTATCTTGTCTTTGATCATAGCCTAGCAATCAAGAAAAATAAAGGGTAGCAGTAATACCAGTAATTATTTGCATTTGCCATACTGTCCGCAGGAAAGGGAGTCAAATGTAAAATCTGCCTTACCCTTAGAGAGTCCACATACTTAGAATAATTAACTAGCAAAAGAACATATCTCTGAATGCATATGTGAAACCCAGCAAAGGAAAGGAAAGTATTACTCGCAGCAAAAAACACAGGTTAAGGCTGTAGTCAAGTGACTTTAATGCAGCTGAAGAGAAGACAATTTATGATGTTTAGACTACACCAGTGCTGGCATTGACAAATAGTTTGAGTAGGCCAAAAAAACCACTCAAAACTTGGGTAAATTTAAATATGTCTGCACATGCACATGAATGACTGTGAATGTTTTATTATAATTCCTTCTTTTCCTTTTTTGATATTCCATACATAATATAATTCACCCTTCCCAACCACTGACCTGGAAATTTAAATAATAAAATGCCACAAAATGCTTTGAAGTTCTAATGTCAATGAAAAGTGCTCATAAAATGTCTTCAACTTTTATTATTGTTTGTGCTCTTTTATCTCAAAAATCATCAAATTGCCTTTTTCAGATGGCTTGAGATTTCCTTGTGTTTCCTGCACTCAGCTCCTGATGGTCAAGTTTTATCTGAAAAAAAACTTTTTACAGTTCCATTAAAATTAGATAAAAGTCAGAAATATAGGGCTAGGGTATGTGATACAGAAAAGTTTTAGTCTCGTAAAACAGAAAAACAACACATTTCTGTAGGATACTGCCAAGAAAGAGCAAGATACTGAGCAGGGAACACCAGTATTGTTCCTCCTCAGTGCTGATTTGCTTCGGATGAGCATTTGTTCCCCAGGTTTTTTTCCTGTTACATATTTTCCTTTTATCCTAATGTTCAGAATGTTTGATGGAAAAACGCAAGGTGTGGGAGCCAAAATACTGTCTGGAGAGCTGGCAATTCCTTAAAACATTTCATCACACTGTCTCTAATTGGGAGACTTGGGATAAAATTCTTCCCTGGTTGACTGAGCTGATGCAAGGATTAATCTATCAGTATTTTAGACATTTTCAAAAGGAAAAATTCTGTACAGAACACAGTCCTGCAGAAATCCAATTCCNGGGGGGGTTATATTTTGTAAATAGTCTAATAGAGCTGCTCTGCAGACTTAGATAACTGCGTATCAGCAAGCCCTATATTGTGATGGCAATACCTTGTTACGAACCACTGAAAGTCCGGTTTCCTCGAGACCAGGCTGTAACAGATAGGAGAGCAGCCTCAGGACAGAGAGATTCTGCATGCAGTTAGGCACTTAATTCTCAGTCGATTCAGGAAAATGGGGATTATGTTTACATGGTCCAATAGAGAGTGAGGCAGAGAGCTTAAAGTTAGAGCCAAACGTGCTAGCATGTACTCACAGAATGGAGCAAAGCTGTGCAGAAACCACACTTGGACCCTCACACCAGACATCTCCTCAGCATGTCATGGGCCTGATACTAATTAGACTGGCTGTGAGGCTCATAGCCAAAAGACACTGCATCATGCCAGCCATGTTGCTTCCGACTGCAAAGTTTCATAGTTGCTGGATATTTCTTTCACCGTCTGAGGCACTTAAAGGCTTCTACAAGCGCTTCTCAACATCTTTAAGCAGATCCATGTATCCAGATTTTAACTAAGTAGTTCCAGGAGCTCCACTAACGCCACTCCTTGGACTTAAGTCAGTCAAATAATCAAGTGTTTCACTGATACAAAAGAGCTGGAGCCATGCCTGAGGCTGAAAGGAGAGGTAAGGATGGAAGATGACAGACAAAAAGGAGAAGGCCAAGTCAGTTTCATGATCTGGGACAAATTGAGAAGTGTTTAACTCAGCCACCTGTACCTTTGGAGAAATAGTTTTGAGCCCAGAAGCTGTCCTTGATGGATGGACAGCTAGTCTAGCTGGAAATGCATCCCACAACAGCAGTTTCATACCCTTCCTTGGCAGCTGTCATTTTTGTTCCTTTCCTCCAACAAACCCTCCCTGCTCAATTTATATTTTCATTCCTGCTCTATCCATAACTACTTCTACCATCCTCCTGGATTAACATGAACAATTATGCTGCTTCTCCTTGTAAAACTATTTTGATGTGAGATAGTTAGGTCCCATGTTCCCATCAGTCATCTCTGCATTACATATTCTCACTTCTTTTCCACGCAGGTCTTCATTTCCAAAACACCTATCACATTAGTTGCTTTCCTTTGATCTCTCTCCAGCTGGTCTGAGTCTCTTTTAAAACATGTTGCCCAGAATTGAACACAGTACTATAAATCACGTGTTGACTACAGCAAGCTAGGAATACTTACCTCACATGTAATACTCTTGGTAGTTCAATGAAGTACAATAGTAGCTATTTTTCTCATTAGCTCTGCACTGTTTACCAATATCTATAATCCCCAGATACTTCTATATGGATTAAATACATGCCCTAGAAGATTTCCCACATTCTATATTTATTTTTTCTTGTGTGAACCATGCTATGTTTGCATTCGAAGCTTCATTTGATTGACTTCAGTCTGTTTCTACAGTTATCTTTCATATAGTATTTTTTTTGTATTCTACAAGGCATTTATTACTCTCTTCAGACTCTTTTTATGAAAAGGTAATAATGAAGATTCCAAGAAACATTTAAACCCCCATGAGTACAGCATCCTCATGCACCAGCATGTCCTGTCAATGAATAAATAGCAATTACCAATTATATTTGTTTGAACTAACCTTAGTTGGAACAGACTAGAGCCTCACTACAGCAGCTATAGCTCCACCACATACCTGAGCTTTTCAGAGGAAAACTTCACACACGGGAAAAAAACAGTATGGGTACTGCATTTCTTTCCTTCATTAAGATAACCGCCAAACACATAATTTAGCTTATCATGAGTCATTCATAACAAACCCACATTATCTTCTCTTCATTGTCTTATTTTCCTCTGTTAAGATTTCCCTCTGCTCTCTGAAAGAGTAGCATTTAAGGACTTCAGTGAATGAGAAAAAAATATATGAGCTTTTTTCTTCTGTACAAATCAATAAGAAGTGGGTTAATTAACCCAAAGCAGTCTTTTGGTCTCTTTCAGTACCTGAGCTAACACATGCAAAGCTACCTGCATATCTCTACACTGCACTCCAGTCTGGAACATGCTCAGAGAAGATCTTGTTATCCTTAAGTACAGACACAGGACACAGAATAAAGCAGATTTCTGGCAATTACTGATAGATAACTGAGCATTCCCTAACAGTAGAGGGGGAAAAAGACATCTCCCTTTACATACCAAACATCCTATGTGGGGAAAAATAAGACCACAATTAAACACACCTCCAGCTCCTCTCTCCTCTCATTATGACCACCACCAAATTAAAGCCTCCACAAAATGAGAAATTTTGTAAAGAATTTATAATGTTTCATTCTGTATCTGCCAGATGAGTCCAGATTCTTCTAAAGTGCTTGTTGTGTTCATCAATTTTCATTTGTTTCTGGCAGAGAAGGCTAACTATGAAACAAAGCTTAAAAGATGGAAAGAGTAATGCCACACGAAAACAGAACATGAAAGATGTCTGCTTTAACAGAGTGTAGAAATAAGACCAAGTGATTGAAGAGTTTGGGGGTGATGTAAAACTGAAGGACAGAATTCTCACATAGACAAATCAAGAGGAGAAAGGATAACAAGCTGGGTTCATAACACAAACCAGACTGTCACTAGGATCCAAGTCCAGGAGACAGATTAAAAGCTTTGAAAAATAACCCGTAACAATGCTGGTATGATTTGCAATGTGAATGAAACCTTTCACTCTGGAAGGAGATGGACATGGCTATTGAACAAGAGACATGATGGACAAAGACACTACAGCTGAACAGAGTCTGCACGTCGAATTAGATGGGTATGCTTGAGCTTCACCACAGTAGAAAACAAGGTCACTAACAAGCAACACAGCCTCATTGAGGTTTTTTGGGTTTTCAGCCCAGACAGACATATGCTACTAGAGATTAGGCAACATACTGTTCACATCTTCAAAGAAAGAAAGCAACAAGAACCTTGTTTTGTCCAAGAAGATGTCAGGCAGGAGGAACATTGGTCATTAGAGACAAGAGAGCCTCAGGATACAAAATAACTCTCGCAAATAAATACCTTGGTTTTGGAAACCAGCAGCGCTGGTTGATTACATGCAAACTTCAGTCAGATCCCATAAGAACCTAACTAAGCCTTTTACAGGACACCATTTATAAGGGCCACTAAGAGTGAGAAAGACTGAATTAATCTGATATAATGGTCTGACAATGCTACCCAAGAGCTGCCTCAAAAATATGCTAGGAAAAAAACGCAAGAATGGGACTAGAACTTAGTAAGCCCAAAAGGAAGCACTGGAAGTAATTAATAATGAATGAAATTACCAACTATTCAAACCATATCTCTTTAGAAACCTTCCAAAAGAAGAGTCTTTGGGATCAAAGAATAACTGAAACTATGCCAGAACGCATAACTTCCTTAAACAATCTTCGAAGAGCAGGAAGAGGGACGTCTGGGCATTACAGCTTCCAGGACAGGATCAGTGACAAGAAAATCCCAAACCTCAGCTCAGATACAATTCTTTCTTTCCTGTTGCTATGTTTCCCCCACCTACCCTTCTTTTGTCTACCATCTCCTTCACACCTTGTTTCCCTTTTCTTTATTTCATTTTTAGCCATTTGCCTCAGAAAAGTCTAATTGCGACAGCCCACAGTTGTCTTATGAAGCACTGGTGTCATCCAGTGTCTTCAGAGGAAGCTAAAAGCTGTGTTGAGTGAAGTATTGAGTTTGCCAAGTTCGGTAGTGGCTGTGGCTTTGTTTCTCTGAGAGCCAGAAACTCAGAGTCTGTGTTTGCTATTTCTACACTCTTTTCTGCCTCTTTCGTCTGCTCATCTTGCTTTGCTTTCAAAAACAGGTCTTAATGACAGCAGAATCCTCAGGTCCAGCCACAGAACCAAATTGTGTCTTCTTTTTGCAAAGTGGAAAGGTATTAACTGTCACATTTGAAAGACTATTGAACAGGAGATTTCCTTAGACAAATTAAATCATCCATAGTTTAAAGGGAAAAGAACCTCATTGAAACAAAGCTTCTTCTACTTTCCAAATAATCTAGCTGTCTCCTTTTCTATCTTTTAAAGTTAAAAGGATTTTGAGAGGCTATAAGGGATAGCATCCTCAGGCCAAGGCTTCTTGGACTTTAGGAATCTCCACCCTCAGCAGTGAAATACAGAACTGCCATGGATTCACACTGGTATAGCCTGAAGTGAAGTGTAGCACCAGTTATGCCAGCTCAGTCCAAGCACCCCAGGGTGCTGCTGCTCCACAGCTAACCAGCCCTGACGTTCAGCAGCACCAGACTAGCATGCTAGAACAGGTTCACATCAACCCACTGCTGTATCTCCGGGATTATATTCTGTCTGCTTCCAGCTCAGAGCTGGGTCCTAGGTGTCCCTGCAGTAGCTGCAGATCTCAGTATGAACAAGATGTATAAAGTTCTTGCATATACCTGCTGTTATCCAGAACCAGCTGAAGCCATCCTGAGAAAAAAATCTTATCCTTTGCTAACACCAAGAGAGGAGAAAATGTGGGCATCTACTGACTGGGTCATTACGATTGCTAAAATAAGACTCAGCTCTGCTGTGTTTCTTCTGTGAATAAGTTAGACTTTTTTGTAATGAAGAGATTGGTTCTCTGAGGCTGTCCTCACTCTATGCTACCCTTTAGTTCTGATTTTGTGTCCTTTTGTGGTGATTTTATCCCCTGTAATGAGGGGAACTGCTCAGAGATGTACAGTGCAGAATCTTTATCTCCTTTTTAATCTAAAATTTTATTTCAAGCATTAATCAATTTCTAACTATCAGAAAAATAGAAATGTTCATTTTTGCTGCCCTGCCATTTTCTTTTACCAGTATCATTGCAAAGATAAATTCAAAATGCCTCCCTCCTGCATACTCCAAAAACATCTGGAATTAGGCCTCAGAATGAGTATCTCAGAATTACAGTGCATATCAGTGTTCTGCAAGGCAAGCAACTTTTTGCTCTCACGTATCCTGGCTCCATCCTAAAACTCCTCACACTTTCTGACAACTATGGCTGTTAATGTGAAAAAAAAATTTGTAAATGTGTTACAGTTTTATTAAATATACATCTTCTATAGACACACATTGTGACTGTTGCAAACAAGTTATCTCCTGAATTTTTCTCCAAAATATCTCTTCTACTGCCACAGATCAGTAGTCCAGAGGTTTTTACTGATGGTTTTATGTTTGTTTCTAAAGACTGGAATGGATACAGATCCTAATCGAAACCTCACTCAGTTAAAGAGATTCTTTCCTTTTTTGCTGTGTTTCTGGAGCAGTGTCATTACTGAGGCTTTTATGCTAAGATTTCATCTTTACACAATAGGCCAACATCAAATCTGCTGCAAATAAGTACAATTCTTATGATTTTATGTTGGCAACAAGATTTAAAGCATTCCTTAACATCACAATAATCACTGAATATGATGTTAGCAAATGTCTTTATTGGTCAGGTTGAGTTTCCACAAACTTGTGAGATCCATGTTTTCCAACTTGTAAATCCTTTCTCTTTTTTAAAAAAAAGAAACAAGGGGAATTACAGTTCAAGAAAAAACGTTAGCACAAGAGTTTATGCAACTGTTTCTATGATGCTCTTCAACCTACTGAAGCAAGGCTTAGATAGGTACCATTGTCCAACTTCAGGAAATAAATCTAAGTGGCAACTCAATAAATATATTGTGTTATAAGTTGTACCATAAACTCTAAACTGTAAGAAGATTTGGTTGCCAATGGAAAGCATTCCACTGATGCTTTACATGTGAGTAAGTAAGACCATGTGTAAACAAATAATCTTTTAGATGTCACATAAAGAGCAACAGGTCTAACATAGGAGACGGAAGAATGAGTGAAGATTTCAGACACTACATGACAGTATCTACGCTGTGAAACTTAAAAAAAATAGTTACCAATTTAAATAAAAAATTCAGTAAAAGTAACAGGAATTTCTGTGACATCCTTGCAGTACTGCTGAAAACAAAATCAAAAATCTTTCTATTTGTTATTTCCTATCATCTCAGTTACAACTGCCGGAGTCATTGTTGTAGCAGAGATTAAAAAAAAAACCAAAAAAAACCAACAAAACAGGAAAGAGGTGTATATACATACTCATTCTGGAAACAGCAGAATCATTTTAAGCTTTGGTTATAAGTCCAAACTTACGTGGTTACTTTTTTGGTACCCTGACTGTGACTAGAACAAAGAAGACACCACCTTGAACTCCTTGTTCATCTTTATGTAATGCTATAGATTTATACCATGACATTCATTTGAGGCTTCTGCTAGCTGCCTGAAGTGGTCAGGAAAGAACTACTTTCCCCTTTGCTATAAGATTTGACATGCTTATCCTTTTCCATTCAGTCTTTCAAATATTGTAGATTAGTCACATCCAAAAAATAATATAGATCAAGGCATTTGAATTTTGTACTGTTACAAGATCTAAATTCAGTACAGGGTGTGTGCCTTGTGGTCTCTGATAGACTGAGACACATGGACTAAAAAATCTTCTAGACTAACCATTACAGATGTGGTTCCCCAACCCTGCGGAAGTCAAGACTCGATGCAATCAGTCCCTTTTGTCCATTCTCCATTCATATCTTCCTTTGTCTGAGGATAACGAAAGATTTAGATTAATACACTTACCTCATTACAGAGTCATAGAATCGTACCATAAGCTAAGTTGGAAGGCACCCATCAGGATCATGGAGTTCAACTTCTGGTCCTTTACAGGACACCCCATAAGTCACACCACGAGCCTGAGAGCATTGTCCAAATGCTTCTTGAACTCTGTCAGGCTTGGTACCATGATCACTTCCCTGCAGAGTCTGTTCCAGTGCCCAAACACTCTCTGGAGGAAGAACCTTTTCCTGATATCCAACCTAAACCTCCCTTGGCTCAGCTTCATGCCATTCCCTCGAATCCTGTCGCTGGTCACCACAGAGAAAAGATCAGTGCCTGCCCCTCCTTTTCCTCTCACAAGGAAGTCATAACTGCAGTGAGGTTTCCCCTCAGTCTCCTCTTCTCCAGGATGAACAAACCAAGTGACTTCAGCCACTCCTCCCATGGCTTCCCCTCCAGACTGTTCACCATTCTTGTGGCCCTCCTTTGCCCAAACTCTCTAATAGTTTAATGTCTTTTTTATATTGTGGCACCCAAAACTGCCCCCAGGACTTGAGGTGAGGCTGCCCCAGTGCAGAGCAGAGCGGGACAATCCCTTCCCTTGCCCAGCTGGCAATGCTGGGCCTGATGCCCCCCAGGACAGGGTTGGCCCTCCTGGCTGCCAGGGCACTGCTGACTCGTGTTCAACTTGACATCAACCAGGACTCTCAGGTGCCTTTCTGCAGCGCTGCTCTCCAGCCTCTCGTTCCCCAGTTTGTACATCCAGGATTGCCCTGTTCCAGGTGCAGAATCAGGCACTTTCCCCTGTTGAACGTCATCCAGTTGGTGATTGCCCATCCCTCCAATTTGTCAATGTCTCTCTGCAGGTTCTCTCTTTCCTCAAAGGAATCCACAGCTGCTCGCAATTTAATGTCATTTACAAACGTACTTAGTATTCCTTCAAGTCCAAGTTGTTTATGAAGGTGCTGAGGAGCACAGGGATGAGGACGGAGCCCTGTGGAACCCCGCTAGTGACAGATCTCCAGTCTGATGTCACCCCAGTCACTGTGTAATTCTTTGTGCCCAACCTGTGAGCCAGTTGCTCACCCATCATGTGACAAGGTTATCCAGCTGTGTGATGGACATTTTGTCCAAAAGGACACTGTGAGAGACAACATCAAAAGATTTACAGAAGTCGGAAAAGATTACATCGACTTGTTTTCCTGGAGCAGCCAGGTGTGTTATCCTCTTGCAGAAGGAAATCAGGTTCCACAAGCAGGATTTAAACAATGTTGCTCAATTAAAAAAAAAAATCTTTAGTTTCACAGTTCTAGTGAAGAGTGGAGGGGCAAGAATGATGTGAAATGAAACCCCCAAAGACACATCCCTTAGAGCTATTGCTTCCCATGTAAAGAGCCTGTGAAGGGACAGCATGTGAGGTTGAGCCAGTTCACTCTGTGAAGCACCTTCACTGTCTTTCCCGCACAGATAGGCCCAGCCTTTGGGCAGAGCAAGTGTTGAGGTCACCTCAGAGTGACCCAGCTTTGAGGCTATCCAACAAGCCTCTGTTCAAGGTGCACAGGTTCCTCACAGGCTTCTTCTCCAGACCTTTTTACACTTTGATAAATGACTAAGCAAAACACACAGCCGCCTCAGTCAGTCCCCAAACTAACCATTAGCCTGACGTTTGCTACAACATTGGAGACAGGGATGGAAAAGGGAATTGTCAGATGGAAGCAAAACCAAGAAAGATACCACTATGTTATTCTACATTTGTTTCTTACATGTTTTGCTCGGAAAAGTAAAGGCACAGGAGCTACAAGGCAGTGAAAAAAACCAATCCCCACCCCATTTCCCACTTCCTATTAAAGATTAATTACTAAGTGGGTGGAAATAAATCCCAGGTTTGGATTTTAAAACAGCTAAAAGTCAGAGTACGAGGAGTGATATAGAAGAGATTAACAGTAGGTACCCCATGAATTTTAACAGTCACAGAGGCACAGATGGGTGCACAGTTTATTATAAAAACATGATCTAAGGTTCTAATAGTGCAAGCACCAAAGAAGAGCAATACTGAGGTGCCAGCACCAGAATGTGAAACAAGGGTTTTCTGGTCCACCAAGGCTAAGACACGATAATAAGCCTTATACAAGAAGCTGACAACTAAAGAAGAGATGACCAGACGAAAATTATGGTGGTAAATGCAATAAAAAGCAAAATGGAGGAAATAGTATTAAAAAAAGCCTACGGGCTGTGGCACAAAGCAGAACCTGATGGTGCAAAACCCATTCTGAATAATTAGGCCTGGCCTACAAATCCTATACTGATGCAGTTATATATAGCTTATTAGAAGCCACAGTTGAGTGAGAAAATCTGGGTACCTATTGCACTGTCCAGTGTAGCTATAATCTAAAAATCATTGTGCTGAACTTCACAAATAGCACTTACCCAGCTGAAGAAAATATTAGGAAGCACAACAAAAGGGGTGGAAAAGAATGCCGAGTACATTGTAATGCTGTTAAATTTTGGTAATGACATGCCCTCAGCTGTCATTACTGTCTCACAGACTTATCTCTTTGGCTCAAAAAACACCCAGGCATTTTATAGCCCTAGAGTGCAGCTAATGAGACCCAGGTGACCTGGCTAACAAAACAAATCAGACAGTTCATTGCCCTTCAGTCTGACACAGCCTCACACTCTACTTTGTTTGGGGTTGGAAGGTCGCAAACCGAAACTCCCGTGGTATCCATTTTATCACATCTACAAGCCTTAAAATTTCTGGAAAACCTTCATCCCAGTACATTTCAAACATTTAACTAAATACTGCTTTACATTAAGCTAAACTTGTGAATCCCTTAAGTCATTTCATAACATCTTGCCCTGAAAAATACATGCTGCAAATTGACAGCATTTCTAAGTTTGGAAGTAGAAATAATGGCAACATCTACAGTCAAATCTCTTAGTCAGGAAATCTCTGTGTTCCCTGTTGAAACAGTGGTGAAGATCCTGTCTGTCTACTGAACACTCTTGGGAACTCAAATTCCCTCTTTCATCTCTGGACCCCCCAAAAGCATTGGAAACAGGGTGTTCAGTCCAAAAGTGCCACCAGAATTGCCTAGACAATTCTGACTAGGACAGCAGGCTTTGCATTCAGCTTGATGTGCTCAAGGAGAGTGTACTCTTATCAGCACCAGTGAGAAAGGATGTTTCCTTCCACCATATCTGTGGGCAACCTGTGCTAGTGTTTCACCGCTCTCATTGTGAAATCTTCTTACTAGTATCTAATCTAAATTGACCATCCATCAGTTTTAAGCCATTACCTCTTGTCTTATCACAACAGGCCCTATTAAAAAATTAATTCTTGTCTTTTTTATAGGCCCCCTTCAAGTACTGGAAGGTGCTACCAGGTCTCCCCAGACCCTCCTCTTCTTCAGGTTGAATAACCTCAATGCTCCCAACCTATCCTCACAGGAGAGGTGCTCCAGCCCCCTTATCATCTTCATAGCCTCTGAACTCACCGCAACAGGACCGTGTCCTTCCTATGTTGGAGACTCCAGACCTGGATGCAGTGCTCCAGGTGGGGTCTCACGAGGGCAGAGCAGAATGGGAGAATCACCTCCCTCAGGGTGATGGATGCAGCCCAGGACATGTTTCGTTTTCTGGGCAGCAAGAGCACTTTGCAGGTTCACATCCAGCCTCTCATCCTCCAGTTGTCCCAAGTCCATCTCCTCAGGGCTGCTCACAAAGCATCCGTCTCCCAGTCTGCACTGATACCAGGGGACCTGCAAGTGTCCCAGGATGTCCCTTGACAGCACAACCCTACTGCTTTTGATGTACTGCAGCCCAGATCAGCCCATGCCCAATCCAAGAGGGAGGCAGCCATGCCTGGCATGGAGCCTTGTACAAGTACAAGTACCTCAGGTGCCAGCCCAGCACGCGGTGTCAGAGGGGTGGTTCGCACAGCTCGGTGTGGTGATGGCGAGGGGAGGGCCAGGGTCTGTGTGTTCCTCCTGTGCCCAGCTGAGGACACCCTGGTGAAGGCTGCGTGTTTTTCGGTGCCCTGGTCAGGCAGTCACTGAGTGGCCTCAGGTGACCTAGCCAGGCTGGCTGCAGGCTCCAGACAGCCCTCAGACACTGTCCCCTCACCAAGCATCAGCCTCCAGTGAGGGGCTGGAGGCTTCTTGCATAGGGAAGTATTAGTGACACATTTTTCTAGTACCTCGAAGTGTGTTAAAAAGCCACCACATGGCTGCTTGCCTTCCTAATGGGAATGGGAACTCATCACCATTCTTCGTGTGCTCGTGGGCTTCCTGCAGCAAAACCCATCTCGCTTCCTCCCAGCAATGGAGCAGGAATTTTGCTTCTGTTTACTATCAGATTTGGAAAAGGCCTCAGACCACAATCTCCCTGCACTTTGGGAGGGGGCTTACAGAAAACCCAGAACTAGCAGCCCCAGTGGCAGAGAGAAAACAGCACAAAGGAAAAGTGCAGAAATGAGGAGTGATTTGACTGACTCTCATTTCTACAGTTGCCTCCAGGTGTGGGTGGATGAGCAGAAAGCCACGTGGTGATGTGAAGTTTTCACTGTTCTTTCCCTCTATTAAAGTCACATTCTGTCAGCCCAGTCCTCAGCTCTTAGGAAAAAGTCTCATTAATTTCATTTTCAGAATATAAAGGAGCAGATAATCACAACGGAAAACTCATTAGTGAAGTTTAAAAAAGGATCTAATTTAAGCAGCATTTACTTCCCCACTCTGCAATACAGTTCTTAGTTGGTTCAGAATCAGGGGCAAAAGCAGAGAATATTTCCAGCAGGGAAGAGGAGGTTGCAGCATACCATTAAATTTGCCTGTGGCATTCCAAAGCAGAACATTTTGCTCGATGCGTACAGCTTTCTGAGGGCTTGTCATAGGAATCCCCATGCATGCCTGCACAAAGAATTGCTATGGACCTATATACATTACTATTTAAAAATGCATGTGAGGGGGTTGTGCGGTTTTCCATTTCCTACGCCATCTAATTGGAGCTGCGATCCTTGAGGTCAAATTATTGTAGGTAGATCCAATAAGAGAGTTAACCCCCGCAGATTAGGCACCAAATACCTGCCCTCTAAGCATCTGGCTCCTTCTGTGAAATTCAAAACCCGGAGCTGGGTGCTAAGCCTCCCTTCATTGAGCACATGCAGAGTTAGACCTCTCAGAAGGGCCATCCAAGAAAGCGCATGTAGAGCGGGAGCCACTTGGAGCTGGAAATGTTAATTGCAGGAGCGTGGCCCGAATTCTTGTACCATCTCCAGAGCTGCGGCATCCGCCCATGTCAGAGCTCCAAATAGAGCCTGACCCTGCTCCCTCCCACTAGCAGGCAGCTCTCATCAGGCTTCTGTTTTCTTTCTAAAACCCGGGCAGGATGCTCGAGCAGTGTCAGCACTCACACAGATGTCATGCCCTGGTGCTGGTAGCAGGGTGCCAGGGGGAGCCACATAGGCGCATGGGCTTCTCCACCAGCTACTGGATCATCTCTTGCCTCCCAGCAAAGCTGCTTCGCTACAGGTGTCTTGGATGATGTGAATGGGACTTCCACAGCTTCCCCTGGAAATCCTAACCTTAGTGGTGACTCTAGCGGCAGGTCTTGGCACTTTGGGTGTGTACAATGAAAATGGATGGAGTTGGAGCACTTCACATGAACTGACTTCCTATGGTCACCCATCCCCTGATATTATCCTAGACCACTCTGAGCTCTTGTGAATATCAGATATACCATTCTGGCAAAGAGCTTTCTACCTGTAACCCAGGTCTCACCTGCTTGAAATTAAAAGCACTCTCTCTGAATTTTGTCCTGTTGCATAAAAGGGGCAAAATTTTGTCCTGTATTTATTGATGATTTGGGACAAACCATCCAAACTCACTGTGGCCATTTTCAATTCTCTCTTGCTAGTTGTACAGTTTTCCCTTTTGATCACAACACACACACAGCTGTACAGTAACTGTCATTGTTTTTACAAAGGAATACAATTTATTACATGAAACAGGGTTAAGCTAAAGTTAACCTGTCATAAGATCTGAGTTAAAAAGAAACACATATTTAGCAGTGATGTTTGACGTTAAACATATGTCCTTAAAATGTATCACTTCTTGTGAAAAAATCTTTCTTTTAGCAATGAAATTAATTTTGGTCAATATTATCTCCGAACTTTAAATAAATAGTAAGATAGCATAGTAATCTTTTTATAAAATGTGAATTACATATCTATCAGAATTGATGTCCATAGACATTAGAGGCAAAATACTGCTCTGAAATGTAACTCTAACATGTATGTATGGTGACATCATATTTCTGATTTTTCCCTTGCTTTGAGCACCTGCACCCAAACTCCCTATTGTGAAATCAGCTAAAGTTGGAATAACATAACAGATAATTATATTTAGGCTCAGAAGGAAAAAAATTAGATTCAGATTACATGGCAGAAAATAAGGACTCCCATTAGACCTGAATAATTCAAAGTAAAAGTTGACTTTTAAAGTCTTAAGGCATGAAATTGAATTACTGAGAGACATATTGCATCCAAAAACACTACTTTAAATTTGTAAGTGTTGCTTCATTGGAAAAAAATTCTGGAAAGTTAGTTATGATTTACACCCTGCAGCATCGCTATAAATGAGTAGTTCAAGAAGCTCCACAGAAACCTCAAATGCATAATTCCAAAATAAGTTGCGTTGAAATGGAATTTAGCAAAATATGTTCCCTGGCATGTTGCAAGAGAGGGCACACACCTCCCAGCTCAATGCAACTTGCAAGTCAATAGTCTTACTTCCCAGACAGAGGGATTTCAACTGCTTGCTATTAAAAAGAAAAAAAAAATGAAAGAAAAACCAGTGGCAGAATGTGAAGAAAGATGTCCTTGTTCAATTTGCAATACCAAACCCAAATGGAAAATGCTGGCAAATTACTGAAAACTTGGGAGCACACTGAAAAAAGAGGCTGTTAGACTGCTGGGGCACGGACACGATAAGCTTTTAGGCAGACCAGCTATCCAGAGAGTGCTCCCTGCCAACAACATGTGGCACTATGGTAAGGGACAGATGATCTTTCTGGGAAAAAAAGGTTTTGTGTTTTTCTGTAAAATGTCATAAAAGTGAAAGCATATCTTTCCAAAACAAACTTGTAACAATGGAGCAAATGAAACAGTTACAACTAAATACCTCAGCACCTATTCTGGGGCAGAAGAGCCACTTTGTCATTGTTCAACCCGTATTCCACTATGAAAAATTTTCCGAGTCCTCCTTGCTAAGCAGTTTCCTGCTAAAGTCCTATCAGTTTAATGCTTTCCACTACTCGTGTCAGCTAGGCTTTCCTTATCTAAAGGCCCCTTTGACTGAAATGGAATGAAAGAAGAAAGCCAAGATATGCACAGGATGTCTCTATCTGAAAAAGTAGGAGCAGGTAGATAACTTTTATCACATATCCAGGCACTGAGCCCAATTTTCAATGCATGTAAACAAGCATAGCTTCATTGAAGCTTGTGGAATCTTGCCAGTAGAAAACTCACTAAGAGTCTATCATTCTCTTTACCATGTACCAAACTGATAATTCAGGATAAAACCTGAATTCCTTAAGCCAAAAATAAATTTAAAAAATAAAAAAAAAAAATCACAGAAAGCAAAGGTGTTGAATTAATAAGTGTCTGAAAGAAAATCGGACACCTGAAACTGTAAACTCTCACTGTTACTGTGATGTAATCTCTTTAATGAATATTGCCTTTACCTCTAGAAGTTTTAGAGAAGGTAACAGGTGATGTTTCTGTGCACATGACTGTTACCAAAGCTGCAATTCTTCTCTCATACTGGGTGGAACTAAACAACTGATTCTTCAAAAGTAGGGTTGAATTTCTCAGGACAGCATGGCTAATTTATCAAAATCACTCTTATGCAGTTAAGACTCCAAATAAATGAGGATAGATCTTGTGTCAAAGTACATTGACACTGCATCTTATTTCCAGAAAACGTAGGTACTTGTGCAACTCAAGTTTAAATATTGTATGTCAAATTATCATATATGTTGACAAGATTACTAAATAGCAAATAGATAAATATAAATACACTTATAATACAAAGGAAATCCTGTTGTATGACTGTGAGCGTACAAAGCTTACAAACAAAGGAAAGAATATATGCCTGAGTTTCATGTATGAAATATATGAGTATCGTAATTTCAAATGTTTGAGAGCTAAGCTCAGCAGGTCATGAATCTCAGTAAGAAATTTCAGTGTGAGGATTAACGGTATGCATTATTCAATAATTCACTGTGAATCAGGGTGGGAAAATTATATTTTTGGTTATATTATTACTAAATTCTTTCAGCACTCACAAGAGCGTCCATTAAAAGAAATTAAATATTAAATTTCTCAGTCTGAATTGAGTTGGAAGAATTGCAGTGGTTAAACTGAAATACATTTTATATTACTGTAACTTTTGGGTTGCTCAGGGCCTAACATGCTGAAGATGCCTCATCACCTAAAGTAATATTTATTATATTTTTTTGCCACTACTACAAATGTAATAACTTTAATTAAAACAGAGCAAATCGGTGTGGGAAAACACAAATCAACTTCTGATGAACTTAAATAATTTTTTTTTTCATCTATAAGAATACTATCTGAGCAACATTCATTAGCATCCCTTTCATCTATCTGATATGTGCCTGTTGAAGGTGCAGAAATAGATGCGTGATGGTCTAGCTCACCAAGTCTCCCAACAATTTCCATTCTGGCACAAGGAAGTTTGTATGAGCAAAGGCCTCATGTGCCTTTAGGTTTTGCATGCTTCCCCCCCTTACACATGGTTGCTTGAGTCAGATTTCCAATTCACAGCAGAGTGGAGTGTGCAATTTTGAGAAATCTGTTGTGTTTTCTAGTCCTCTCACAGTACATTATTGTTGTTATTTTCATCTTAGCATGCAAAGTTAATACCTTGTGATAATTTATAGAATTAGCGACACTTTAATTTGCACCACTCCTATACAAAATAATTATCAGGCTCAGGAATAAAGCATTGGACTTTTCTCACTCTCCCTTCAATTCAGTTTATACAAGATCCTTTTTCTATTAATATTTTTCACAGAACAAATACTTTCTACTGAATAAAGATTTATACTGCAGTGTCTTAAAATAATCTTCAGGAAGAAAAAGGTATTTCCTCCCTCACAAATCCCGTCACTCCATGCACACACAGTAGTGTGCTCCGGAGAGGATGAAGAAAAATTAGAGAGGATATGATTACTTTACTAGAGAAAGCCTACTCTCCTCCCTCTCCAACAAGATATTATAGGTCAAGTCAAGTAAGGTCAAGTGAGTTCTTCTCATGTCCAGGATCCCTGATTTATTCTGTCAGCTGTTCACTGTCATGCAGCACGATGGGTTGAGTGTCAATACTGGGAGAGTGCAAAGTGACTGGATACGTTGATTTAGGCTCAGGTGGCTCATGTTCACTTGAAACACACACTGAGCCCTGCTGGGTGATTATGGACATCATGGGGAGTGTGGGATGAACAGTATATTAGTACACATAATTTATGTATGGGGCTTTCTTTGCCTGTAAGAGCGCAGCCCTTGGGATGGGGAAGTCCCATGAGTTCCTCTGAGTTCTGCTATTCCCTAACAGACAAGGAAGCACAAAGGAAGTAAATGAGAAAGAGCTGGTGCAGTAAAACTCACTGCTTCTCCTCTCAGCAAGTGTACCCAAGGTCAGGCAGAAGAACAGAAATACAGCTAGGATCTGAAGCCACGAGTTCCTGTTTGCCAGCTCGGTGGAGTGTATTGTTTCCTAGCTACTGTGAAGCTACACTTCCAAGGGCTGCAGTTCAGCATTTCCATTGAAAGGCAGATTGTATATGCAGATTTGTAGTGATGGTGCTATGCAAGTGAATGATGGCATCAAACCTGGAACTTTTTTTTTTTACTTTTCTTTAATTGATAGATTTTTATTTTTGTCAGCACTATTATTAGAGATTAGGCATCTTTGTTTATGCTGACCTTTTTCACTCCTTCTTTATAAATACACATTTTCTGTGGGCAGAATGTAAAGAAGAACAGTTGCCAAAAGGGATCTGATGATTATCGGAACATCCTGAACTTTCTTTAAATTCACTAGTTTCTGGTAGCCTCAGATTTTATGGGCATGGTTTTCAACAGTGCAGGAGTCAAGAGTCTCTCTTTGAGTGGCAGCTGCAGTCATTCATCAGAGATGGAGTCGGAGGAACCACAGTTGTACGCAAAACAATCAATTTCTGGCTGTCACATGCCACACTTTTGTCTAAATTATTCTGATCCGGAGCAGTCCATAGCCCCTTATGTTTCCACTTCCCACAGAGAGTGGCTTTTGGTCCAAACCTTTCAATGCCGGAGTTTGCGGCCTTCCATGGGAGCTGCGGCAGAACGCAAGGCTGGGCTGACACTTTGATAAACACACTGAACAAGCATCTGCTCTGTGGACTAAAGGGAAGGGGGAGGATGTTAAAATAACAGGAAACAGTACAAAAAATTACTTTTCTTTATAGACTTTGATACCATTGGAGCCAAAGGAGCTGAATACTGTCAGGTAAAGCAGATGGGACTCCATGGTTCTGCTGTGTCTTTGGAGCCTTGCAAGTATTTCACTAATTTCTCTTCAAAGAACTTGATTTCATTTTGAATTTCAGGTTCAGGAAAGCATTTCCAGTTTCCACTTCTATTCACTCCCTGAAATGTCCCACAATTAATTTCCTTCTGATATCAAACCCATGAAATAACCATGGAAATTACTGTTTTCAGACCTGCTTTTATTGGTTAAAAGTCTAAACAACAGAACGCTCAGGCACACACATAACTTCAAGCAACTGAGTAATCCCAGCACTTTGGGCTACACTGCTGAAGTGAGTGGGAGTCTTGCCATTGAATTTTATAGGAGCATTATCGGACTGTAAGTGCTTTGCTGGTTCAAGGCCAATATTTTCTCAGACTTTAGAAGAAGCCAGATTGGGCCCAAACTCTACACAGCCTCTCCTAGAAAGAACAAAATAAAAACAAATGATACTAAGCAACAGGAATGCACATAGCATAGAGGAAAGGAGCGTTGAACACAAGACAAGCCGAGGAAGCATTACTCATTGTATAGGAGAGAGTGGTGGCAGGTTGTTTAGTTCACAACATCCTTCACGCCCAGTTTTGCAGACAGACAGTTTATCCATGTAGCAAGCAAGCATCTGTCTGACTGAGATCCAGAGAGACGAATCAGCTTGCCACAGAGCCAGGGCTGTACCTTACTCCAGCAGAAGGGCCTTATGCTGCACCAGTTAGAGAACAGGCTGTGCAAAATACTGTTGGCACTAATCATCTGTCTAACACACCTGTGGCAGCAGTGAGAGCACAGGCCCAGCTGCAGGCAGAGCAGACAACTGACTGCAACCTCCAGCAGAACACGCATGGCCCTTTTGCTCCCCTAGTCTGTACCTGCAGAGGTGAGAGCAGGAAGGGTGGCCACTGCTGAGTGCTGGGCCTCTCTCCTCACACCCAGCACTCTCACATCACTGCCACAGCAACTCAAACTGCAGTCCAGAGACATCCACATCTGCCACTGGCAGGAACAGCCTTTCTGGAGCAGCAGCAGCAGCCGAGTCCTGAGCCGGCCATGCTCTAAACACCTCTACAACAGCATTTCAGGGAAGTCATTGGTTCCTTATTACAGCACTATTTGGCTTAATATATAAGCTGTGTTCAAACTGTGTTGGTGCTATGATACTCCCTTCACATTAAGAAATTCTTCCCATATTAGGAATTGTGTAGACACCCATTTTGTCCAACCCATTTATCATTTATGTGCACTCAGAGCTTGAGATATTCTGTGTATGACCCCCTTCACATTTTAATGTGGCATCCATCACATGCATACATAACCATGGCCATCACATAGCGTCTCTAAAACAGCTGAATCCTGCAACAGCAGTCTCTCAGGTCCAACATTTAAATTAGTAATAAAGCAACTTCATTTTTNCTTCTTGTGGCTGCTTTAGACAATGCCTCCTTAAGTAAAAACTAGCAGGTATACCCTTTGGTTCTGATCCTGTTACTCTTTCAAGAATAATCCAGTCGCACGTGTTGCTACTCCCATTGAAGTCAGTGTGATGACTTTTGTGGGTAAGATTTATTCTTCTAAAGCCACAAAACCCAGTCCCTTGGTTTTCTGCTATATTTTCTTCAGTGGGAGAACATTTATTTACTCTTCTCATTCCATTCAACCACACAATTAGTCAACTCTTTCAGGCATGTGTATCTTTTTATGAAATAGAAACCAAGTACCAAACACTGTGTTGTTTCAAGCCAATTGAAATCAATGCTCTACAGAGCACATGAACAACTCAGCTCCATTAAAGGCACATACCTTGAATTGCTAACCAGCTCTGGTTAGACAAGAGAATGCATTTTAAATGACAATGTCACATGCAACTTGTGAGTGAGTAAGAAGCTATGCCACTGTGATGTCTCTGGAAATAAGTGCTACTGTTTTCCCTAGGCACTTCATGACCCTGTGTGTTGATCGCAGTCCATTTTCCAGGACTGTAAATAAGAGCACTTGGAAAAGCTTTTCTGTTCACACATTTGTAGTTACAAGGGAGAACTCCTGAATGAAGCATGGCATCCATCAGGCAAGCACAGCAGGTGGCACAGGACAGACTGCATTAAGCAGATCCTACAACTGGGACTTCGACAGAATTTTATTATGGCAACAACTAAATATATATTTATCAAACAAAATTAAATAGAAAAAAGTAATTCCCTTGCACAGTAGTAAGCTGGCAATTTTCCAGTTGGCAGTTTTACTGTTGGCAACACAAAGAAGTCACTTTCTGGGGTCACCAAACTGCTGGGAATCTGCAATTACTTTTATCATATTATTATTATAAGGAACCTTGTTTGGTCTCTGATATACTCCCAGAAGAACTGTAATTTGGTCAAAAGATATAGACTAGTTAAGCTGAAGTGCTTCATTGATAGTATTATAAACATGTTGTAAAAGCTACTTTTCCCCTGTTTTTCAGTCTCACAGGTTGTTATATTTTCTGATTTCTCTATTAGTCTCTACTTGCATTATTCTCTTCAGGGCTATCCATACTGAAAGATTAAGCAGAAAGTAAGATTAAAAAGTGGCTTTCATCAACTACAGATTTTTTTCATATTGTCCGTGCTAGTGTGAATAGAAAAAAATGCTGCCAGCTAAGCATCTGCATGCTGATATGAAATAGCTTTAATCCTAAAGTCAGAAAAAAAGCCTTAGGAAACCACAGCCACTCTACCACTTTCACACAAGGAAAAGAAAATCCCAAGATGGAAAATGACATCTGCAGGATAACATATGTGCTAAGCATGCTGCCAAAACAAGGAACTACTAAGTCCTCGACACCTGTACTTACCAAAAACCTAATGCAATTATAGTGAGTGCCTCACTATTTTAAAAGAAAAACTTCTATTCTCCCCTGTTTCCTGAAATCACCTTTAGTAATTTCAGATACATAGAAAAGAGGAAAAAATAGAAGCAGAAATAAGCATGGAGACAGCCATGGTTATTGCCAGTTTCTGCTGCTTCCTTCCTGTAATGTTTATAGATTACCTCACCTGCACATTGTTCTCTATATGATCAACTATACCTACATATCTGCACTTGCAAGGCCAGGCAGTGTGTACCCCAACTCACCCGGCAGCTGCCACCCAATATTTGAGACAACAGATGAAACATAGGAGATGGGCTCATTTCAATGGCCCCATTTCCAACTGTGATCATCTATTGCTAAGTTTTCAAACAAATACCTTGTATTTTGACTATCTTGGTGCTTGTGCTTGGGAGCAGCTGCCTGCCAGCAATCCCAAAGCTACCTCACTGTCCTCTTTCAAATTCCTCCTTAAAATTTACTTTTCTAGCAATGTCAACCAAGAGCTGTCAACAGCAAAGTGCTGAGACTGTGGCTTAGCCCCCTCTTCACTCTCCAGATACATCCAGATTTTGTCTCCCGTCCTTTTACATGTTGCCCCTTTAATGAGGAGTGCTTACTCTGATGGTCAGCAGAACTGAGAAATTACGATAGCTCTTCCTTTCACAATACCCATTTACCTTCACACAATATCAAAGTGTTTAATTAAATGTATAATAGCTTGTCCATGGCTTTCATGATCTCCCTGACTACAAGAGCCCTTAAAAACTCTACATTAGGGAGGAGATATGCTAAATAGAGCACCATCTAAATATCTAAACCATCAGAGTTTCATATAACAAGAAGTTCATTTGATTTAATACAAGACTGCTATCCCTTCTTATAAAAAAAAGAAAATCAGCAGTTTTACCACTAATTACTCGTTCCCTGAAATTGAAGAAGAGAACCTTTGCCAGGAGGATAAGAAATTGCAAAGATAAGCCAGAGAAAGTCTAAAAATAATGCAAAGGAAGTGGTAAAGAAACAGTGTTCAAAAGGATCCTTACACACTGCAGAAAAAATATTTCTTTCCTGCAAACATCTTCCTCTTTGTTAAAGTCCTTACCAGCTAGAAACTGATTCCAGCCCTGTAGTACAACATGGAAAAATGATGAAGACTTATAAGACAAAAATCACAGTGAAAAAAAGGTAGAATTCCAGGTAGGAGTCTAGAAGTCTTTTGCCTCTGAATTTCTAGTCTGTAGGTTTAAATTTTTATCATCCCATGGCATTACTAACACTTCAGAAATGTGGCATTTTATGCCATACTTAGTAACAGGGTAGGAAGGAGGAGACTGCCAGTAACAACACTGAAGAAAGGACGTGTCTTTTCTCAAAACATCTGGTGTTCAGACTTTCTTAAGGACCTCCAGCCAAAGTCATTTGGGGTACTGAAGCCTTGTCCATCAATGTCATTAGGTTTCTGATTTCCTTTGGAAAGAGACACCGATAGTCATTTTTAATCCCCACCAAAGACATGTTTTCCTATGCAGTCTTTTGAGCTGTCAAACGCTGAGCCAGACCTTTCTATAGCAACAAAGCACAGTAGGAGTCATGCCTTCTGGAAGCTTGGAAGGGCAGGAAGAGAGATATGCCAGTGTCTCTCTATTTATACCTTTAAAGCCTATGAGGAGACTGGCGGGGCATGAGGACCATGGCCAGCTAGGAATTCCTTGCAGAGCTAGTATTGCTAGCTACTCTGAACCTAGATTTCTCTGTCTAAGCTAACTTCTGCTCTGTGGAAATTACAACTCGTGTGTTTTGCCAATATTTTGAGTCAAAGAAATGAAGATATACGGGAAACTAAGGGATCATGTATTTTGTTAATCAATGCAGACCAAGTGCTATTTTCAATGACTTAGCTAAGCAACACAAAATAATCCAATAATTGTGAGATTTTAAAAATTCCACGTGTTCCAGCCTGAAACTACAGGAAACCCATTCAAGAGGCTACAAAACTGCCCACAGAAATGGACAACTAAAGGACCGCCAGCTGTGTGCAATAAAGCACATATTTTATACTAACAAAACCAAATTATTATACAAGGAAAAATATTTATTTGATCTAGATCTGAATAACATCTGATAAATATTTCTTAGTACATCAAGTTTTTTCCCAAATGAGTCAACGTGAAATGTTAATAATGTGCATAAATAAAAAAAAAATCAGATATGTTTCTGGAAGCCAAGAGGACCAAAAAAAAAACCCAATAAGAACAATTCTTTCTAGAGAAAAGAATAACCTGTGTAACGCATGGCTCAACATCCAAGAAAATGAATGTCTGTTTAATGACAAGGCAAATCTAGCATTTTATTGAGATAAAGCAAAATTTGCTTCTATACCTTCCAAAATGTGAATATCTCTTATGTAGGTCATGAGAAACACAGAAAAGTGGTTTTAACTTTACTTTCAGGGCACTTCTTCATTGTTCCCATGGAAAAATTGTTCCCATCTGTCCTTTTAATAAAGATTCTGAGAATTTTCATTTAATTTACATTTCTATTCTTTAATGCAGCCTAGAGCATTCAAACCTGATTTTGCACTGCCCCATTTCTGGGAGCTTGACTCAAAGAGATGTCCCAAGAGCTTTGCAGCACATCGGAACCACTGTATCTCCACACCTCAAAACAGCCTTGCGTCTGCACCCATGCCCTCATTCTAGTCTGCCCTCTGGAGAGAGGGAGGGCAGAGAAAGGTTAAGTCAAAGCTGGTTTTATGCCTTTGTATTGATAAATTTTGGAGAACTTCGAATTAAATCCTCCACTGAAATATATTTCTGATGATTTACTGCTAACTTACATTCTTCCCTAGTGTGCTCATTTTTTGGATAGTCTCTGTCAGAGACTCAGTATCTCTGATCTGTTGATTCATTTTAGCTTTCATTTTTCAAATTTGGTTGAGGTCTGCAGAGATTTATCCAGGACCAACATAGCACTCTTTCTAAAGAGGATCTAGAAAGGTTGCAAATGGATGAGTACCTTGGCCCCATGGGTAGCCATTATCCTCATGAATGGCACTTGAAGTTTGGTCCTAACCATCATGTTTCATGATCTGCCTCTAACAAGTCCAGAACTACTTGCTGTAAATGCAAGAGTAATAACACAGCAGTAGACAGATGGAGGCATGATCTACTCCTTATGAGAGGTCTCATTCCAGTCCATAATTGTTAGCAGAAATAAAAAATATGATGCTATTTATTACACAATGTAGCATTTTGTCAACTTAAAGCTTTTTTTTTCCTTTTTTTTTCCCCTGCTTCTTCTTAATTAGTACCTGGCCTTTACCATCTGCTGAAGAGAGATATGATAGCAAACACTAGATTATCTTCACAAGTATCTGATACAGCTAACTGCTTCATGTCAGAATTGCCTAAAATGTTTTTCTCTGAAGGAAATGATAAATTACAGCTCTCATTTTTCAGTACATGTTCCAAGGCAATGGTTTCCAAACTGTTTTGGACCTTGCCCCACTGTTAACTCTCAGCATTACTTACACGCCATCAATCGCCATTACTGTCAAACACTTAGCCGAACTCCTAGGAAAGCGTGGCTGTGTGTGCCAGCTATACTGCATGTCCTTGCAGGCCACCATTTGGGACAACCTCCCACAAACCTGCTAAGAAACAGGCTTATATGCACAGGCTGTGCTCCAGTCAGAATCAAGCCTCCCCTCACCACCTAAGTTGAAGATCTGAGGCACAAGAAAATTTCTGTCTTCCCCTAAGTTCTAGATGAAGACAAGGAATAAATGACAGCCTGGTGTTCAGACAAACGATCTTTTTTCCTTTCATGCTGAAAGATTAATGACAAAATGCTTCTGTTTCTGCAGAGCACAGTACAGAACATGGAACAATTAATGTTGGAAAATACCTCTAATATTATGAAGTATAGCCATTAACCTAACACTGCCAGGTCCACTGCTAAACCATGTCCCATCTAGACACTTTTTGAACACTTTCAAGAATGGTCATTCCGTCACTTCCCTGGACAGCCTGTTCCAATGTCTGACCACTCTTTCAGTGAAGAAATTTTTCCTAACATCCAATCTAAATCTCTCCTGGTGCAACTTGAAACCCTTTTCCCTTGGCCCGCCCCTTGTTACCCAGCAGCAGAGACTGACCCTCACCTCGTTACAGTCTCCTTTCAGGCAGTTGTTGAGAGTGATAAGGTCTCCCCGAGTCTCCTTTTCTCCAGGCTAAACAACCCCCACGCCTTCAGCTGCTCCTCATCAGACTTGTGCTTCAGACCCTTCCCCAGCTCCATTGCCCTTCTCTGGACACCCTCCAGCACTTCAATGTCCTTCTTGTAGTGAAGGGCCCAGAACTGGACAAAGGATTTGAGGTGCAGTCTCACCAGTGCTGAGCACAGGGGGACAATCACTGCCCTGGTCCTGCTGGCCACACCATTGCTGATCCAGGCCAGGATGTCATCGGCCTTCTTGCACACCTGGGCACACACTGGCTCATGTTCAGCTGCTGTTGACCAGCAAAAGGACCTGGGGGTCCTTTTCCAACAGGCTGCTTCTCAGCCACCCTGCCCCAAGCCTTTAGCATTGTATGGGGTTGTTGTGACACATCACAAGCAAAACGTCAAAAACTGGAAAGCATCTGGTAGCAGGAGTCCACTAAGACAGCCAACACAAGGGTTGAGGTGCATGAAAAGCATATAAAGGATACGTGTTTATATACCTTCCTTATATCTCCCTGTATGCATGCAGAGCTCAGGCAGCATGTGTACCACATTTACCCAGCAGGAAGTTTCTAAAGGTGCTGGTTTCTCCCACCTTTCCAGACAGCCTGCTGCTTTGATGAAGTATCATTCCCATCACAGTGCTGGCCCTAACTAGCTCTCTGAGGCTGTCTCCCACTCCTGCACACTCTCCCTTACAGGACTGCTCTTTCCCTTCCTGTGCCGGTGCCAGCAGCATCAAGGAGCTGAACAACAAGGCATTTGGTTCCCTTGATTAAGTGACCATGAGCTTCCTTGTTCCCCTCGAACACCTGTGCCTGACCCTGCTGTCTCTGAAGGCCAGGGTTTTGTGTTTGAATTCCGTGAAAGCAGCACTGAAGTGTGCTCAAGGGTCTCAAACGCTCCTGACTGGACTGGTGGAAGGAGGGAGGGTTTGCATTATGTGCCTGCTTTATGGCTAAACCCCCAGATTTTGTTTCTACCAAGTTTCCCCTAACAGGTCATTCTCTGAACTTGAAAATTATGCATATGGCCAAAGAGAGGAGACACAAGGAGTTTCTTTACAGCTGACTGACTGAGGATTTTAACTTTCTGGCCTACAGTCAGCAGAGCATCTATCCGTCCTTGTGAAGCTATAAGTGTGTCATCAGGATACCACATGCTTTGATAATTACTCTAGTGGGTATTAAAGTTAATCCTGTGCTGTATAGATCACTTACAAAACACAATAACTGAACCAGAAATCCTTATGTGAGACAGTAATGAAATCAACATCTCAAAGTGCCAGCACGTCTCTGACACGTCCGGCGTAAACTGGAACCCAAAATTCCTGCCTAGAGCAGCCAGTCAGGAATCCAACTGTTCTGTGATTATGAAATCTGAGGCATGGCAGAGCAGCTTATGTCAGATCTACTGCATATCCATAATCCTTAAACCAAGACTTGTGAATATAACCCATGCCTTTCCAGGACTGTGAGAAGGGTCATGAGCAACTGGTGAAATTTCAGACTGAAATAGCCAATGCATCACTCACTGGACTCAGCTCTTCTTCCTTTAAAGACCAGACACCCATTCCAGATGCCCTGATCCTACCCAGCTATATTCCCAGCATGAAATCTCCTGTTCTGCAGAAAGACTAGAGAAAAAAACCTTTTAGGCTTTCTGAGCCTTGGCTGACAGAAGGACATAAAGCTAAAGCCACTTTTATAAAGATGGTGAAGAGGAAAAGATATCCATCCTTCTCACCTTACTGCTCTCCTTCACCATCTCCCTGCAGCAGCTGACACATTATTGTCTTTTCACAATAACTTTTCACTATATTTTCACTGTACTCCTGGTGAAAGTCTCAAGAATTGTGCTAAGTTAGTTTCAGTCTTTCCCAACAGGAGAAATTCAGTGAACTAAATAATAATGGCAAACAGCATGTCCCTTTAACACCTTCCTTGGATCAGTATTTTCTCTGTTTTTCCCTATGTATTATACTGCATTGGATGATCTACTCAGTACAGAAGCTGGACTCTCACACCGGGTAACAATCAGCACCAAGTGTAATACTAAGTATCACCACCTACTGCCACCACAGCTGTTTAGTGCTTGGACAACAGTGGCTTAAAAGTGAAGAATGGTTATTACTCAGTAACAACGCTGGAAGGTAGTTTTATGCACCCTGAGTCATCTGCAGGCATGTAATTATCATCTTTGCTTCAAGATTTCCAAGCAGCTGCCTCTGCTGTGCTGGATTCACTATGTGCTCTGAAAGCAGTATTCAATAATAACCCTTTCTGTATCCCTGGTTAGGTGCAAGAACCTGTCCTTACTTTCAGATGGAAACTTCAGCTTTTAAATGACAAACAGTCCGAACACCAAAGTAGCACAGGATGTTTGGAGGATATCAGTTCTACCTGTGCTATAAATTGCCTCAAATCAGCTCCAGGGTCTTGACCACCATCTTTGAGGCATTCTTTTTGCCAAAGTTCAGGAAATATAAAAGGCTATGAGCAAAGGGTAGGTAGGAAAAACTTCCTCAAAGACCAGGAATAAAACCCCAGGTACCTCAATACTCACTACTTCACATATATGGCTCTTTCTATGGTCTTGTTCTCCCCATACTTAAACACACAGAAATATCCACAGCTTAAAAAAATACATTTCCTTGCTAAAATAAGATATTTTACAGAAAGAATGACTATCAGCAAAGAATAAACAAAACATGGCAGAACCCAAGAGTTCAGACAAATTATGAGACTCATTGGGTACCACAAGATGAACAGAGTTCACCTTACAATAAGCTCTCTTAGAGCGACAGGAGGCAAAGGTCAAATCCAAGCCCAGACTATGGAGAAGATGAAGACATGGAGAGGACACAACTGTATTGGCAGCAGCTGGGGTAACTGAAGGATGCAGAGGCGTTTGGGAGCAGAAGAGATGCATCATCCCACAGGTACAGCCTGTTCCTGTAGGAAATAGTAAGAAAATTACACTTATAATTTTCATCCTGGTTTATATACAATGGGTCCTCATGTCTACCCACCCTTACCTAGCAAGGAAGAGATGTGTCCTTTCAGAAGTGATCCACTCCATATGGCCCCAAGGAGGTAGACCTCTCTTCTCAATATCACAAAAGAGATGTGATTCCCAATCTCATATATGGTTCTGAGAATTTAGAGGGTGTTTTATTTCTTCTATTTCATATGCAAAAAGGGTTAAATTTTTCTGTTTGGTTATGCCTAAGAGTCTTTTTAAACCACGTTCCCTGACAGTGTTATTTCCACTACCCTTAATTATTTTAATCAGGCTGATTATCCTATTCTTTAGATTTGAAGAAGAGGTAATTCTCAGTCATCATTGAGTTTCAGTGCCACTAAGAAGAAATAGTTATTAATATTAATCCAAATAAGCCCTAAAACCCAGTCAAACTGAGGTTAAAACCACAGCAAATAGACAAATTAGCAGGAACATTGGAATTAAATGGCTATTTTGGTTAGAATGTCAAACTGAGAGGACAGGAAATAAATCTTCATAAATCCTTAAACAGGAAGTTAAAAGAGGTAGTTATGTAGGTAGTTACAAATCATATGAGCAAATTTTTGCCTGCAGCAGTAAAATCAAATTTGAGTTGGATATACATTTTAGTGCTGAAGCAAATTACTGTTTATGTCTAGATCACAATCTCAAGGCCAGCAAAGGCTTTCTCCCTATATTTCTGTTTCATGAAGACAAATCTGTTTCCTTCTGCCTCCCCACAGAAATTATAGGCTTCAACAAGTCAATCTTTGAGAGAAAAGTCTAGCAGTTTGCTCTCACATATGTATCTGTATATGTGTGTACATACATACATACATACATATATATATATATACACATAAATATATCTCACAACTTAATTTCTCTGGAACTTGTCACAAAATGGGACATGAAGATTTCAGTCTGAAATTTAGCCCATAGAAACTAAAGAGACTGACCTTGGTTCCCATGCAAGGTTTTAGCAGGAACTTGTAGGCGCAGGGCAGCATCAAGCCAGTCAGATTTACTTGCCTTCCCAAGCAAATTTGCTGTCCTAAACATCAGGACTTCAGTCCAGTCTTTGCCCTCAGCTGCCCTCCCCACAGCATCTCTGCTGGAGGCTCCTGGAAGTGTGAAATATGCCTTGGATTTAGACAAAAATTGTACAATCCAGGCAGTTTTGTAGAAACAGCTAAGCTAGAAGTTTCCTTAAATAGTGCATATGTGATTATAATAAAAAAACTCAAAGCAATAGAAAGGAGTGTGTGAAGCCATCTCTGAACCCTCCCCTCTGGAAGAGATGATCAGAGCATACCTTTGCTATTCCCAACACCTGGTAGAATTTCTAAAAAGCCATAAAGGGCCTAAAAGGTCTTTGAAGGTGAGCAGAGCACAGAGATACAGCACCAAGAATGGGTCAGAACAAGCCTGGGTCCTTGTAATCTGGGCATTCTACGGAGAACCCATTTTCTGCTCCCAAGCTTCTCATGAAGTTTTAAAAGGTAAGTTCTCATTCTCACCACATCACTGTTTCTATTCCATGGAAGTGATGTGGAAAACTAGGTGTATAGCCATCAGAATGCATTATACGTGAAGGTCTACAAAAACTCTTCAAATCCAACCTCACATTTCATTCTTTTGTTTACATTCCTAACCTATCTAAAAAATATATCCCAGAAGAAAACTTAATAATCAGGAAGAAAGACGACAAAGGAGCCAGAGGAGTTTCCAGTGATACCTTGGTGGAGCTGTATAGAATCATAAAATGGTTTGGGTTGGAAGAGACCTTTGAAGACCATCTAGTCCAACCCCTCTGCTGTGAGCAGGGACACCTTTCACTAGACCAGGTTGCTCAAAGCCCCTTCCAATCTGGCCTTGAACACTTCCAGGGATGGGGCATCCATAGCCTCTCTGGTCAACCACATTCACACATCCACATTCTCTGGACAACCTGTGCCAGCATCTCACCACCCTCATTGTAAAAAAATTTCTTCCATATGTCCAGTCTAAATCTATTCTCTTTCTGTTGAAAGCTGTCAGACCTTGTGCTGACACTGCAGGCCCTGGTAAATAGTCTCTGTCTTTCTTATATGTCTTCTGTGTTGGCTGAAGAGCCTCTCAGCCACTCCACTTTTGCCCTTGCCCATACAGCCCTTGGATCATATTGAGGAAATTATTATTCCCCTCCTAGTTACAACTGTTCTCTTGCATAGATATGACTACGTATATCCCGTCTCACTCACGCACCACCCCAAAAGTCATCCAAAACATGATTCATATCCTTTCCCGGCGGCTACTTTGAAAATTCCTGGCCAAGTTTGCCATGGGAAGACTGTTTGCCTTCAGGCCATGAAAAAAGTTCTGTTACCCAGTGTGTTTTCACATGATATGCCTGCCTGACTTTCAGAAATAATAGCAATTGTGGAAGAGCTTTTATTGAAATTCACTTCATTAGGGCTGCTTCATAGGAAAAATAGTTTGGCAAAAATAAGTACCAAGTGGAAAACAGATGCTAAAATTGATTTGCTGGTTCCTCGACCACCTGTGGCTCCATTAAAAGGTGCACACAACTGTTATGGTCATCCTTCTAGCACTGAGGTTCTGTATCAGTCCAACATAGCCAGCTGCATCGGCATTTGCTATCACTTGTGCAATCAGAATGCAAATTTATCTTTCTCAAGGCAAAATAGACGGTGTCCTGAGTCATGCAGCAAAACCACTGGTGACTGGGACCTCTTTCTCCAGCTTGTTGTAAAGCAGCAAGTTGTGAAGATTCAAGCAAGCTTTACTCATTTGAAATGAGCCGCTCTCCACACACACATCTCAATGGGCAACCACGATCTTTAGAGGGATTTTTGAGCAGGCCTAGAACTTTATTACTGCATGCAGATTGTTTCATAAAAGTGAAAACACTCTTAAAAGTACAGCCACTCATGTCCTCCTTCTCCAAGTCTTGCTTCATTTAGTTGAGTTCTGCATACAGCAGGAAGTGATTCAGAAAACAATGATTTTCTGTGGTAACTGGATCTGGAAAAGCATCAATGAAATTATACCACATCAATCAGTGTTCACTTACAACCTCCCCAGAGCAGATGCAGGCAGAAGCAAAGCACTGTGCTCTGGAGGAGTTCTTGGTATAGGACTTCACAGGAAGGCTGTAGCATTGATCCCCAGTGTGAAGCCATCTACTCTGGGCAGCTTTGGTTTACCCTCTTTATTTCTTGAGGGAGAGGAGAAAATACCCAGCTGACCTGTCAGTAAGCTAAAGAGAGGCTCTTGCTTACCCTTGCAGAAAGGATAAAGCTTTGTAACATAAGAAACATAAAGTAAAAAAAAAAGTTATGCAAATACATCCTACACTACCACATATATAACCAAAATACAACTTACTATTGGAAGACGTAATTTTAGGCCTTGTACTCAGCATGTATTAGAACATACAGTTCTGCATATTTTTATAATTCTCTTGATTCACAGATGAGTAGACAACTTCAGAAATGTTATTTTTAGGGGAAAGAGAAGCAGATAGATAATTTCACATTGATCTGTAGAAGACAACAAGACTTTCAGGACTTCTTCAATAATTAATGATGTATTACATCTGGTGTATGTCCATAGTTCAGAGCTCAGGGGCAGAACTGCAGCTACCAGTGACTCCCCAGTAACTGAGGCAACTTACACTGCTTATGCAGCAGAAGATCGTACATTTATTTGTGTTTAGATACAAGGAAGGAGGGGATGCAGGCTCTGGCAGTTCTTTATGTTCATCCAGTCCCAAGATCTGACACAATGGCCAGCAGCTAGAGAAGATGTGGTAACAAAATCTTCAGCAGTGCCATACTTGCAAGCACTGGATGCCCAGACTGGGGATACCATGAGAAAATGACTTTTTCAGCTCATACAGGTCGTATCTCTGTCTTTGCTTCCCAAGCTACACTTGGCTGCAGTCTTAAAAAATTTGCTTATGTCATCATAGATTCTCATGGAGTTGCCTTTTTTCCTCCCAGCTCAGTTTTTTCATTAGCTTTGTTCATTATCTACCATCTGTCTCTTCTTTTCCTTCCTGATCTAACTGATGTGGTTATTACTAGAAAATTTCTTCATTCCATAACAGGAATTTGAACAATTTTCCACATTATTTACTTTGGGAATTCCAGTAGCCCAAAAATAAAAGGATCAGATTCTGATACTGGCTAAGCTTATGTAAGCCTGCAATAATTCCACCGATTTGAGGAGAATTTGCCTGGATTTACATTGGTACGAGTAAGATCCAAAAATCCAGCCCAGAGTTTCTATTTCTTCACTGAAATTAGAATTCAACAATCAAGCTACCCTGGATGTTAACAGTTTGACTAAAACTGGAGACAGGGTTTTTTACAGAGGCTGGCACTTTATGGTCTTTTCCAGCTATAGAACATCAGCTGTCTGTCCCAGGAAAATTCTGTTGATTGAACCAATTTAAACCTCCAGCCTAAATTCCAATTCATAATTTAAAGCTGATACTAAACTGTTGCTAAAATTTTTTAACAAGTTCTAAATGCATGAGAAAATTAAAAATCAGCAGGCTACTACTTGTTTGGGCTCCAAATCTCATTTGTAAAGTAACACATCTATACACTGGCTGTAAGTTATTGGAGTATCCTCCTCTTTGAGGACCACTTGCAAATACCAGAGGGATTTAAAGTGGCTTTGCAGCAAATAAGAATTGGGCACTCTATGTGTAGCATTTCTTTTGCTGTTTATTGTCAGCAATTCTTCGCAGCAAATTGATTTCATCTTATGGATGAGTTGCATGCAGTGGTTGTTTGGCTTCTGCTCTTGAGACTTTTGTCCTCTGTTGACTCTGCCTGTCTCAGGGCATGTTACTCTGACAGTGGCACCAGGGTGTGCACCACCAGCCTTGCCTTGTGTTTCATCATCACACACAATTCCCCCCAGGGCAGCAGCAGTTTTCCTGTAGCGCTGGTTGTGGACATCAAGGGCTTTTACAGTGTGGGATCACTATCTGTAGCAGACTCTAACACTGCACAATTGAATGCCACTGAAGCCACTGGAGCACCATCAGGCTTTAGGTCAGCAGAGTTTGGGTAGCAGCTCATTCATCCCATTGCATTATGTAAGGCAGGGTGGCTGCCCATTAGTGTTGCTCTGGGCAATAATCCCTGTAAGGAAATTATTTTTCTCCCTGCTGATTTATTGAAGGCACTTTGAAATCAGTGGACAACCAGTGACACTCTGCAATTTTTATTTTAGCTGACTGGCACTGCCATCTTCAGAGTTTAAATCAAGAAACTTACTGTAGCTGAAACTATCTAAACCGAGATCCATCAACAGGGTAATATCATTTTTAGCTTGCTGCCTGAGGGCACATAACTGACATTTTGTCTATATAAAGTATTGGCGTTCCTCATATGTCAGAGTTTAAACCACAGAAGGAATCTTCTGGCAGATTCTAACAGAAGCTCCCAGAGGCAGCTGAAACAGTCTATTATCTGTGCGTGCCTGTGTTGACTAAAAGTTACACATAGGCTGCACTCCACTATCCAGTGAGCAAGACACAATGCCAGCCTTATCCCTAAAGCATTTCAGAACAGGAGCTCCCACCAGCACCAGGGCTGCTTTCCCACATCCATCACAGGAAGAGCTGCCCTCTGCCAAACCCAGCAGAAGCTGCCCTGGGAGTGCCCCATACCCCCACCACAGTGCTGGACATTCACCACACTGCTCCAGCCACAAGGAAAAAGTATCTAGGATTGTACAGAGATGGGAGAATAGCGTGACAGGTCACCTACAAAATTATTTTAATAGGTCAGGGACTAGCAAAGGGTGGAAAAATCTATGAAGCGGCTTGTGATGAAAGTACCAAGTATGCTCCTAACATCTTACACTTGAACTTTTTTTGCTCAAAGATAGCCCAGTGCATAGGAGGAGTGGAATTTTTCATCTATGCTGGTTTCTTACAGCTGCTTGAATGAGCTCTTTTCAGTTTTTAATGCTTGTTTGTCAAATCCTCACTTTCATACTTGTAAAGCTAGGATGCATATAATAAAAGCTACCAGAGAGAGCAGTGTTTATCTTTGTGCTACTTTTTGTAGAAAGAGCTTGAACGTCTGTTTGCACTAGTAAGTTCTGTGATTTTAATTACAAGGAAACAAGTCTACATAGTGGCTCTTTTTGGCTCTTCCATTTAAAATCCCAGGAGACAAAAATGAGCAGAAAGGCTTAATTAAATGGACTAGTTTTTAGAATAAATGGATCTGTGTTATTAAGACCAGAGGTTTATTCAGGGTTTTTTGTATACAACATTGTAAGTCACACCAAAACGCTTGCTACTGTTCTTCTGGCATTAAAAACAAACAACAAAATAGTCTTACAGTTACACTGAATTTAATTTGGATACATATTTAGTTTTCTTTGTGTTTTCAGTGAGGTTTATTGTCAAGGAAGGTTTGCCACCACTTAGTTCACTCTTCTGTCCCTGGCTTGTGATTGCAATCAGCCCCTTCAGGTAAAGCAGTTAAGCACGTGGAAAGTTTAGCCATATTCAATGGGAGAAAAATAACACTTATTTATGGCTGTGCTTTGCTCCGTTTTTGTAACATTCACCAGATTCACGCTTCTTCGTAGATATCTTGTTTCCAATTTTACACAAAATTGGCACTGAGAAATTTCTATTTTACCTTTCAGTTTTCCACATTCTGGTCAAACACCACAGAACAGTGGGGTAACGTTTTCTATAGGTGTATATCTTCATGTGCAATAATATACTTAGTTAAGATGGGCAGCATTTTTCCTATTGTTCACAGCTATGGTTCTGTTTTCCGCCTGTTCCAGTATTACATAGCTGCTGCCCTTCCTCCGCAAACATTAAGTTCATCTTGAGGGTAGGCTCAAGTGGTTGACCTATAACAAAGTAAACACATGTAGCTCAATCAGATGAGCTCAACGCATGCTTGTGTGAGGTTGCTTGACAGTCTGGGGTCTGTGAAACAAAATGTGTAGCTGCAGCAGCGCAAGCTGCTCCAGAGGGGAATAGTTTACACGAAGGCAAAGCAGAATTTAGATTAATATCCTCTGGTACGGTGATGTTGCAACCTTGGCCGAGATCACTCACCTCGCAGAGCTTCGTTTCACAGCCTCCTGGGTGGTGAAAACCACACTTTCTGCTCACCAGAGTACTCTTCCCTTGCCTGTCTTCCTCTTTAGGAACTACCCTGGGCTTTTTTCTGCTCTAGCCAGGCTCTCAGCAGCACCAAGGTTGGATACATAAGAAAAGGAAGAAATAAAAGTTCTAGTGGTGTTCAGAGCATCACCCAGTACTCACACAGTGATGGGGAGGACATCTCCCAGGGTCTAATAGGAAGCAGCCAAGTGTAGTTTTACTTTTCCCTCCAAAATCATTGGCACAAAGGAGCAAAACCACTCACAAAAAATCAAAAACTGTAGTAGAACAGATCCATGAGCCTCAGTAATATTTCGCTAACTAGGCTGGACATCCTCTACCTAATCCAGCTTGGCCTTGTGCTCTAGTCCCAGCTCACATCCATTCCAGCTATACTGCCCAAATGCCCCTTCACCCCTCCACACCACACTCCCCTCCTCAGTTATCTCCCTTCTCCCCTTCCCAACAAGCTACCCCAGGTCTTACTTTCCTCATGCTAAGGGGACTGAAACAGAATGACCATCATATTTGCAACTATGGTTCTGTTCTCTCCACTTGTTTGTCCTCTCCTTTTTTCCTCTGCCTGTATCCACCTGCACCCTTTGTGCCGTGTTTCAAAACTCAGCATATTTTTTGGTGCTTTTATGAAAGTAAAAAAATATTTTCTCTGCCCATGGGATAATTTCAAGAGAAAAAATTCAAATTGCACTTGCACTTAATTAAGAGTCAAATTTTCAGGCACCAGCTCCTGCTGCCATGGGGAGGAAACCAAGACTGCAAGTCACTGTGTGCCCAGGTAGCATCGTGTCTAAGCACCCCAAGCTTTGGATGCAGTTAAGGATTCACCCCAAGATAGTTGCAAATGAAGGTGGAAATCTCTCACTATAAAACTAGCTCCAATTTCTGTATGGCCTAAATGATCACACCAGACTGAAAAATTTGGTCCCAGTAATTCAACATCCCATACACTAAGTGATGACTAGACCTCTGGGTAAACTTGAAAAGGAAAAGGTCAGTAACTTACATGAAATAATTATTTCTGCATGCAGAAAACAGCTCTTTTCATCATCCAGAGTCAATACATGTCAGTAGTTGTCTGAAGACGCGTTCTTTCTGTATACGGAGTTGATCAAAATGCAGATGTGAACGCTGCTCATACCTACGTGGAGCTACACTTTACTCTCAATTTCTCCTTTCCTTCAACAATTTTTCACCACAATGTAAAATGATTGATTACGATATTATGATTGCTGGTGGTATAATATTTCAAACCCACCAGAAGTTGAGATTTCTGCTTATAAAATGATCTAAGTTAATACATTTTTGAAACAGCATTTTTCTAGCAGGAAAGCTTGACGCGAACCAAGGGGTAACAACCACAGCCAATATCAAGAACTCCAACTTCTCTAGCACACTTTCCAAGGCCAGCATTCAAGGTCTGACTGGTAACTCCTGAAAGTCAGTGAGCTCTCTCTTAAAAAACACAAAAAACATTGTTATGCTAAATACATATGAGTAGACAATATCTTAACAGCAGCTGTATTTTCTAGTTCATCTCCTTATAGTAAGAGAAGCCTGGCCCAGGATGAGAACTCCAGCGCTCCTCCTGCATAGAGAACAGAGCATCCTGCCTGCCACAGCAGTGGGGCATGGCAATCTCTCTCATGCCCTTCAGGTGGTGTTTATTCCTGCTGTCAACAGCAGCAGTGGCATGCTGACAGCGTTACCAAAACTGTTTTGACTTGTTGCAGAAGGAATAAACAAATTCACTGGATTGGGAACTATACCTCTCAACAAAATCCATCCTGCACCTCCCATGGCATTACCAGGCTCCTACCTGCACTCCTGTGTATTTTTGGGCTGTGGGGCATGTGTGCGAGCGTGTGCATTATTCTGGAACTGAAGTACGGAACATTCAGCAAGTCACATTGTCACTGGAAACATAATTGTTGAGTTTCTAACAGCTTGGAATCAATTGAGAGTTAAAGGTCAGTTTGCATCAGGTTTTCTATTTAATGAGTAAAACTTAAGTGCTCAAAAATGTCTCATCCAAATGAACGTATTTAGTCCAGTAGGTTTATTTCAGGGTAGTGATGCTTGGAAAGCCTATAAGCATGATAGTTTCTGTCCTATTGTAAGGAAAACAAAACCCAAGTGCTATCCTAAGAGGTTTTCATGATTTTATCACTTACACAAAAGTCAAACATTCTTTTAAAGGAATTGTCTTAGAAACAGAAAAGCTATTTTAATCAAACTCCTGGACTGCATTATTTTGCCACCTGTGCCCAGCAATGGAACACTTTTTTCCTTTAATAGATATTTTTTCTTAAAACATCCTGATCACAAATGACCTTTGGTTTTTTAAGCAAAACACAATGGAACAATTGAGTCCTGCTCCTCTTCAGGTCAGTGGGAAAGCTGCCACCACTTGCAGCACAGAGCATCTCAGCCTGTGACATGCACAGGCTCTACCCTGCAAAGCCATTTCACCCCCCAACAGAGTTCATGGGCAAGGGGGGGCTCTCAGTCCCTCTGAGGACCAGGGCCAAGAGATGCTTTCCAAATGATCCACAATAGAATAGCTCGGCATGCAGCAGCCAGCTGACAGATGAGAGTCCTGTGGGAAAGGAGCTTTCAGTTCTGATTTACAGAGTGAAAGGGCAGCAGTATCTCTGGCATCTTTGGGCAGGGACTTTCAGGGATGAAGTAGCAGCTGCCCAGTCTGCATAAATTTATGAACGGCTGAGACAAGCAGGCTACTATCTGCTGGCCCTTTGGAGAATGAAAGGTGTGACCAGACTGCACAGTGAGAGAAAGAGCTCAGGTTCAAACCCTGAAGGGCTTCACAGAGTCTGTGGAAAGCAAATTACCTCAAAGGAAACGCTGAAACCAAATGTAAGCAAAGATGTAGTGCAGTATTCAGCAGTGGCTGGTGGAGCCCTGGAAGCATGTGCAAAACAAATTATGGCAAATTTTTCTGTGCAGTCAACCAGCATGAGAGGCATTACAAACAAACATATAAAAACAAACTTGTCAGGGAAAGGTGCACTGGCAAAATAGCTTTTCGTTAACTCATGTCATTCAAAAGAAAATCTCCATTAAGAAGTCTAAAGATACTTTTTCTCATTAGCTATGAGAACGCTTTAATTTTGTTTTTATTTTTTTTTTACTTGCTTTGATATTTATGTTTTGTCATGACACTTTTGTACAAAAACTACTACTTAAATCTCCTAATGAAATAGTTAGGAGATGTAATGCTTACTTAACTTGCAAAAATTATCAGATACTGAATATAATTTTAAAACACCTAGGCAAAGAATTTACTGTTATAGTGTAAGGAAGACACTTCAGCCAGCCCAATTTATTACAACATATCCAGATGAGAAAAATACACAGTCAAGTATTTCAAATGGAAGAGCTGAAGGTCTAGGAAACACAGTGCTGATATTTCTAAAAAGGTTAAAGTCAGAGTTCATCCCAGGAAAAAATAATGACTCAAATATTCATTCTTCTTCCTGCAACAATGCATCTAGAAACAGCACCTAAGAGATAAGATGGGAAAAAGAGTGCAGAATCCCAAGCAATTGCTGGAAATGTAATCAAGAGTAAGTTTCCAGATTATCTAGTTCCTGATACAGCATAGAGAAAGAATAAGAATTTTAAAACAAAGCAGTTTAGGAAAAACGTCTAATACCACATCAAAACACAAAATTTTCCCGGGAAAAGCACTTACAGATGTAAAAGCAGAAGCCCAGAAGACACACAATAATCTGAGAGTGACCCCAAAGGAGAAGCTGAAAGCTATCAGGGGGATGAAGAGGCTCAGGTGAGCAAGGACCATCAGTCAAGGGGCTGCAAGCTTTTTCACAGTCAGGGCAGCAAATGAATGACCTTCCCAACCTGGGGGAAGTCCTAGACCACAGAGAAATAAATGTAATTCATAGCAAATAGCAGCCAGCTCCCCTGAACCCTGTCCCAGGCTCCTCATGCTGTCAGTCTAAACTGAATCAGAGGCTTTCCAATTTTCCACATTTCAGGGGCTTCATTACTAACTTATTCTCTATGCAGAAGTTTAGGATTAGGTGTCTTCCCAAGTAAAATACCAGGAATACAGCTGCTTACCATGTTCTACAGTAGGGTTTAATGACCACAGTAAAAACTTGCCTATTAACCAAATTTTCAGATAATTTCCAGAAACTAATAAGCCGTTTCAGACAGATCATTATCTTTGCAGTCACTCTCCCTCTTCACAGATTGCAAGTGACACAAAAACTCTTGCATGGAGGATTGCTGAAATTGTGTGTGCCAAGTTAACTCCAAATCTTTCAGGAAAACAGATATAGCTGTGATGAAGCCAAGGGGGTGAACTACTCCCATGTGTTTCTCATTTCCTAGTCAGCACAATCTGCAGTAGAAACACAGAGAGCAGACAGAAAAATGGAGAGTTTGTTTCAGCTTTGGTGGTTGTAAAGCCAGTTTTCGGGAGTGCAGCTGTTGAAAGCTGAAGGTATTTCTCTTCTCTTTGCCCGTCAGACAGGTGATGACATCCCAGGGAACCTTACCTGAGAGATTGCACAGTCATAATACCACTATTAGCATTTGTCTTCTGAGGTGTCATCAGCTTTGCAATAATTCATTAAACTTGGTGATCCTTAAATACTTTCTGCTGTGCTCAGTACCTTTGCCCTTGCATTTTCCCATGCACCTGTGCTGCCTTTCCCCTGGAGCCGGGGAACAAGCCAAGATCCATGTTTCTCCTTAGCCTCTATCCTCTTCTGTGAGAAGCAGCCTGCAAATTTTCTGCCAAGAAAACCTGGCAGAACTGAGACCAGAAGAAGTACAACTAAGTCCCTCTGGCTCTTGTGCTCTGGGGAATTATGTAGGAAGGAATACCTATCTATATGTTGCACATGTGTGTGCAGTGTATGCACACAGCAGGGGCTGGACAAGAGGAGCATTCATCCCAGGGCACTGCTCAGTGGAGGGGAAAACTGAGGCCAGAAATACCTCAAAAATTAGGTGGGCAATTCATCCAAACAGTGAAAGTTTTGGGGAGGGAGGGAAGGGCTTTCAGAACCACAGGGCACTGAGTCAAGTGTGTGTATTTCTATATGGATGCAAGTGTTTATAGCAGCCAGCCCAGAATACAGAACCAATGCTGTGCGTGAAAAACAAACCTCTGAGGACTCCTGCCAACCTATATCCAAGCATTAGAAAACAGGTCCTCTTTACTTTGCTCCCATCCTGTAGACTTGCTCTCAACCAAGCTTGTTTTGCAGAGACGCCTTTTTTATGAGACTTCTCACTTCTAGTTTCCTCTAATACCAGTGATGAGACACAAAGCTGCTGCTCATCTCTTAGGTAGGCCAGACTGGCCTCTGGAGAGGCTGTAACTTCCATGAAATACTGAAAAGGCACCTGGCAAATTGGTTTCTCCCTCGGGCATCTAAGCTGCCTGACAAAAGTTAGGTGGAGGGGAGCAAACTCACAGTGCCTTTCCTAACATCTTTCACTGGGAATTTCCCAAAATAAAGCAACATCAAAGGGGCAAGAGGGTTTGAGAGGATCAGTGCTGGGGTCTGGATGTATTTATAATTCTATTCCTCTGGTCCCTCTCTCCCCCACAAAAAAAAAGCACAGAGAAAACTCATTAAAACCTGTAGCCACCTTGGTACAAAGTGGGGAATGTGCTAAGGATTGTTGGAATTTCCATAAAGGGAACAGAGGTGAAATTATGTGTTCAGTACCAAACAGCTCTTTGAGTTTGGAGTTTCTTTTTCTTTCTCTTTTGTTTTGGAGGAGCGNCTGGTGCCTGTACCCTCCATTCCCATGATCCAAGGAGCAGGTGCCCCCAGCAACACCCCAGCTGGCACCCAGGCACAAGCCCTTCGTGTCTCTGATGGGAACATCACGGAAGGCTAAAGACTGGGTGGCAGAGGAGGGGATAGCAGGTTTTAAGCACAGAAGAGAACCTATCCAGTGAGAAGCAGTGGAAGGGTCACTAACAGTGGGCAGGAGGTTGCTGCTTGCAGCACCTGGAGAGAGTGAAACAGGGAAGGCTGCAGTATAGAAAGGTGAGAGCTGTCACGGCCACCCTGAAAGGATTGAAGGAGCATTGAAGGAGCAAAACATCACTGAAATTTTGACAGAGACTGGGACCAGAACTGGACTTGCGTCCCGAGTTGTCAGAAAGTGAAGACTCCTTCATTTCAGGAACAGATATTTTGGTACCCTGGGATTGTTTCCAAATTAAGGATTCTGTTGATGTTTTGGGAGAAACTGGCTTGATGTCCAAAGTTACCTTGATTAAATCCTCCCCAGATTTCCCTTGCCTGTTGTACTGTTCCGATATATGACCCCCTTTCCTATAGCAAAAGACTGTTTCTGGTTTTTTTTCCTGAACAAACAAAGCAGCTGTTCATCCCCACTTTAAAAATGCAAGTTTGGCTTTAAAAATGCCAAGGGAAAAAAATTAATCGATCTGAACAAACAGCCTTTAACAGCTCCCACCATAATATCACATGTTCTTCCTGAGGAGACCTGCCAATTTTTCCCCAGCTCCTTTCTAAAGGTCCTAGAAGAAAAACACAAAGGGAAACATAATTAAGGAAGGCTGTGGGGAAATTACCCTTTTACCCACTTCCAGAAAAATGAATTCCTTGGGATCTGACCTAATCATTATATAATCTTAATTCCTGCACAAGAATGAATTTCTTCTTAGAAAAATAAAGGATTATCTTTGTTTACATTTCTCATTTCCATTCCCCCAACCAAACTGTAAGTTCTGAGAAACCTGATACAGACAGAGAGTAAGGTGAGATATTTTATGGAAAGTGTGCTGTTGGGAAACGATCTGAAAGAGGAAGGGGAAGCAAGGGGTTGATTTGACTAAAGGCGATAATAATTCTCCACGGGAAATAGCTTTTGCACCAGCTGGAACTATCCCTCATCCAGGAGCACCACACTGACTCTGAAAGCAACTGGTCACTGAGGAAGTTATCACAATGTAGTCAGTGAAGCACTGCTGGAGTAAGAATGGCAGACACAGTTCCCAATACTGATTTTGTATTAACTTGCATGGACCTAAGAAAGCAGATACTTTGAAACTTTTGTAGGAAATTTGTCAACGGTTGTCCATGAAGTCTTGTAGCATCCTACCATCCCAAGATATACAATGTGATTTTGGGGTTCAAGAAGATGTGTTGCAAATTTTAACATTTCTGACACTGTTTTTTGGACTGATCATATCTTCCTGGTAAAAATGATGATCTTATTTGGGATTCTTTCACACTGTCCCTCATTTAGTCACATTTGCATTCCTCTATTTCAGGTTGCTGATTAGTACTATCTATTCTTTTCACTTTCCCTGCACAAAAGCAGTGAAAATATAACTTCATGCTGAGATATCCAAATATCCAGGAACCAATTCTGCAAGAAGCTTGCACATATCTAACTGCGCTAACTATCCTTGGCTCAAAGTCAATGTTTCGCTGTTATGCTGAACTGAGATGCTAAAGCTAATCTCCAGAGGAACTTCTCTGAAGATCACATAGATCATTGCACTTCTGAGTCTTACTAACTGTGGAGAGCTCAGAGGCAAGATCATGGTACAGTCCCCCACATTTTTCCTTGCTAACGGAGAGAGAGATCTACACACAATTCATGCAGAGATTTCATGAAAAACAAGGCAAAAGCGCTCCTACTGAGTGATTTTAAAAGAAACCTGGTATAAATAAAATCTGTCAGTTTACATTTTCATCCCAGATTATAGCCTTAAGTTTTAAGAACTTTTTTGCTAACTGCTGAAGATTTTCACATGGGTTAAGTTCACAGCTCTATAAATTATTGTTATACTTATTTTGCCTGTGAGCTATTTTCTCTGAATTTGTAGCAAGACATAAGTTTTCTGCTCTGTTAAGTATAACCATAAATGCATCTTTCTGAACACAGAGACCAAGTAAATGTTTCCAGTTTCAGTAGCAGTGAAGTTTTCCCAATGTAAGGCAGCATGTTGAAGCAATACAAGCTAGTGGTCAGCACACATTATAACTGCTTTATTAAAAAAAAAAAAAAATAAAAAAAAAACTGCCATAATTCCACATTTGCAAGGAGAAAAAAAAGTATCAGTTATTTGTCTCTACATGATGATGTACACATAAGCAAGAAGCTCAAGATTTATAGCCCAGTTGTTCTCATAACCAATCCCAGTTACAATGTGTCTCTGCTCATCCTAACAGAAACATCTGCCTATCCACCAGGGCTAGGGATAACCACTGCTATCTGGCATTCCAGTGGTTTACAAGGACAACACAGTTACAGCTGCAAATCTGCCACAATCTGACAGCTAAATACACTGCTGAATGCATCACCGTCATTAAGACTACTGAGATGCTTCTTCCTATCCTTAGTAATAGGCTAAGATGGATCTTTATCCAAAAGAACCAAGCTGCTGCTCCATACCTCATAAAATTTGATGAGGTTTGGTTTATGGGTTTTTTGGGGACTTTTTTTTTAACAGCTTATCCTGGCAGAACTTACAAGCTAATGAATACTTCTGAAAGACCTTCCTTATGTCTTATGCCAACACCTGACAGCAGAACTCAAATTCAGAAATACAGGAAAAGCCCTTGGGAGAGAGAATCCAAACAGTAAAGCTCACCACTTTCGCAAAATGTCGCTGCTTGTTCCACTTATCCCTCTGCATGGCTTGCTCCTCTTGGCTGCTTTCAGCACAGATTAGTGACCTTCAACCCTGACAAATATGGTGCCCTCATGCTTTTATGATCTCATAATCTCTCAGAAGGTGACACATTCTGAGATTAAATGCACCAGAATCCCAGTGGCAGCATAACACAGATGCAGCTGTGATTAATGCCAATTAAAACAGTAGCAGCATGTGACAGCTGTTGCAATTATTGTTAATTAGCAAGTTTTAAACACTCTTATCAGGCTCCACTTCGAAGTATGCAACTAGAATAGGTCATGAGCTCATGATTCCTTAGTCCTTTGAGTGTCTTTCTGCTAGAGAACTTCTACATGAAAGGTTTTAGCACAAAAGCTTTGCATGATCTGTTGGTATTTCACTGGAAAATTACTTGTAAATGATAAAGGAACTTCGGCTATGAGGGGAATTTGGGCACAGGACACTGCCCAGATGAACTGTTAAACACAATTTGCTTACAGTGCTCCCCATGGCATGTTAAACTTCACCTATAAATATACAAGTTAAACAATCCAAGTAGGTATCTACAATAAAGTTCTGCAACATAATTAAAAGAGAAGAGAAGGTTGCTCCTAAGTCCTATTTGCTACATCTCACACCAGTTTTGGAAACATGGTGTCTTTTCCCTTTCTCACACCATAGCAAGAGACGAGTCCCTGCTTAGGACTTGTTTCCATTGCACTGGGAGGTCTGCCTGAAGCACGTGCAGACACGCTGGCTGCACCTATCCCAGGAAAATAAACACTGCAGGGATGCTGCCAGGCCCAACCATCGATGCTATCACACGGGTAGAACAGTCACTGGCGTGCTGGGACCCATGCTGTCCTAGGAAACATCATCTCATATGGGTGCAGGAGTCCACAGGGGCCAGGAGCCACGCCCTGCAGCCACCCTCTCTGGCGGGAGTGAGAAGGATGTGGTCAAAAGGCAGCAGTTAGCCCCCAGGCTAAAGAACAGACCTTGGCATTGGCTCACAACAGTTCTAATAAACACAGCAGTTAGGGATAGGTTTAACTAGATTGCTTGAGCAGGTAGTCTGGGCTCCAGTACAAGCTGGGCACCTCATGCGCCCCAACAAAGCTGCCCTACCCACAGGGATATCTGTGCTGGCATAGAGTCTCATCCCTTGTCCACCAGCTAAGTCACCATAATACACGTCCCATGGGATGCAGGAATGGCAGGTCCAGTGTTGGATGTCAGTGCAGAGCAGAATGTCCACCCATGTCCCCCGAACAATGAATTCAATACAAACTTTAATCATCTTAAATAAAAAAAGGGAATGAAGGTTCAAAGCTAAGTTTCATGCAGTGGCCGAATAATGCAGGGATCTCCTGCAGGTCTAGGGATGACCAAGGGCATTTGACATCACACAGGATCAGGCAGCTGTGGCCCAAAACACAGCTGCTTCCACAGGCATGCAGCCGTTTGCTGCGTATTCCTGGTACTCAGATGACTTCCAAGGGCACTTGCTTCAACAACAGCATGGTCTCCTCTGTTACTAATACCAAAGAAACCACCACTTACTGCCTGAGCAGTCATACTCTGACTAGGAAATCATGTTTCATATTTCAAAGGTAACTTAGAAATTACAGTATGGAGCGCTTGACATCTTAAGAGATCTATACATCATGTTGACACATATAAACAAAAAATGAGACCATACTGCATAATGTCAAGCAGCTTTTTAGCTTGTTTTAAAAGAGGCAACCTTTACAATGTAAAGACACACTTTATTTAGGTCTGAATGGGTCATTTTTCTTGTCCTGTTTTTTTTTCCTGACAGCAGACATTCTTTTTTTTCTCTTCACCAAAAAGAGTTTTATCTCAAGCAGTTCCTAAACACTTTTATGATCTCTATAGAAAAATATAATCAATTCTGAAGTTTTTTGTAGCTTTTTTTAGCTTTTAATAGAACTATGGAAGTCTTTCAGCAGCTACTTTACTTTCCATGAAGCAAGAGTGCACAGGGCTCTCAGTAACCCTACTTTCCAGGAGATTTGCACCAGCAGTGCAGGGAGAGGCAGGTACATTATTTTGTGATTAAGAACTAGCAGGTTTGCTCTCCATTTATTTCAACCATCCTATTAGTACAGCTAAGACATCTGCCTAACATTTCCTTTCACTATGGTTCACATGAGCTAAATAACGCGTAAGCTAAAAAATGGGCTTTCAGCAGCTTTTAATAGCAAGCAAAAATAAACTCCTGCAATATTATAGATGGATAATCTCTGTCTTGGCTTCACTACCTTACATTTTTTAAAGAAAATCAGTGGCTTTGCACTGACAAAACCCGTGCAAAAGAATAATGTGTTGAGCTCATTTTGTCCAATATGTGCAGTAAAGTTTCAGTTAATGATCTTTCACTTGAAATACTAGGACTCTGTGTCACCATGAACGGTGTAACCAAGGCATCCATTTCAACGTGCCCAAGTCCATGACCTTTAATGGAGGCACCACGTTGTATCCATTCCTCTGCTCTGCTCAGGATGGGGGCCAGGAATGACATTTGTACACACACACTTGGTGCACACAGCACCTGCATCCATCGCCCATCTCACAACTACATGTAAATAATTTTGTCACAGAGGTAGCACAACCTGAACAGTATCACTGAGCTAAACCAAGCACTGCTTCTTGTAATGCCTTCTCCTGTCCCCTTCTGGTATGCACATATATATAAGCAGATGCACTTATCAGATGCCTCTATCTTTATTGTACAGATACATATACTCTGTTTCTTTTCAACAGATTGTTCTGTCATTGTCCCATTTGTTACCTGCAAAGAGGCTGCACTCCAGAAACTTTTATTCCAGGTGTCTATCACCGGATTGTGGGTACTGAAAAAAGTTAAGATTACTTTTAAGTGAACATTTACATTATGTATAATACTGTTTAATATTTATAAAGTAGATAACTTTGGGGAATATTTTACTCTCCTGTACTTAGAAGAAATCTCTTTAGTGCAAATTACTCTTTCTTCAAATGGCACAGTTAGGAAAATAAATACCCTGAAGTTAAAAAAAAATCGAATAAAGTAACACTTTCAGACATTATTTCTGAGTCACAAATCTGTTGCTCCTGCAGACACGGGGACATGTTCCCGAGAAAGGCTGACCATCACAAATGTCCCATTTAGTGGAAGATAGTTGTGAAATTTCCCCTCGGTAGGCAGATGACTGTGGTGACAGAAAAGCCATGCTGCCCAAAGGGCTCACAAGGAACCTCGTGTTCATCTCTCCATCTTGTCATCTGATGGAAATTTAGAAGATGCCTCCTGCAGAAATATTTGTCCTGGCAGCCCCTCCAGATGACATTTAGCAGACCCCTCCAAATTTCTAATAAACATTTCAAAAACCTTTACTACTCTGACTGTGGAGGGCACAGTGATTGCATCTCACTCCCACTACAATTAGTGAGGTGACTGTGACCCCCTCTACAGCACTACAGCCTCAGCCTCCTTCACAACTGAGAGCTTGGAGGATTGTGCACATTTCAGACTGATGAAGAGCAAACAAGTATTGTTGGCGTGCACACACCTGGCTCTGGAGTCCACACGCAAAGTCCTCACCCTACCCCCCAGCCAAGGGGTGCACAGAGGGTGGAAGTGGTGCAGAATGGGCTGTACATAAAGACTAGGGCATGCAGCAGGAGCTGGTCCCACTTGCCTCTTGCATCCTCTCCCTGTGGGGCCTAGGAGTTACACAGGGGAATGGGCAGGGCGGACGATACCGGAAAGGAAAAGGGAGAGAGAAAATGGTAGACAGCAGGAGAGGTGGCACAGGGGAACAGGCAGAGTCGGGGATAGTCAGCCCATGGTGCCGCTGACGGTGGCAGTGTCCGGACGGGGTCCCCTTGCCCTCTTTCTCCGCCCTGCCGGCGCCCACCCTGCCACGGCCCGGGGTGCAGCTCTGGCCGCCCTCGCTGCATCAGGCAGCCGTGCCGGCGGGGTCCGGGACCGGGCAGTGGTCACCGGAGGGACTGTCTGGGGGCAGGCTGCACCCCTTTCCCGGGACAGAGAGACCAGCCGGTGCGCACACGTATGAATGCACAACAACCACACACATACGCACACCCGGGGCGGAGGGCGTAGGACACAAACCCGCAGCCAGGTGTCAACTTTGGGGCGGCCCGGCCCGGCCATGCCCAGCGGGGGTCCCTCCGTTCCGCAGCTCGGGTGCTCGGCGCGGGGGCTCGGGGAGCGACCTGGTCTCCTGGGGGTTTCGCTGCTCCATCCCGTACCCGAGTGCCTTCCCCCCACAAAAATAAAATAACCAGAAGCAAAGACTATATTAAAAGAGAAGCCGCGCGGGGCGGAGGGAGCGGTCTGCGGACCGCCCGCACAAACCCTGCTCTCCCGAGCCGCCAGCCCGGGTTGCGCCGCGCTAATTCCGCAGCACCGGCGACATGAGGATCTCATACCTCCGGACAACTGCGTGAGTCATAAATACAGGGCGCACGGCTGAAAGCCGAGACTGTTTACAGCGACTTTGCCGCGGCCTTCGGCGAGTCAAACCGCCGAC
>VZRJ01007743.1:1040463-1051455 GCA_013397565.1 Ptilonorhynchus violaceus | reverse complement strand
CTTAATAAACCATTTTTTTTCCCACCTTCATCTATTAGTTCTCATTCCCTATTGGTGGAAGGGGGATTTTTGGAACCCTTTTGGGCAGAAGGACTCAGTCCAGAGAGTTCTCTCTTAAATTTGTCTCAAAACCGAGATACCAGGGTGTAGCAGTGGGCACAGAGACTGATGAGATTGCCTGTCTGCCTCCCTCCAGTAGCCTCATCTGTTGCTGACACCACTGGAGGGGATGGAGGGTGGTGCTCCCTTCCCTTCCCAAGCACCTTGTGTCTTCTGCTCCGGTATCCATGTTACTGAGGCATAGTGAGACCCATCCTTGCAGTTAAAATTGAGGAAAGGCTAATGGTGGCTTTTCTAAGTGAACAGTAAACACCTTCAGTCCTCAGTAACTCCAGCAGAGCCTGGAGCCTGTGCAGGCTGGGGAGGGGGTTACAGCTGAAAGCATCTACAATGGCTTCTCCAGCACAGGCTGTGATGGTGTCCTACAGGGCTGTGAGTACCCCCACCACACACACCTGGCAGGGGAGTACATCTGCAGTTCACCTCTTCTTCCCCAGACTGGTTTGTACAGGAGCAGCAAAGTACTCTGTGATCCTGCTTCCACTCCTCTGGGAAGGTGAGTCCCTTTCAGACCCAGGGTTTGGTGTCAGTCCATGTCTGCCACTGTCATTAAGCTGAGGTCATGCTGGAAGGATGAGCACCACTGATGACCGGGATTACTTATGACCTTGGCAGTGGAGGTGTTATTATAAACCCCATTACTCATACGTTATTATACAATCATATGGAGCATAATTTTATATAATTGTCATTATCTAACTGTATATTTATATAACCACATGGTGATGTGATTTTGGAACACCTGAAGTGACCAGTTTCTTCCCAAACATGATTATGCTCCAGTGCATGTGAGACTAAAATACATGGCAGTTGTCCAAGGCCTAGAGAATTCCAGGGGTGATAAGGCACTGGGGCTATGTAAAACATTGCTTTGCTGGGGGAGGATGGAGCCATTTACCAGGGGAAGATGAAGTTATTTTGCTCTTTGCAAATCATGTGTCGCCACCATCATCCCGCCTGGCTGTGACTCATTCTTTGAAATGACAGTGATTCTTGCTGAAGTTGTGCCCTCTTGTCTTGGGGATTGTTATTCCACATCCAGATTGTGCCCAAAAATTGTTATTGTTTTCTCTCCCTACATCCGCCCCCCCCNCCCCTCCCCCCCCCCCCCCCCTCCCCGGCTTGGGAGTATCATGTGAGCCGGCCAGGATGCTGGTGGGGGTGAGGCTGGGAGTTGCTCTCCTTCCAGCTCAGGGAATCAGGCAGCAGCACCACGTGTGTGGAGGTCTGTGTGTGTTTCCTGCTGGGGTACTGCTACATTGTTACTTGGCAGTCTCTTAGCTGGAGGTGGGTCGGTCTGTGCCCAGTGGGGAACAGAGAACAGTCGGTGTTTTGCTGGGAGCCGCCAGCTCGCCGGCTTTCAGTCTGCGTGCTCCATCTTTTTTTTCTGCTGCCATGGCTGTTGCTGTGCTAAGAGCTGGAACTGGAGCCACTCCCCGCCGGGCTCCTGCTCTGCCGTGCCTGCTCCTGTCTGAAGCCCGGGACTGCGCAGCCGAGCCTGGGAGAGAAAGCACACCAAAGGGCTCCAGCCCAGCTGTTTTCACATGCCGTGACTGCCGTTGGAGAAAAGCTTGGTACCAGGTAGCCACTGGGATTTTCCTCTGTTGCTGGACTGCTCTGTGGGGGGTCTGCTGTCCTTGGCGTGAAAAGTTGGCGCCATTTTGGACCATGTGTTGGGAAAGATGTATTCCACCAGCACTGCCCCCACTCTCTGGTCACTTTTTGGGTTTTTATATCTTTGTGTATGTGGGGGGAAGTGGGTTCTGATGGTTTAGTGCTTAACAGTTATTTACTTTTTTTCCCCTGCCTTGTGGATGGGCACTCTGTTTGTTAATAAACAGTTTATTTTTTTTCCCCACTTTTATCTACTAGTATTCATCCCCCAAGGCTGGCAAAGGGATTTTTGGAACCCTTTTGGAGAGAAGGACTCAGTCTGGAGAGTTATCTCTAAAATTTGTCTCAAAACTGAGACACTGCTGCCTCTTGTGATGGGATTTTTGCACATCCAAATGTTCCTGTAAAGCTGGCACTGATGTGGGCCTGCTGGGATTGCTCCTGGGCTGCAGCATTCCCATGGCCTGGCAGGAGAGAGGAAAGAGAAACTGCTTTATACTCTGTGGACTTCCTCAATAAGTGTATAATAGCTTCCTTCCAAAGATTTATTTTAAAAAATGGATGCTAATGTACTAAAAGGAAAGATACTATTTATTTTTAAACAGGATTTGACTAGAAACCACTTTCACTGTTTCATGCTGTATTCTTTGTGTTTCACTTACATCTTTAGGAAAGCAGTGGGGGAAAGATGTGCAAATCCAGGTTGGGAAAGAAAAAACAAATACTGCATCAGATGTAGGATTCTGCCATTTACCATTGTGGTACCCACAGTAAATACATGGGCTCCATTTGTTGCATCTCTGGAGTAAGCTGGTAATATTGAGGGTCAAAGGCAGACAGCCCTGAGGTAAAACATAGCCCACCACCCTGCTTGGATCCCTGAGGAGCAGAGGGCAGGTGATGTGTGAGAGAGTAGCAGCAGCACAGGGCCAGTGACTGCTCACCAGTAACTTTGTGCAGAGGAGAAAATGAGTGTGAGAAGGGAGAAGGAGTGCAAGAGGGAAACAGTGATGAGTGTCAGAGAGATTTGTCTTGGACTTTTAAAGTGTTTCCTTGTCCATCATGGCCACCACAGTGTTATTGCAGGTTGTGCTACATCATCTCTGTTCCCAAGAAGCAACGGAGCTGCCAGAAATGCTGCAGAGAGGCATCGATTGCTGGCTGTGCTCCTTACTCTGAATCTCATCCCTGTGTCATGGCGTGGAAACAACTTGTAAATGAGGGATTACATGGGTGGACAGGCAAAATAGGGGCCAGGATACAAAAAGCAGGTTACAATAATTGTCTGACTCAAAGGCAAAAAAACAGTGTGGGATTCTGGCCAGCTGATTTCACAAAGTGATTTAGCTGTTTTGCTAAAATGCTACCCAGTCTCTGCTGGGAAATGGTTGGTGTGGGCATGTTGTCAGACTTGACTCTTCTGGAGGAATCTGAGCTGATTCTGGACATTGAAGGTGAATGATGAGTGTCAGGAAGGTAAGTCTCAAAGTGCCAGGGACTAGCACATGGACAGACACCATGAGAGATGAAATAGCATTTTGCTTCAGCTAAAAAGGATTATGGAGTAAAAGAAGGAAAAGTGTTAGTTCTGTTTTCTACATGTTGTTACCCATGGTTTAGATACAGTTTGTTTGATCTGTTCCTTGCACCTGTTAAATTGTGAGGGATGAAATAATGTTTTACTTTAGCCATTGTTTCAGCCATAAGAGTCTGTGTTCCTGTCACATAGGCAAAGATGTAACCATGCATTACAGCCTCTGCTCCTGTCAGGTAGGCAAAGAGTGTATCCAGAACAAGGCTGGGCTTCATGGGCGTAGGGAGGAGAAAGGGGAGTTACCCCACACTTATGGCTCTTGGTTCAAGCATGATAGGTGGTCAGAAAGAATTTAACCTGGGAAGTTTGTGCAGTTTAAGGGGAGGTGTGCCTCTTCAGTGAGACGCTACCGACTAAGCTGACGCGTTTGTTGATAAACAGAGGTTTTTCTGCTTTGATGACTTTGTCCTCATTCAATTTAAACAGTGAGCATTTCTCACAAAACCATGGCATATATTAACTCATGGAGACCTGCATGTGTTGCTGAGCTGGGTGTTGGGGTGGGCTCTACACGTAACAAGACGGGTACAGCTACCTCGAGAGGGGGGACATGTGGGGACCCTTTTGCCCTACTGTCATGGGCATGAGCACCTCTGGGGGGCTGGGGAAGGATCCCTGCAGGATCACCCCCAGGGCCCTGCTCGGTACCTGGTGGGGGGCTGGTTGAAGGGCAGGGCAGGAATCGGTGCCCCAGCTGGTGCCAAGAGCCCAGCCCGGTTGGGGAGCTTCTGCCTCGCTGTGACACCACTCAGCTGCTCCCAGAACGGGAAGGCGTCAGGCAGCTGGTTGTGAGCCACTGTGGCCTTTTCATCTCCTGTTTGATTCTGGTTTGTTTTGCTTGTTAAGGTGCCTCAGCCCACAAGTCTTTGTCCTCTCAGCTGCTGTGCCAACCGTGATATCCTAAACATGTTGAAGTCCAGGATCCGCTCAATGTCCCATCAGCATTCCCAGCCCCAGTGATGTAAAGACCTGCACAAGCCTGGTTCCTGCCCTGCCCTGTCAGGCACTGAGCCACAGCTCAGAGTAATCTCAGGCCATGCTCTGGGCGTGGGGAAATACACCTGGAAAGCTGACGGGTGGAAAAGGATCAGGGAGTGCTGGTTACTAGTGGCTGACCACGGGCTGGCCTGTGCCCAGGTGGCCAGGAAGGCCAATGGCAGCTGCCTGTACCAGTACTAGTGTGGCCAGCAGGAGCAGAGCAGTGCCCGTACTCCAGTCCCGCAGCGCTGAATGGAGTGCCCTGCGGGAGCTGCTGAATTGCATTGCAGCGGGTTTGCAGCAAGGAAGTGGAATTTTGCATGTCCCCCACTCTTGATGCCATGTGTTTAGAGGACTTTGGGTGCACGAGGTTCACCTGACAGCGAGTGCCGTGATGGGGCAGTTTGAGTCCCTGAGGGGACAGCCATGCTGGGGTGTGTCCCCAAAGCAGAGCCTCTCTTTGGAGATGGGCCACAGGAGCTGCAAACAGCTGCCCTGGTGTTCCCAGTCTGGCATGGCTGCCCTGAGCCCAGCAGGATGTTGCCGTGTCATGGCAGCCGGGGCATCCTGGGCTGGGCCCAGCCCGCTCAGCCAGGACAGGGAATGGGTGGAAGGTGGAGCAGGGAGCCTTTCCGGGGTGGGCCAGGTGTGGTGGCAGGCCCAGCAGCCTGGTTGTGCTGCCCCCTCTGCCCGGGACATGCCGGGCACAGGGGCCCGGCCAGGGCCTGCTGGGCAAGGCAGTAGCTGCAGGTGCAGCCAAGCTCAGCCAGGAGTGTGAACATCCCACGGGACCTGAGTGCTGCTCTGCAGGGAGACTGAAAGCAGTCTGCAGGGGCCAGCAGGGCCTGAAGGGCACGGCCGTGGTGCTGGGTGGCCGGGAAGGCCAGCCCGCAGTGGGGAAGGTGCTGCCAACCCTGGGGAAGAAGATTCCAGCCCCTTCCCCTAACAGTGGCCTGGAGAAAGGCAGAGGAAAATGACTGGAAAAGGAGGGTGGGTTCTCCCAGTGTAAATGAACTCTGTTTCTTTTATTTCTATTTTACTGTGATGGGTTTGGGAGATGATGGGGAAGAGGGGGCTGGGGGGGACAGGCTGGCCAACAGTTGGTCCTGCTGTGGTTTTCGGGGCTGGCTGTAGTGCTTTTTCACCCACCGTTGTTGACTCCAGACGTGTCTCCTATGAATTGGGCCAGACTGGGAGTGGTTGTAGAGCCACGGAAGAGCCATGGAGGCCTGTATGGAGGTTGTGACTGGCTGCTTGACTGTTGGCTGCCAAAGCGCCCTCAGATGGCCCCGACACCACTTGGCTGGAAGTGCTGGGGCTGCTTTTGTCAGCACTCTAGGCTGGCCCATAGTCATTTGTGCGGTGTTTCGCAGGTGGACTGTAGGATGGTGGTGACTGTACATCCTACTCTGGGTAGCCTCATTTCCTGTCCTGCCAAGGCCAAGAGGAGCAGCTGGTCTTGACCAGCAGTGTGCTGTGGGACAGCCCTGGCACCACTTGGCTGGAAGTACTGGAGCTGACAAGCCCTGGTTTGCCAGTGGAGCCTGCAAAAAGAGAGAGGCAGGAGGGTTGTCAGGAGATGGCCCAGGCTGCAGGCAGGAGAGGCCACTGTGGTAGTCACAGCCCTCCTGGAGCCAAGCCAAGCTGAGAGCTCTGCTGCCAGGCCCAGCCTGGCGCCTCTCCCCAGCGCAGGGCACCGGGTGCTTTGGGGCCTACCAGTCTCGATGCCAGCACAGCTGCTGCACTCCCAGGAGCAGGTACTGCTCCCCAAAGAGTTGCACTGTTGGTGGGTGCCCTTGGCAGCGCAGGAGCTGCACAGCCACAGTTGCCAGGGTCTGGAGGAGCAAAGGACGTACTGGTTGGGAGGACAAAGGGACACAGAAGAGATGGCCCAGCAGAGCTCTTGTTCTTAGTTCTTCATCCCTGAGTCTGTGGGGAGACAGGGCCCATTCAGAGCCCTGGACTGCTGCTTTGGCAGCTTAGCCCTTTTCCTCCACATGCTCCCTGCCTCCTGGGCAAAGGCACATTCTGGCATTGCAGCGGCTGTGCCTCTGATCTAAGGGTCCAACCTCTTGATTGCTCTCCCATGATGGTGGTCTGCTGGAGAAGGAGGGGAAAGTGTTGAACCCCAGCTGTCCCAACATCAGGCAGATCCTGGCAGTCCCTGCTCCTCTGCTTGCCCTGTTTCCAGCTCCTCCATGGAGCTGAGGGCAAGAGGCATAGGACAGAAGGCAGCAAGGACTGCTGGGGCAGTCCCTAGGCTGGCACTGTGGTTGTGCCAGAAGCCTTTTGAGCTGGGAAGAGAAAACCCAACCTCTTGGGGAGTGAGGTGAGCATTTCCATCATAAATGGATCTCGGTTATGGCAACACGGGCATTGGAAGCTGATGCCAGCATAGAGAGCCAGTCTCTGGATGCAGTGCCAGTGGAAACAGGCGTCTTGGCATGCATGGCACAACATGCTTTTGTTGGAGGCTTTGTCTTCCATGGTGTCCAGGCAGGCGCTGCAGGTGTTATCCTGCATTGGACATGCCTGCAGTGCCTGCTGTGGGCAGTCGTTCCATCAGAAGGACCTGTGAGGCAGATGGAAGAGATGGGCAAGGGAAGGTGAGAAGTGCAGAGTCCTTCCATGGTGATGTTGAGGAAGGCTCAGGAACTGTGAGGGAGCCCCAGATCCTGTGCAGGCTCTGCCCCTGGCTGTGGCAGGTTGCTGGCAACTGTCCCTGTGGACTCCTGCCTTGCGTGGCCGCTGCGGATGGAAGGGGCTTGGAGGCGAACGCGGAGGCTCTGAGGTGAGGGCTGGCAGCCCTTACCTGTAGGCTCCAAAGTACTGGGTGACATGATGCCTTAAGATTTGCTTTTTATGTATTTTTCATATATTTGTGGCCCTGTAGACTACTATTGCATAGTTATATAACTCCTAGTACCCCTTCTGTTAGATTTTCAAACAATAAGCTAACCTTCTCACACGTTCCTGAAATATTGTTTGGTCTTACTGTCAAGGAGAGAACATATTTTGTTTTTGTAACCAGAATCTGAGAAGACATAAACAAGAAATAAGGCAAAGAAGCCCCTGGGCTGATGTCAATGGGGCAGAACCCAGGGGCTAGATGACCTAATGGACTGGTCTTTAATTGGACCATATTCAATTGATATGCTAATTTGCTAAACTTATAAAAAAGTTAGAAATCTGATGCCAAGTGTGCATATAGCCACATTATGCACCTGCAAGCTTTCAATAAAAGGTCCTGCTTTTTTATCTTACTGTTCTAACACGGTTGCAAAGTTTTATCTTCTCTGTCCTAGGCATCAGTTTCTGATGAGCCAGGTGGGACTGAGACCTTGTGACTTCTCTGGGCAACCTGCGAGGAACTCTTCATTTTTTGCCGGCAGTTTCAAACTTCTGGAGGATTTCCCGTGGCCTGTGCAAGGGTTCTGAGGTCTTAAGATGCCCACGTATATGAGAGGTAACATAAAAAAGCAGCTCATTGTGGTAATTGCTTGCTAGCAATTCTGCTTGTTTGTTTTTCTGTTTGTTTTAAGGTTTGCCCAGGGCGGCACAGGTTTGCGGCCCATGGGGGTGTGTGTGTATGTGTGGTTTGTTTGGTGGGGAGGGGCAAATAGCTTCCCAGAGATTTTTGCATTTGGCAGGTGGAGGTTTTGGTTGTTGTGTTTGCCTGGGGAAGCACAGGTTTTGGTTTGGCCTGGGCAGTTTTTCAGAGCGGCTGGGTCTGGCCCAGCCCAGCGGGAGGTGTAAGGAGGGTGGGAGGCTCTTAGTATGTCCTATATTGTAGTGAACATGGGTGTATTTTGTCCGCGGAAAGAGATATCCCAGACCTCGGCGTGTTTGGGCTGGGTGGCCCTGAGGGAAACCCAGCAGTTGTGACTGCGGTTCCGCGGCCAGAGGCCGTTTACTTATCCACTGTTGCCTCGGCAAGTAACCTGGCTGTGGCTGAAAACGGGGGCGAAAGAGAGAGAGAGAGCCCGTGCGGCTGCTGCAGCCGGGGTGCGCCCAGGCAGTCCTCCCCAGAGCTGGGGATGTGAGACCTGCTGGTGGTGACGCGGCCCTCATGGGGGGTGCCGCCTCTGCTGCCGTTTCCGTGGGGGGCGGGAGCGAGGCTGCGCCACCCCGAGAAGTTGAGGTAGAGTCTGTGAGTACTACTGTAGTTTCCACGACAACAGAGTTGATCATGGAGACTCCTGCCGCTGTTGCGGACAAAAGCGAGTACAGAGCAGCAGTTTTGCCGCTCCTGGCGCCGCTCCTGGCCCGCGGCATGGGAGAAGAGGTGGAGGTGGTGTGGCTGCCCCACAGCCGCACAACCCCGTGGCAGCCCCGACACGTGCGGCCTTTCCTGCGCTGCTGCACATGCGCACCGTGGGAACGGGGCTACCATGTCTGTCCCTGTGTCAGTTACCTGAGAGGGGAAGGCGGGGTCCAGCCACAGGCCAGTTGCCTGGCTTGTCAGAATCAGTTTAGTTTTTGTAAGATGCATTAGATCTGTTTTAAGGAGCACTTTGGAAGTAGTTGGTACCACAGAGGTAAACAAAACAAAACCTTTGAAATTTAAATTGGGAAAACACTGGGTGACTCACCAATTAATCTATTTGCCAAACTATCACAAGCTTTTATTGGGTAGAGATCTACTTGAGAAATTAGGAGCAGAGACTAAATTTTTCAAAGCAGATAATTTAGTATGGCTTAGTGTGTTAGATCTCAAAGACATTTTCTTTTGCATTCCTGTGAATGAGAACAGTCAAGAAATTTTTACTTTTGAGTGCGAAAATCCTGAAACAGGGAGAAGTTGGATTACTGGGATGGTCCTACCCCAGGGTTTCAAGAATAGCCCAACTCTATTCAGAAATCAGCTGACAAAAGAATTGGAGAACTGGAGAAGGCAGCAGGGAAACCAGCAGCCAAGAATTGCTACATCCAACAACTGCATCCAACTCACTGTAAGTTTGTTGAAGCTTTTGGGACGGAGTGAAAAAGCACAAATTGCCAAGGAAGCAGTGGTTTGTATGGGGCCTGAAAGCCTCTGTGAACATTGATGACATGTACCCCATGGCATGTTATTGGAACAGGGTGACGTTACTCTGAAAACAATGTCTGTTGTCTTTCTGCCCTTGACGCTAACTGATAATGTGCCTGAGTGTGACTGTTTGCAGACCATAGAAGAGGCCTGCTCCAGCAGATCAAACCTGAAGGATGTGCCGCCAGAAGATCCAGATTGGAAATCGTATACAGACGAGAGCAACTTCATGCCAGATGGCAAACAGATGACATGTTATACAGTGACAACCACAGATCAGGTAATCGAGGCAAAAGCCTTGCCACCAGATGTATCATCACAGAAAGCTGAACTGATGGCAGTGACAAGAGCTGTAGAACTGAGCAAAGTAAAGAAAGTAAAAATATGGACTAATTCTGAATATGATTTTAATGTTGTGTGTGCCCATGAAGACAGCTGGAAGAAAAGAGGACTGCTGTCTGCACAAGGTAATGGAATCAAACATGCTGAACAGATCTATGCACTTCTGCAGAGTATTTGGAAGCCTACAGAGATGACTTATAGGATGAAAACAACTCCTGAATTAGGGAATTGCTTTGCAGATGAAACAGCAAAAGAGGTTGCAGGAAAAGGCACCTTAGCTTAGTGCCACAGAAAGAAATAGATCTGTCAGGGTTTACCCCAAAGTATAGTCAGAAAGACCACCAGTTAATTGAATCCCTTAAGGCTGAAATCAAAGAAGATGGGTGGTCTATTACATCAACAGGACAGGTTGTAGTCCCATTGCTACTTCTTTGGGAGATAGCTCAGCACCATCATGAAAGCACCCACTGGGGAACAGAGAACCTTTTGGAACATCTGAAGAAGGTAGTAATAGGAAGGGGAGTGACCAAAATTGTGCAGTCTATCGTAAGGAAATGTGAAATCTGCTGTTGAAACAATCCTGATATGAGCGAAAGAGTAGTGCTAGGGATAACAAAGGCCGGAGACCTTCCCAGAGATTATTGGCAAGTAGATTTTGCTGAGTTACCATGCAAAGAAGGATACAAGTATGTACTGGTATTGGTTGACACCTTTAGTAGATGGCCTGAATCTTACCCCGTCATACTAACATAGCAAAAGAAGTGGCAAAAGTCTTGCTCAATCATATAATTCCAAGGTTTGGGGTTCCTTTGGGGTTGTCATTGGACAAGGGGACACACGTTGTTACAACAGTAGTGGAGGACGTTAGTCAAATTCTGAGAATTGTTTGGAATCTGCATAGTTCCTACAAACCGCAGGCGAGTGGTAAAATTGAACATATGGGTGGAACCCTCAAAACACAAATTAGCAAAATCTTTCAAGAGACATCTATGACGTGGGTTCAGGCCTTGCCTATAGCCTTACTGAGAGGCAGGTGTCTTGGTTTTGAGACAAATTTAGGAGAGAGACTCCTTGGACTGAGTCTTTCTCTCAAAAGGGTTCCAAAAACCCCCTTTGCACCAATAGGAAATGAAAACCAATAGATGAAAGTGAGGAAAAAAAATAATTAAACAGTTTATTAACAAACAGAATACCTACCCACCAGGCAAGGGAAAACAAAAGATAAATACCTGTTAAGCACTAAACTGTCGGAACCCGCTTCCCCCCCCAAACACAGAAAACCCCCCCCCCCAAAAAAGTGTCCAGGGGGTGGAGG
>VZRJ01007743.1:830947-1040383 GCA_013397565.1 Ptilonorhynchus violaceus | reverse complement strand
AGAGAGAGAGAGCATCTCCCAGCTTCCCCCAAACCAGAAGTGTGCAGCTGACATCCTGGCCACCCATACCAGAAGGGAGCGAGCACCATTTAGGTCCCCCCAAACCCAGAAGTATCTTGGCTGGGGTCATGTGATACTCCCAAGCCAGGAAACGGGAAAAAAATGGTATGCAGAATGAGAAACAATAACAATTGTTTGGGCATAAACAGAAGATCATGGAATAAATTATCATAATAGATCACTCCAGGACAGCAGGCCATATCAAATTCCACATATCCCGGGAGAGATTCACATGAGGGGAAAATTGACTTGCAAAAGTATTTAATGGTTTTAAGCTCTACTTTGCAGAAACTTCAGAGATTTGTTGTGCTACCCCAACCCATGGGGTTGTACACCTCTGCTCACCCGCTCCAGCCTAGAGACTGGGTCTATGTGAAATAGTGGGACAGTGACCCCCTGCAAGCTAAATGAAGAAGACCATTCCAGGCCCTGCCAACTCCCCTCACCACAGTTAAAGCTGCCAGAAAAGGACCCTGTATTCACTACTCCAGAGTTAAGAAGACCTCTGCTCCTGAAACAACTGGAAAAACAGAGATTGATACAAATGAAGATGATGTGGTTTAAATTGTGTGTGAGCTGCCTCAGAGGTACCAGAATGCCTCAACTCGCCCTCCTGCCTGAGCAGCCTTGAGCAAGCTCCTTCTCCACAGTCCTCTCCTCGACTCTGAGGGTTGTGTTGACGCGCAGCCACCTTCTATCACTTACGCTGGGGTGATGATGTCGGTGGGGCGTCTGTGACATCGCCAGCACTGATATGTGGGCTCCCCCAATACCATCCTGAGGGACGATGTCCCAGTGGCAGCTGGTTTTGAGGGGATGGAGTTAACTTCTCCTGGGGCTGAGTTTTGGATTTGTGACCAAAGCAGTGTGGGTGACACTGCGTTGTGTGAGCCATGGCTGAGCAGTGAGTGCACAGTGCCGGGGCCTCTCCTGCTCCTCAGCGCAGCAGCAGGGAGCAGCCTGGGGGCAGCAGCTGCTGGCAGGGGACACAGCCGGGACAGCTGATCCCCCAGGTCCCACGGAGAGCCCACACGTGACTGATGCCTCCTCAGCAGCACAACTGTAACCTGCTGCTGCTGCTGCTGCTCTCAGAGTGGCGATGCATCGGGCAGCTGGTTGTGAGCCACTGTGGCCTTTTCATCACCTGTTTGGTTCTGGTTTGTTTTGTATTGACAGTCACGAGTTCATACTTTTTGCCTAGCGGATCCAGCACAGGGGTAAGACAGAGCCCTGAGTTGACGTCTTGGACAGCAGTCCTTAATCTTTTCCCTCTCCAACATCTTTGCTGGAATTTTTTGAGCCTGTATTGAGGCTTCAGGTGGGCAGAGCTTCCTTGATTTTACCCTGCAGATGGAGCTCTGCTGCATTAAGACTTGCAGGCACCTGACTTGAGCATCCTTGAACAATCATGGGAGGCTGTGTTAATGTCCTTGTCCCTCCCTCTTCTCCTCCCCTGCTTCCTGCAAAGGAGTCATGTGTGGCCTCAAGGACGGGTGACACTGAGACACTGGGCAGAGCCATGTTCCTGCTTCAGAAAGTGGGATGTTCTTTCTTGGAGGTGCAGTTCTACCACAGTCATGCACTCAGCCACATGTGGGCCATGTCTAGAGGCTGTCGACCGTGAGAACCAGGGTCTTAGATGTCTTGCAGAGGAAATTGAATCATGCCTGTGTGTGGGTTTGCTGGCTGCATAATGGGGTACCCCATGGCTTCTGGTTCAGCAAGTGCCAGCTTGCCACATCTGGGAACAGAGGGGCAGGAGGTGATGGGGCCATGCAAGCTGCCAGATGCTGTCCATCTCTCTGTTCCCTAAGCTTTAGCAAGGGTGGGAATAGAAATGAGATAAACTAGTGAGGTTTGGCCCTATATGGATTCAGTCACAGCAATTTCCCCTTTGCAGCAGTGGGAAGGTTAAATGCTGATTTGTAGCACAGCTGAGTGGAAGCTCTGCTCCCCTTCCTGGCTGGGCTGTGGTGGAGGATTCTCTGGAAATAAGAGAAAATTCAGCCAGAGGAAGTAGGTTATGTTCTCCAAATGCCATAACATCTGACACATCCAAACATGGTTGATGCAACTTCCCATCAACTGTGATAAGTGTTTTACCAGGGATTGCTGTGCACTTAAGCTGTAATGTGTGAGGCTATGTGGGAGCAAAACAGAGTTCATTGCTTTTCATGCAAGTTAAAGGGTGTTTCTGAAACACTTCAGACACTTCTCTGTATGGGAAATATCACTGTTACTTGCAGGAACAGAGCCTTTACAAATCTGGAAATACCCTGCCTTTCTTCTGTGTACTGAAGGGCTTTCTAGGGACTTTACTGCTTTTCTCTTTTCTGCAGGCGTGACCCAAGGCAACGGCAAGGGGTAGGGTTAAGAGAAATCACTGATGTTTTTGCCTCTCTGCCAGGCAGCTGCCCTCCTCATGGAACAAAGCAGAGGACTAATCCAGAGGTTTCAGCCAAGTACCATTTTGAAGCCAAAGCTGCATGAGTGCTCTGGAACTGCAGAAGCAGCCACTGTGGCAAGGGCTGGGAAGTGACCTTCCTAGCAGGTGCTAAATGGAGCTGCTGATGATAGCCAGTACTTTGCCTTTTAGAAAATGAATATCTGTTTATCTCTGAGTGGGCACCAGAAAATAGAGTTATCCTTTTCCTGCTAAAAGCTTTATTTTCTTCTGGGCATGGGCTCTGAAGGGTCTGGAAATACCAGTGATTCCCTTCTGCTTCTTGTGAGGGTTCCCTGGGACTGCTGTTGGATTGGATGGGGAACCTGGTGAGGCTGAAGGTTGGTTGCTACCAGTGAATATCAGTGGGGTAGTGCTGCAGCAGGCTGGATTAAATGCTAGGAAAAAGAGATAGAGGGTGAAATTGCAGGCCCTGAGGGAAATGGGGCTCTCTCTGAACAGAATCATCTGAAAATACCAGAGTGAATGGTGCAGCAGCAGACCAGCTAGGTCTGGGTGAGACATCAAAGGTCAGGGAGTGTGTTTTGATGGAGCAGCATTACCAGAGAGGACGAAAGTGGCCTTAACAAGGAAGAAGAAACAAGCATAGACAGTATGAAAGAACTCCCTGTTTTCACTTCACTTTCCTAATGAATGTCCCCCCTAGTCTTTAGAAACCCAGTGCAGTGAAGGAAGGAACCTGAGCAGTGTTAGCAAAGAAGGGAGAAGGAAGTCAGTTTAGCAGGCCAAGTTTGTGCAGCTTTAAGGTACAATGCACAGGTCTGCCAAAATGACTTCTGACTCTTTCAGGTTGTCGGCAGCACTGGCAGCTCTCGCTAGCTCACCCTGCTGCCATGGGACTGGGACTCTAGCTCAGAACGCCAAACCTCCCAACTCACCCCCCAGCCCTGCCCAGGGTGTCCTGGCTGCAGAAGGTTGCCAGGGCAGGGGTGTGGGGAAATGCACAATGCTGGCCAGGCAGGTGACCAAAGGTGTCCGTGGCCTGTAAGAGAATACTGAAAACAGAATGAAGCAAGTCCAATGGGTTATTCCAGTTATGCTCTCTACTCTGGCCTTTCATGCCATCAGGCAGGGGAGGAGGACACCTCTGTAGATATGTCAGGACAGAGGGATGAGCTGGGGGAGTAGGAGCCAATTCTGTCATGCAGATCAGTACAGTTATATAAAGAGGCTGCTCTAATAGAAAATAAAGCAAAAGAGAGGCTGGCGAACGAAAGAGAGGACTTAGAGCTAAGGGAGAAGTGAGTGTGTGTGGTAACACCCCAGAAAAGCTGCTCCTAATTATTACTGGGAGAAAACAGCTCCGTAAAGGGGAAGAGACAGAGACAGTGGGTCATGGCTTGGGCTGAGGGGAGGCTGAAGGGCCTCTTGGAAGGCCTGGGTTGGGGGTGTAATGCCAAGGACTGATGTCTGGTAACTGAGGAAGGTTTTCAGGAAGCACAGCACAGAGCACTCTGCTGTCTGACACTGAGTGTGTGTGACCCCTGCTGTTGTAAGCACAGCTTGAGAAACTGTCTACTAAAGAAACCAGGGGCCAGCAGTGGAAAGATCCTCTGAGGAGGTATTTCCTGTTGGATGTCCTGATTTGGGATGGACTGGAAATGCAGGTGGCTGAAGGCTTTTCCAGCAGATCCCTCTCTGTCACGTAGATGTACAACATTCACTGTTGGGAAAGCAAAAAGTGATGTGAGGCAGGGGTGATAAAAAGGCCATAAAGAGAATTTGGAAATGGGAACAGCCCTCCAGCTTCTTGGAAAGGTAACACTCACCTGGTTGTGAGACTTGTGAGGTTTTGGGCTCTATCTCTGTGATCTTAGTGTGTTAAGGATGCTATTTGGTTTGTAAAACTGCTGGGCTGTGGCAGGCAGCAAGCTGTATCCCGAGGGACAGGTGTCCCGGGTAAAAAGAGATTAATACCCCCTGGCAAGGTGGGTTCCCAGCCCCCAGAGGCTGCCCCTGCCCGCAGGCGGAGCGAAGCGGGGGAACCTCAGCGGGAAGAAGCCAATCAGGTTGCCAAATGCAGTTTCTTGCTGCCATCTAGTGACTTTCAGTGTTTCCTAAAAATGCCAAAAAAATGTCTGGTTGTCGTGCTGGGCTGCAGTGGAGTCGCTGGACTGACAAAGACTGGCAGGGAAAAAATCCTGAAGTACCGTGGTCTTTGGATTCTGTATCTCCTGCAAAACAACCGTGGGAAACTCTGGCATGCCAAGGCAGGTTTCGTGGGTAATTAGTCATGAAACATATTTGTTAGTGAATAAGGTTATTTCCCAAAGTTGAGACAAAATTAAAGCTGCCTTTTTTTTCCTCCATAGCATTGCTGCTCTGGGTTGGAGCAGGTTTACTTTGCCCGGCTGCACTCATTCCTTGTAACGGTGCCCTGGTGATGCCACTGGGATGGCAAGGAGCCCCTGGTACAAACTTTGCTGAGGAATCTGGAGTGATCTCAATAAAAAGGGGAAAAGACCTTTATTTTTGAACTTTCAAATGCTTCAGGCTCATGTAATAATGATGGACCATGACCCATAACGTTTTTTTTTTTTTTTTTTCCTGTGAAGAGGTGTAGGGTAGCAGACAAATAGGGCATCAATGGATTATTTAAGATGGTTTATTGGGATCACAGAAATCTTGGCCCTCTCAGCTCTAGGAAATTTTTAGGACTGATATTCATCTTATTGGACTCTTCTTGAGCTTTCAGGTGAAAATGTGTTCATTTTCTACAGAAATTAAAGAAGCTGCCATAGATTTTGATTAGGCCAAGATGTGGCTATAAAACTTATGAGCTCTTTTACTGCTTCTGAAATAAAAACACAAAGATAATATTTTTACTGTAGAAACACTTTTGGAAAGCTTTCTGGTGCTTCTTTGTGTGTGCTGCTGCTGTGGTCTGTTCATCCCCGTATAATATGTTATGTGTACTCGAGCCTCTCTCCTGTGTCTCTAACTACCCTTGACAAGAACCATCTTTGCATCCTGTTATCACCTAGCAGGCTTCTTCCCTCCACCTCCAAACAGCATCTGGCAAGAGCAGTGATGGAGCCTTCCTCCCAGCATGAAACTTTGTAGGGAAACCCGCTACAAGGTCTTTAGCTGCTGAAAGCAGGATGCCTAGAAATACTGCAGGTATCCCATTACCATTCCTTTGGTTCTTTTTGTTGCCTGGCATCTCAGGGAGCTGTGGTGCCAACAGTGATAAATCATTTCTGCTGCTGGTGTCTTTGGGGGCAAGCGTAGTAATTACTTGGAGTGACCCTTGCTTTCAGCTATCAGAAAAAAACCTTGCCATCATCCCAAAAGAGCTTAAATCCTTGATAGGATGCAAACTGCTGGCACCAAGGGCAGTGCGTGTAGCCAAACAGGAATGTAATACTCAAACTACTGCTCTCCAATCTGTGTATTTTTAAAACAAGGTTAATGATCTCTTGTTAAAAAGAGAACAAATGTGCAATGATCTTAAAAAGGTGGTGACTGTTGATCCATCTATAATGTTTTAAAGACTCTTACGAGGGAATTAGAGATGACAGTTCTCTTCATGGGAATCTGGAGGTTTGTTTCAACACAGGAAGGTGATGTGTGTGTGACCCAGGGGAGCTGACAGCGCACTCAGGTGGGGATGTGAGAGGTGAATTGGGGCTGCTGCTGGGTCAGACAGCCTCATAAGGGGATGGTGGTGTAGTACTGCCCTGCTCTGAAGGTGAATCTGTCTTTGCCATGATAGGTTTGCTACGTTTTTTGATCACTGGGGAGGTACAAAATTGGACAGAGGCAAAGTCAAAAAACTCCTGGAGGAGTGCAGATGAGACCAAGGTGGTGAAAGGAACACAAAAAGCAGAGCAGTGACTTTCACAATGTGGGACACATGCCATTTCCACTCCTGCTACATTGCAGACAGGCCGAACTTTTCCTTCCCTGGCACATACCATGGCACTCCATAACTAATAAGGTCCATCTAGGTTTGATGAGCCCCTGTTTTGCCCCGATTTGTCCCCAATAGGAAGCATGAAAGTTGTTCCTACAAGTATTTGGGCTTGTGACTGAGGAGGCTGCAGCATAGGGGCAGCAGAGCTGCTGCTGGGCACAGCCAGCTCCCAGTGGCAGGGGTATCTCTCCTTTGCTGCTCCCATCAGGAGGGCAGCTTGGTGAAATATCTGGGCACGCCATCTGGGCTTTAGTTCTGGAACAGAGTAGAACTTTGGGTGCTATAGGATAGATGAGTGTGTCCTCTGCAGCAGTGGAGAGGTCACTGGTCACACTTGAAGACCAAGAGTCACCACTCAGGAAGGATTTCGCACTTTGTCTTGTCCTAGTGAGACCATCTGGAGGAATTTAGCCCACAAATACCAAACCCTGGGCATGTACCACCCAACAGGTTTAATAATGGCAAGTTAGGAGTGGCAAAGCCTCTCATGGAGCACTATCCAACACACATGCTGCATATCCAGACAAGCAACCAGACACAATTTGTAACCCAGAGTGTGTTTAACTCTTGGAACAGTTTTACTGAACAATATGGTGAAATCTCCATCATTTGGAGTTGCCAAATCAAGATGCAATGGCTTTCCCAAAATCGTGGTGTAACAAAGCCATAAGTAATTGGGCTCATGGTGTTACAAAACCATAAGTAATTAGGCTCAGGGCATAACAGGAGCAGTAGCACATACCCCTAACTTATTAGAGGATAGTTCCTAAGTCCCTTATGTTGGTGATATCAAACCCTAATGTTTGCAATATCTTCCTTGCAAAGGATTCAGGTGCCTCACATTTCCAGAGCTCTTCTGTGTTACTTTTTACCTTTTGATAGAATAAGGATAGGGGAGCAGAATCTAGCAGACGTTACACTCAAGTTCTTGTCCTCTATTCCCCCTTTCCCCAATATATCTGAGAATGTGAAATTGACCAGCTGGCTTCAATGAACCCCAGAACTAAATCAGAAGCTGACTCCAGTGAAGTCACATTTGAGGCAGAGGGAAAAAGAGAATGATTATATTATGTACAAACTTCCATTCGCAGCCTTTCCTCATGCTAGGAACTGTGCACATGGCAAACATTCTGATCAACTTCACAGCCAGCTGCATCAAGACCAAAACTGTGACTTCAAAACTTCTTGTAAAACTAATGGAAAACATCTGAGAAAGTGCTTTGCTTTACTTGCATGGCAGGCAGAAAACTGTGCGTGTCTTTTGGAGTTTGGATAAACATGTGCAAGCACATGGGTAAACTATAATGCTCTGATATTGTTTGAATTAAAGAGATGGATTAAAAAAAAATTGGCCTGGCTTTGTCTTGAAAGGATGCCAGAAGATATAAGTTGGACAAGAAACCTAAGTGAGATTGCTGAACTTCATGTATCAAACCTAAAGCCCCCAGGCTGAGTGTTGGATGCTAAGGCAGGAAAAATCACAGGCTTAAAGTTTCAGCCAGTCATCTCTTATCAATCATTTGGGCTGGAACTCCTCAAGCAGAGAGTTTGATTTAAAAGTATGTAACTTTTTGTTGTGTTCAGCCACCAGGGTTTAACTGAGGGCAGCCTTCCTCAGAGAAGGAGATATGCAACGGCGTCTAGTGGTGGAGACGTGCAGAAATGAAAGAGATCACCTTGGTTTTTGTGTTGCGATCTATTTATTCCCAGTTGGAGCATTCCTGAAGTGAGAAGAGCAGCTGGAGGTATCAGACACTGCATCCACACAGATTCCCTCTAAAACATATTCCCATTGAAACCTTAATTTACTTATTTATATTATAGCTAAGTATTGTGTGTATTATTATTAAATATATAAATATTCACAGTGAATTAAGTTGACTTCTTATATTAATTTATTACTAAGATGCTTGTTAAATTCTGCCTTCAACTACATCTTCATCTACATACACTACAACACTGCTCTGTGTGTGTTGCAGTGAACATTGTCACAGCTCTGGTCTCTGGCTGCAATGAAACCTTCTCCGTGAAACCAGCCTTCCCTTGTTCTCTGTTTTCTGACCCAGCAGTCTTGGCTGCCATGATGCTCGATGGACATTTAGTCTCCGTGTTCAGTATAGCTGAATTTGACTGTAGTAATCTATTGAGGACAAAACAAATCTCGCCCCAACCTTCACTGATGTTGATTTCTGCAACTGAAGATGCCCGCAGTGGAGACACCCGTGTTTAGTCAGACTTGTCCCATTCCTGTTGTTTAACGTGATTTTTTTTCCCCTCCCTTATGTGGTATTGCAGGACATCTGTTTCTTGTCTTCAGTATGTGAAACAGATTTTCTTGCATAGAACCCTCTTAATTCTTAAACTCTTTCCATTTCTTCTCTCAGTTCTCTCTCCTCTGAATAAATGGGCATTGCTTAACTTAATTTTTCTCGTAAGGTAATCCCTTTGAGACCTGATTGTTCCTAAATACATGATATTATTCTCTAAATATTTTACTATTAGTCCTTATCTTCCTTATCTTCCTCTCAGTGTGATGCCCAAAACTGGAGATTGTATTCCAGTTGAGACCTTACTCATTGTCCTGAGCAGAAGGAACAAATTGCTATGTACAGGAGCAGAAAATTTTCTTTCCATTTCCTCTGCAGCTTTCTAATACTGGTCTTTTCAGACCAGTTTTTGTTTTCCAGAAAACTATCAGTGCTCTGTCATACATTCGTTCCTCAAAACCCACCCTGAAGCTTCAGTATATCTGGCTTTTGTGTGCATTAAATCAGTGCCCTTCCCTGTGTTCTGCCTGTTCCTGGGTGTGCAGGCTAGGAACTCTAGGAACAATGCTGATGTGTGTAATGCCTGTATATGCTGGAGGAACAGGCTGAAGTAGCCTGGCCATTCCACTGCTGCTCCCCTCCCAGCCAGATCATGCCTTGGCTTTCTGCCAACTTATCCCTTACAAAATTTTCTTGGTTTAAAGTCTGAAGCATCCTGGGACCAGGTCCCTCTGAAAAATATTTGTCCATCTGTATGGTTATGATCACTAGTGGAGATTCTTTAACAGGAGAGGGCAGCTACTAACAGGGCATTTTCTGGGGGTTTCGAGATCTTCCGAGCCATTTCCCTTTTTTTCATGTTCTTCATTTTACCTCTATGTAACAGCCAGTGATTCCTCAGGAATTATTTATTTTCCTACCTTTTCAAAGGCTTCTAGGTTAGACTTTTGTTTGTAGTGGGTTACAAGAATTTTCACAGGACACTCATGGAATTTTTCATTGACTGATACAATTTATTTATCTGCAGAATATATATTTCCTGATATTTTTAAACTGAATACTGGTAGAATTAAGAATTTTTAAAGGAATCCAGGGTTTGGTTTTACTGCAACCTGATGAGTTTCTTCCACCGGATGGAGGGTAAAGGAAACATCTTGGTGAGAAACCTTGGTGCTTGAAAACCAGAGTGTCACTTCCATGCATATCTTTTCAACTTCCCTGTTAATCCAAGCTCAGAGTTTATAATACTGAAAATCTCAGAGTGGTGTCTATTTTAAGATTTGATTCTGCAAGGGAACAATGGAGGATGGAGATAAACCAGAGGTAGAAGGCAATTGGAGTGAAAACAACTATGAAACAACAGAATCGCTGTTGTGGGGAAAGAAAGGACTGAAAAGAAGCAGAAAAAGAGTAGTGACCTTCAAAAAGCAGACGTCAACAAGCCTGGGAAACAGGTACATGTGTGTCTTTTGGGAAGATAATCCTGAAGGTAAATGAACTGTCAATTACTGAAACTGCTGTTAACAAAAGCAGAATGGTAAACTATCCTGATGTGAAAGAAAGAGGAAACTGAGCAGGAGAGCAGCATCCAACCACACTAGGAGCCAAGACCTAGAAATCAAAGGGACCTGTGTGATAGGTAGAAATGGGGACTCGTAACTGACAGTGACTGCAACAAAGCAGCATAAGCATGCTGGGGTGCAATTGAAAAAAAAAAAATCACATGTGAAGCTAATTAGGAAGAAAAAAATCTAAAATGTCATCTTTCTATAACTAGGTAGAGGAAAATATCCATCTTTAATTTAATGTGGGATATAAGACCTGGGAAATTCACTATTTCCCTCACTTTAGTTGCAGAACCACAATGGCAGCAGGCAGAGTGATGGCGTGGCTGTACAGTGAAGTCAGGAAAGGACAGGCTGCACATCGGATGTAAAAATTAGAAAACTCTTATGTATGAAATGACTCCTGCCACGTTTATGGTCTGTTTTATGCCTCTTATCACTAGGCATTTTCAAGGAGTGAGAGCACATTTCCTCCATCTCCTGCAGGAAGGAGCTCATTATTCCTTATTAATTAGGTCTTCAGTCACTAATCTGTTATGTACCTTTCCAGCAACTGTTTACAGATAAGTGTTGTAGGATCTAATTGATGGAGGATAATTAGCTCCTCCCTAATTAGAGTGAAGTGTGCTTCTTTTCACTCTGTGGATGATCGCTTATGAATGAAAGGCCACAAATGGAAAGCGCAAGATGTGCAATGTGTCAGGAACTAATTTGCTTAAACTATTTCTGAAAGCTTATTCAATTAATACCCAAATAGTAGGCTTATACATGAGTGTATGCAACTGACTTCAGTCATAGGCAGGCATGTGGTTGCCACAGACTTGAGCATTAATGTCATGCTCAGTTACCATACGCTGCGCAGGCACTGTGAGCAGGAGGTCTGCAAACACCAGCAAGGAGGATACAGCTTGTGGAAATAAAGAAAAAATCTTCTGGAAGTTTTGCTTGCAGTTTCTTCATTTCACGTAATTGTCTCAACTCTGAAAAAGATTGAGATTATAGCAGCCTGCAGCCAAGTGGTTGAGAACCTTTGGGGTGCCTTTTTGATTTTGTTGGATTTTTGGGTTTTTTTATGGCTAGCCTGTGAAACTTGCAGAGGTGTCTTATTTCCAGAGAACAGATATTTGGTTCCCTTTGGAAACCAGATGCTTATACACTATTTGACATCAAAATTGCTAGCTATTTTCCAAAAAGCTTCTCTAAAAAGGCTCTAGATTATTCTTTCTGTAACACAGCTATGGGTTATTGTCAGAATTGGTCTCAGTTATAATACTTTTGCATCTTCTCAAAATGTGATTACTTTTGCCTGTGACTGCCTATGGTCTCCTGGCTGCAAAAAGAGAACTGGAAATTAGCTGAGCTGCTTTCTTTTGGTAGATGATCACTGTGAAATACAAGTGTCGAGGCTTGGAGGGTGTGCTGGTGTATCAGAAAACCAGAGAAGATGTGGAATTTATATAACTAAAATGTGGATAATTTATAATTATATAATAATCAAATTATAGAATTATTTATTTAAGATGTGGATTCATAGCACAGCCTGAATGCAGTCATAGGCTTGTAGGCAGATATGCTTCTGTATGGATGAAACCAGTGTTTGGTGTTTGACATAAGCCCACTGCTTGAGAGCCCACTGAAGTTAATAGAAACTCTCTTCTTGAGTTTGCATGTACTTTAGCTGAGATGACACAGCTAGAAATACCAAGGGAGAGTAAGTAGGCCTCCTTTCCTGGTTATGAAGAAATCTTGAAATGTGCCCCTTAAGGATTTGAAACCCTGGAAAACAAGACCACAAATCCCATAAACTTTTTCTCCCCGAGAGGTTTAAATCAGTATAATGATTTGGGAAGTTCTGCTGCATTGCTGCCAATCTAACATATTGAGTGAGACAGAAGCTGGGGAGTCAGAAGGGACACGGATGAGGTTAGGATTACCTGCAAATTTCTAATGTTCCCTGAGACTGGAGAATTGCTTCAGTTCCCTGGAAGCCTAATACTGTTAATCAGGGAAGAAAGATTTCACTGTTTCATTACTTGCTGCAGCTGAAACTCAAGGAAATTACTTGGGTCTCATTATCAGATAAAGTTAAGATGGCAGTGTAAAAGAAAACTCTTTTTCACACTCAGGTCGAGAGTAATTTATTTTTTGTAGCTTAGATTTTAAAAATAGAGAGCCAGCACAGGAGAATACGATAGAACCGCACAAAATCTGGATACCACAGATCTGCTTTGATACAATAACAGTTTCCAGCCTCTCTTTTATCGTTATAACCACTCCTGGGTATGGTGGGAAGAGATTAGAATGGCAAACTGAACAGTGCATCTATCCACTGTGAGGCACTTGCCCTACTCTATTATTTTGTGGAGCCTGCAGCCATAAAAGGGGCTGTTGCCATCATCGGGACCTGCTGCTGGCCAGTGTACCTTGGGAGGAAACAATGCTCAGGGGACAGAATGTAACCCTGCAAATCCATTCAGGGAAGCAGGATCAGACTCTGCATCTGATCTGATCCTCACTTTTCCCTAGCAGAGAGTGACCCTACAGGCCTTCCCTGGGGCAGGGTGCCTCTCCTTGGCACCATTGGCACCGTGTTTGGGCCTGGACCCCGAGCCCCCTCCATTCTCCATGCTGCCTGCTGCCACGTGGAAAGGGATGCCTGGGAGTGCCTGCTCACTGCCACTGGCATCCAGCTGGCCCTCAGGCACCCTCCTACCTTGCTCGGGGGGAGGCTGATACTGGTACCAGCAGAGGTCATGTGGGTCTTTGAATGACGTTTGAGTGGGATTGGTGGTGTCTGTGTGTTTTAGTGCTGCAGAAACCAGGTTTGCGAAACTGTAAATCTTAAGAAAACTCCTTGCTGTCAGACCTCTGGGCATTTTCTTCTGGGAAATCTTGCTGTAGTGAAAGCCAAGCTGATAGGCTTGGTTACGTTGTAGGCAATGGCCAGTTTCCAGAGGGGTTTTGATGCCAAAGTTCAGATGTTTTTTTTTTCCTTGAAAAACACAGCACTGACTAGCTTAGACTAGTTACAAGATGTGAACTTACAGAAACAGGATATGTCAGCAGGGATGACAGCATGAATGTCCCTTCTCCCTCGTGTCATTAGAAAGAGACGCAGCTGCCAGCTCAGGTGCCTGAACCCAGAGCAGGACTGAAACAAAGGAGAAGCCCAAACGAGTTCTTGTTTTCCTTCTAAATAACTTGGTAAGTACTTGGCAAAACCTCTGGGAGTCTCAGTGGTGAAATGTAAAACCTTCCTGCCCCCTTGAGTCTTCAGCCACATCTGAACAAGGATATGTGACTTTCTGAAGGGAGCTGACACATGCTAATTGGGAGGTGCCATGACCTTCTCCCTGCTGCTCTTTGCCAAGGTCCATCTTTTCTTCCCCAAACTGGGAGTGTGGAGAGCCTTGCTTTACAGCCCAGAGGAGGCCTGGAGTATCAGTATTGATTAAAAGGGGAAGAGTATGAAGTCTTCCTTGTCTGAAGTCTTTAGGATCGGTGTTGCCCCAAGCCCAAAGTCACCCAGTCTTTAAGCTAAAGAAGACTATTTGGATGTGCATTGTATTTACTACAGAAGTTTTTTGCCTTCTCTTGTTCAGCGACCAAAATTGGTGTTCTTTTTCTATATCAGCTAAATATGACATAATGACCAAAGCCAAAAGTTAAATTTATTCCACGGAGGAGAAAAGGCTGATAGATAACTCAGTTGTCTCTGAAGTCAGATTGTACTTCCCATGTACAAAGTTGTGTTACCCTGAACTCATTGGCAGTCAAACAACTAGAAGGCTGCCTCTTTATTCAAAATCCCCATTTCCTATAGCTTGCTCCCTAGCTCAAAACCCCGTTCTTCACTGCTCCCATGGGCTGTGTACTGCGACACACCTATGAAGGGCCTTTCTCCTTCTGCACGTGGATCAGCTTCTCTCCAACTCCTTCTATCATCCTGGCTCCCTGAAACCAAGCTCAGCCCTGTCATTGTTAACTGAGAGCCCTTTGACTTCTAAGGCACCTAATTTGCCTTGGTTTAGGAGGATAGGATGCTCAGCTTTCCAGTTCCAATGATCTCTAGGGAGTTAGAACTAGCACTTTTCACTAAACTGAAACGATAATATCAGCTATGATAGTGATATGTGTCACATAACTCTTAGTTTTTTGGTAGCTAAGGTGAACAGCTCTGGCTCTAGAAATTGTGTGTGCATATTTGGATACATGGAATTATTTTTCAGCCTTCTTTTCCTAGTGGGAAGGAGGTGTGAAATGTCAGCACACAGCTATGACTCTCCTCCAGATAATATAACTCTTGCAGTCATGTACCCTCTGGCTTTTCAGATGTAATGTCACTGGCCTCTCGTAAGCTGAGCTCTCTCTTCTTTCTGATAGGGAGTAGAACAAGCCTAAAAAAACCTGCAGCAAGTTTTAGTATCTGTGACTCTTCTCCAGTACTGTTGTGAGGAAGGGGATTGCATCCATAGGTGCTGTGCTCCATAGGTTTCTCATCCTCCTGAGCTCAGGGGCTGCTCACAGCATGCAAAAAAACCAAAATGAGCCAATGCTGAGGATACCTATGAATGCTCCAGGAGACTTGTGCCTTCAACTCATTGCTGCCCCTTAATGTGAGCTGGTGCACAAGTAAATAGCGACCCAGGGAAACAAACCACAAAAGCAGCTTTTGAGAGAGCAGGTTACCCCTTTCTCTAGCACTGGCATATAACCAGTTGCTCTCTGAGGCTTTCCTTTATGTATTTCTTTTCTGTACCTGAGGTGCAAATGAAAGGCAAACAATATGGGTCAGGTGTGATGGTCTTGGGTAATGAACAGCTGGGAATAATTACCTGCTACCAGGAGGAAGGATGATGGATGGAGGCGAGGAGCAGCTGTGTGGCATCTTCAGCTGGCTGCTGTGACAGGAGGGGAATCAGAAATGCCCAGAGAAATTGCTTGGAGGGGCTGTGGGGCTGAGGCAAAACATTAGTGCTAGAAACAGGTCACGCTGTAGCAGCCTGCTGGGGAAACACTTCCAGGGACATTTCTTATTGTGAGACCCTTGTGCTTCCTTCTGGAAAATATAATATTAGCCTTGGCTTCCAGCAAGTCATATATTTCCCTAATGGGCTGTGGGAAGCCTCCGCTCCACTCTTTTTAGCCTGGAACTATGAACCGAGGTGCTTTGCTGCCTTTCCAGTGATATGAAGCAGGAGCAGCGAGTGATGAGGGGGGAAGGGGCAGCAGGCTGAGGCCAGCCTGAGCCCTCACATGAGAACAGAGGTCCTCCTGAAGCTCTGGGATGCTGTGCCTGAGGAGGGAGTAATGAGTTGAGCCAAAGAACCCCTGCTTTCTGGGATAGCAGAGCCAAACTCAGATGTCATGGGCTGTGTTATACGGCTGGGACAGTTCCTGTAGACACCAGTTTCTCCCCACGGCTATTTCCTACAGCTGGGGCTGGGAGATTGCTGTCACCAAAATGCATGAGAATCTCCTACATAGCCAGGAGGCCAGCAAAGAGCCCAGGAAACTGTTCCCCTTAAATAGTTAAACGGCTGCCTCTCGACAAGCACAATGTCACATTGAATTTGAAACAGGGAACTTTTTATATTTTCCCCCCGATTGTGCTGGCACCTGGCAGATGCCTGTTTACCACAGGCATCCATACACGCAGCAATCAAAGGAAATCAGAGGCACGGATTAGCAACAGCTGCAAGTCATTAGTGGCAGCCATGGGAAAGCACAGCTCTGCACCCCGCTTCGAAATAACCAACGTGAGTATTCCAGAGCACAGGGGTTACCGCGGGGCACTCTGCGGGCACCGGGGACAGCAAACAATTGCCTCGCTTGTCTCTGGAGATGGCTTCTTCCCTCTGCCGAAGGCAGCAGTGTGTTATCGATGAATCAATCACACTTTATTGGCCCACTGAACATTAACTCTTTGGGAGGCTGAGTTTTGCCGACTGGGAGTTGTCAGAGCAGCAGGAGGGTCTCCACCTGTACAAAATTTCTAGTGATTCTTTATTTTCTTTGGGCTGACTGCTGGTATCTTTGGCAGTGTCTCAACATGAGTGAGGACTTGGGATCTCCTAGAGTTAATGCTCATTTTACAGGAAATTTTATTAGAGCGAATGTAGAGCAAAAGCTGACCAAAAGCCTTATTTGTGTATCTGATTTCTTTATTCAATTCATTTTGAACCAGAATAGAGTACAAATTTTATTTAAAAACTTGGTGTTGATTGAAATTTCCATTGCAGATTTAGGCAGCTTGGGTTTCTATTTTGATCGGCCCCCGGAAAAGCTGATTTTACTTCAAAGCATCTCTGACTTTTGGCGGAGCAGGAAGCTGGTGCCCTATTAATAGAGAGCAGAATCCAGCATCACCAAGGCGTGGCTGATCTGTAGCAGTCCTTACATATTTGGCTGTATCTGCCCTCCTTTCTCTGGCTCAGCACAGCTTTCACCATCACAGGTTGCAGCACCCAAGCTGTGTGTGTGATCTTTCTGGTCCACAAGAAGTGCCAACCTGCCTTGCTCCTGCCAGACGGGAACCCCATCCCTGCCTTGTACTTGACCCCTACGATGAGGAGGTGGGAGTATGTGAAGGGGTTGACAGCAAGAAGATGTACAAATGCTGGTATCCAGAACTTCAAAATACACCTTCTCCTGCTTTTTCTCAAGGAGGGGAATAAGGAAGATGAATGGAAGCAAGAAAAGGAGTCACAGAGACTAGAGAAAGGGAAAGCTGGGGGGAGAGAAAAGGACCTTTCCAGAAAGGCCATGGTCAGCCTGACACTTATGGCCCCTGAATCTCTTTCCAGCTCCAAAATTTCAGTTACTCTCAGCTTCCCACCTCATCTCCCGCCACAGACCTTATTTCTTACCTTTGCTCCCAAGCCTCACTAATTGGTAAGGTTTGGCCAGACCCAGCTTACTCCAAATCCCTTCCTCCTGTGTTCTCTCTGCTGTTACTTCAAAAGTTTAATTTGGTTTTCTCAGGGATAATAGCATTTACGTGGATGCAAAAGTGGGATTTAACCTTGTCTTCCAAGGCCTCTTAAGCTAGCTCTGCAAACAGTAAGGAACAGGCAAACAGAACACTAAAGGTAACAAAGGAAAGTATAGTTTTAAAGTAAAAGAAAAGTGAATAGTCTCAAAAGATAAAGCATTGCAAGTACTCACATCTCCTAGTGCTAAGATGAAAGCAAGGAGAAAAGAGGGTGAAGGAATGTTAGTTCTGACACTCCCTAAGTCCTGCAGCTGTATCCATTTGAAAACTAACTATTTTAGGATCACAAAAGTCTACAGTGAGCAAGACAGGTATTTGTGATTAATAGAGCTTCATTGGTACTAGCTGCAGAAAATAGGGTGGCTTTCTGCATGGTGACTGGGGGAAGCAGACTGGCTCTGGGAAAAGTCCTAGGTAAGTGCTTGTTTTTAAAGGAGTTACTGATTTTCTCTTGTTTGTGTAAGAGTGCCCTCCTCATTCATACTTTTGCTAAAAAGTGCGAGTAAAGGAAGATGCAAGTTTCTGAAGAATTATGTCTAGATTTTTTCTCAGTAGGAGACCCTGTTTTCTGTGTGTTCTTCTGTCCTATCTTCAGCTTAGGAGTTAAAGTGTTTTACTTGCTGAGGTACAAATCAAGCTGGTTTTTGTTTTGGTTCTTCCAAGTAAGACTGTGGTTCCTCCTGTGCTTCAGCTGAATGTAGTCTCTCTGGCTGGTATTCAAAGTACACAGTGCTGGGCTCACTTGTGATGCTCAGGTGTTCTAGGCTCTCCTCTACCTTTGCAATTCATTCTGCAGTTCCTTCTGTTCAAGCTAGATGTGCTAATTCAGACATCTGCTCACTAAAGTTCTAAGAATGGTAGGTGATAACTTGTACCTACACTGTGAAAGGGAGTCTGTTGTCACAATTGGCAAATAGTCATATAAATGTTATGCCTTCATAGGAATTACCTTCCTATCTTCTTGATATTAATTTTTTCTTTTCTTTTTTTTCTACCTCTAACTGTCAAGTTCATGTTGAAAGGACTGTAGTCCATCTCTGAACTTGTAGTAGAATCAGTGCTGAGGTGCAAAGAAAGCCTGAGTGAAGGTCAGCAAAATGGTGAGGGTGTTAGAAAATCTGTTTATGAAGTGAGATCTAAAGAGGTTAGTGCATTTCAGTGTACTAGAAACAGACTGAGGGATAACTTGATCATTGCATATAAGTACCTATATTTGGAAGATATAGACACCTTTTCCAGAACAATTTTTCTGTGAAAGAGCTGCTGTCTAGTCCCTGCCAGTTCCCTGAGTTTAATCTTGGTAAGAGAGATGGTGTTGCAGGTATTTGAGCACTGCGAATAGAGGAGAGCTTCACTTGCAGCTTTAAGGAGGAAAAGAGAAAAGGTTTTTTTAAAAGTTTTTTGGTTTGGTTGGGTTTTTTTTTAGCAATAAGGTTGTGTGTGGACACAGGGACCACTTCTTGGTACAAAGATCCCTTCATTCATTGCTGTCTTTGTGAATCTTCAGGAAAGAAGGGTTTCTTTTCATGGGGTAGAGTGCTGTGATTCCTGTTGGAGCACAGGCTGCAGAACAGATCTCAAGCTTCACTCCTGCTTGCTAGGAACTCCAGCTCTTTCTTTGTGACACTGAAAGGCTCTTGCATCAGCCTTTCAAAAATTCAAACCCAGGGTTTTTGGGTGATGTGCAACACCCTGGCACAGGTAGGAAAAAGTGGTCTATCAAATCACTGTTGGCACCTTATCCAGTGTCACATAGGAAATATGAATCTTATGTTAAAGCCCTAATTTCCAAGTATCAGATTGTTCACAAACTCAAAGAGAGGAAATTTAGGCTAGATATTAGAAAAAAATTCTTTACTGTGAGGGTGGTAAGTTATCCTAACAGGTTGCTCAGCGAGGTTATGGATGCCCCCTCCCTGGAAGTGTTCAAGGCCATGTTGGATAAAGTTTTGAGCAACCTGGTCTAGTAGGAGGTGTCCCTGCCCGTGGCAGGGGTGGTTGGGACTAGTTGATCCTTAAGGTCCCTTCCAACGCCCAACATTCTATGAATCCATCTGTAAAATGTAGAGTTTGGTATTAACTTTCATAACAGGGGGCAAGAAGTACTGCTGGTAGTTTGCTTGTGCTTGGAAAAACAGGTATTTCCTGTAGTTTATGTATGTATCATAGCTGCAGAGCCCACAGAGAGATGGGGCTGTGAAAGTAGAAAGATGAAGCTTAGTTTCTCTTCTGTAGTTAATGACTTTCATGCTAGATCAAAGTTACTCAGTGTTCTCAACTTTTTAAGTTTGAGTCTGCATGAGTAAGTAGGTGAAAAGAGTAGTGAATACAAGTTGGAGAAGCCTTAGAAGGAAACTGGGACTTGGACTTGCGCTGAGCAATTTTTGTCAGTTCATCCTTAAAGATTAAAACCAAAAGTTTACTGCCATAATTCTGCTTCTTTCTTCACCTCAGCAGGCAAGTAACAGGGTTATTTCAAAGCTCCCTAAAGCACCTGATTGTAGCCCTGTTAGCTGGTTTAAACTGGTTTTCTTGTGTAGGGTGTGTTGCACACAGGCCACTAACTTGTGTCTCAAAAAGTTCTTGACTGGGAGCAGTGTCCCTCACTCAGCCCATCCCACCCTAGCCTAGTGTGGGTAGTCACAGTTGTGCTTGGTCAGTCTCCCTGCTCCAGGGAGTGCAGAGGAAACTTGTGTTTCTGAGTTCAGCTGCTGTGAATAATGTCCAAGCTGGATGGCTGGAATTGCTCTAAGAGGATGCTATGAATACCTGTCTTTATGTAGCACTGGCATCTCCATTCAGGAGGGCCTTGAATGGAGCATCTATACTGGCTTAACTGCTTTTCACATCTGTTGAAAGCTGTGTGTGTGTACCCTTTCAGGTCAAGAAAAATGATTTTGTAGAAACCTTGCTGTTAAAATGACTCGCTGCTCGGGATTAGAAACCAGAACGATTCCATTTTCCACTCCTGACAAGGATCTCTAAGTCTCCACGAGCGCAAACACTCAGAAAGACTATCTCATTCTTTCCAGGAGCTGTAGTGTCTTTGACAAATCGCAGGGTTTTTTTCCTTTAAATAAAGCCCTGGGGTGCTTTGCAAGATGCTCTCGGTTCTGATTCACCATCTGAGTGTGTTTGTACATGCAGGGGGAATGAGGCTGCGTTGCACGTAGCCCTAGAGGCCTCATTAAATTGTGATGTGTGGTGTCACATTTCAAACTTGAAGTTCTTGCTGTCCCTAGTTTAAAACTTGATGCAAATGATGAGTAACAATGGTCCAGAAGCTGTCTTCACAAAAAAAAAATGCAAAACAACATCTGAAATACCCACTTGTTTTATGTCCTTGGGTTTTCAATTGCTCAACCCCAAGACCATTGTACTTGAGTTGTCAGAGGTGTGAGGTACCCTTTACTCCCCTCCAAAACACAAAACATCAGAATCAAGTAAGCCCTTTGGAAAATGCACTTCATGACTAATGGGCGACTGGCTGGGATGTGTTTGGTCATGTCTTTACACTTTCATTTGTGTTTCCTTGGGAAATGTATCAGTGCTGTTTTGATGAAGGTCAGCATCTGTTTGTACTCATTTAACTAAAAGAAGTGTATTGAGAAGGTCAGCAGCTCACTTAGACCTGAGAGAATAATTAGCAATGAATTATTCTACTACCCAATTGTATTTTTTGCCTATTTGTTAATTATCTTCAGCCAACTTATAAAATGTGTCAGCACTAAAAGAATTATTCACAAATAACTACTCCACAAATAGTTTGAAACGGTGCTGGCAGGTGGTATGGAGGTGGCATGTTCCCTGCCTGGAGGAAGGCCAACAGGGTCACACTGAGGTAGAGAATGGGCAGGACACATGGTATTGGGCTAACCTTGGTGTGGAGCAGAGGCTTTTCTCAGCCATGCACAGTTGCTGCTCCTTTCAGCTTCAAGGTGCACTCCTGATCCCCCTCAAAATCCTTAGGTAGGCAGCAGCAGACTAGTCCTGAGGTTTTAGAGAATACAAGTTGCCATTTGTTTGCTCAAGAGAGAAACTTTAGTTGGGGTGTGTTAATGTCAAATTCTCAAGACCAGCAAACCGAAACAAATCATCCCTGCGAACTATGAAAGGGCTTCAAATGGTGACTTAGTCAAGTTGTGACTTTTTTTTTTTTGCCCCCTTGGTGCTCAGCCTAAAAATATGCATGAAGAAGGTGGAAGAACAGTGTGATGATGGTGTTTTGGTGAATGTCTGGCTTGTGTAAGTCTGACTCAAGATGTAGCATTTGCACCACAAAGTGTTAAAATTATCTCCTGCACATGTCAGCAATTATTCTCATGAATGAGAACTATTGGAGGAATCTGTCTACATCAAATTCAGGTCCAATTCTCTTTTTATGTGAAACACTAATATAAGCCAGGAATATTAATTGTTGCTGATCGGTATAGCGAGGGCACTCAGTATACCACTCTTAAAGAATGACAAGCAAACTGTTCTTGTGGTGACTTAATAGATTTAACTGATGCAATTTCTGACTGAATATCTCAGAGGAGAAAATAAGTCTATATCAAAACTGAAAGTGTTTTTTGTGTGTGTGTGTTTTTGGTGTGCTTTTTTTTTTTTTAAAGAAGGAATAAAACCATTCTTTCTATCAGAATTACAACTGTTATTGTGCAAAGGGACTTATGGGCAACATCTTTGTGGAGCCTGCCTCACTGTTTCTAAGCTCCTGATTTTGTGTGTGACTGGATATTGTAACTTGTTAACTTTTGCTGTCCTTGTGTGTGTCCTTTTTCTAGGAGTATCTAAAAGCATTGACCCAAAGGCCGCTTTCTATAGTGGTAAAAGATAAGCCTGTCCTTATCTAGATTAGTCTTTAAACTTCAGTGGCATAACTCAAGGAGGACAAAGATGTAATGTTAATGGAATGAACTCAAGTACTGACAATCAAGTTAATTCCTTAGGATATGTTTGATTGAGTATTACATTGGCTAGTAAATAACCCTCCACCTGCACCAATTTCTTTTAAAATTTGTTTGCATAGTTCATGCTTAAGTGGATTTAAGATATCTTCAGAATAATCTTGACATGAAGAGGCTGCCAGAGGACAAGAACAGTCTTTTCTCATTGGTTTACTCTTTCCACAGCTTGGAGAATCACAGCTAATTGATACTGTTTCCATTTAATTACACATAATTTTTCTGTTTTGCTGCCCAGTGAGCCAGGAGAAGAAAACAATACTCCGTCTACATGCAAATCTTCCAATCAACAATTTAAAACCTTTATGTTTCTGAATTTGTTCTTTTTATTTCAAAATGAACGTGTATGTTCTTGGGCAGGTCCTTACAAGTTTTCATTGACTGGGGATACTGTCACTGACGTTCAGACCTGTAATTCAGTGCAAGAGGCTTTCCCCTCCCTTTCCCTGTACACTGGGGCTCAGGGTTCATGTTCAGACCTGATGTCAGTATTCCCAGCTCCCATCGTTTTGGAAAGAGGTGTCCCACAAACAGAAGTTGTGGTCCATGTGCTTCTGTTGCTTAGAACTGAGCCCTCTTCCATGCTGTCATCCCACCTCCAACCCTGAGCAGAAATAGCTGTATCTGTATTTTGGGGAATGCTGTGGTGCATGTACATGGAATATTGCATTGCTTGCACTGGTTTAATGAAAGATGCTGAGGCAAAGAGTGAATATGGACATAGAGGGACAGGGTGGGGAAGTTAGCGGCTTCGGAAGAGAATTTTTAGAATTGATACTCTAAGGTAGAAGCCAATGGGAGTTTTCTCTGGACTTGGACAGAGCTATTGGGTGAAGAAGACTTTTTGCATGGATGGGGGGAATATTGCTGAAGCCAGGCAGGAAAGATGTGTGTGTGTGTGTGTCCAGTCCCTCTTGGCAGTGGAGTCAGCAGAGACCTATGCAAAGCTTTTGGAAGGAAAGTAGGAAATGCTGTAGGGAGGAGGAAAGGGGGAAGGGTAAAAAGTATTTTTAGTAGAGAACTGCCCATGTTTCCATGCATGATGGCAAAGCCTTCCTGCTCTAGTTTGGAAAAGTAAATATTGGCTGTGGGAACAGTGCTCCAGATGCACTGAATCTGCTTTCCTAATGTTGGTGGCCTCAGCCCTGTGGACCCGAGGCTTATGTTCAGTTGATCTAGATGGTTCGGAGAGTAGGAAGGCTGCTTTTGTGCCTTGCCATGCCTTTTTCTTTTGCCAGGCACCAAGTATGCTCCCTGAGCAAAACCAGGCAATCTGTGCCCCAAGCAAGTCTTACTAACTTGTACTGCAGCTTCATGATGAGAAGCTGAAAGCTAATTCTACAATGTGAAAAAAATATGGAGGTTTTTAAAGAAACCGCTGTATAATGTCAGCTGTGCTTTTTCTTTTTCATGAGAAAATTTTTCAGCACAAATGGAGCAGTTGAGTCTAGTTGTTTAGAAGAAGGATGGGGTCTCCTGGCACTTCGGTGCAGAGAGGTGGAAAGCCACAAAGTGCTGTGGGCCAGCTGCTCTCAGTGGGGCTGTACTGTGTGGGACCTCCCCAGATTCCATGGCCAGGACACCCTTTTGCCCTGGAGACTGTGGCATCTCTCATCTCTTTTCTTTCCTTCCCTTCCCCTTCTGTTTTAAATTCTTGCAAACCCATCTGTTTGTACCAAGGCTGGTGACTAATGCAATAACTCTTATTAGGTCAAAATAGCTGAAATCATACGGCAATTACACATGCACGCTCACATGCACACAGAAGGGTTGTTCCCCCTGCGCCCCCCTTTTCCCATCTCTGGAACAAAACATTCCCTCACTGTTCCGAGGGCTGGAGCAGCTGCCCAGCTGGCAGGAGCAGAGATGTTAATGCTGTCAGTGAAAGGATGAGTCACTTTGCAAAAGTTATTTAGGAGGGTCACCCTTCTTGTCCCCTTTCCCCTCCAGCCACTGATCCGTTTGGGTTCATCAGATGCTGGAGGTCTGCACTGGCTGCTGCCCACAGAGAGCACAATGAAGGCTTGTCAGGTCAAGAAGGCTCCTGATGGGAATTATAAAAATGAGTAGTCCCGTGTTTGACTGATCTGTTAGTCTCCTGAAAAAAGCTTCTGCCTGTCTTGGAAGCATGTGATACTAGCTCCAGGGCTGCCTTTTTCTTTATTTCTAAGTGTGGTGGTGGTGTTTGGGCTTTGTTTTTTTTTTTTAAAAGTTAATTAGCGGGGGAGTTACCACTCTGTGAGAGGAAACTAGAAGTAAAAGATGTAAGGAGAGCAGAAAACCATAATACAACTTCCTTTTCATTCTTATCTTTTTGGAAATGGGTCACTAAAAATCTGCCTCCTTCCTAGGAAAAACCTGTTCCTCTAAGCTTTCTGGAGGATGCAGAGCTCTTCTAAGACCTATCTCTAGCTGAGACCCCTTTCATTATCTGAATCTTCTCCTCGACCTATAAGATTGTGACTGATATTTGCTGCCTCTCCAAACTCCTGTGGGATCAGAGTGCCCCAGGAGCCAAATCTGGCACAAGAACTATTTTCTCCCCCAGTGAGAGCTTAGCAATGCTCTCCCAAGTCAGCACCAGGTTTGTCATAGGGCAAACTTGGCTTGTTTACTTTCTTAACTGGGAAAACGCTCTGACCTCTGTGAAGGTAGTGTTTGAAAGAAAGCTGGAGGCCAACTGCTGTGGAGGCTGGTAGTGGTGTAGTCATTGCAGTTTTGATTATTAGATATGTTCTTATAAAGATAGACCTTTATTTGATCTATCCTGACCATTTGCTGTGCTTTTCAATTATCTCTCTTAACCTGGAATTGCTGAGTGGTTGCCATGGCCGTGTCAGTGCATGCTCACAGTGACAGAGACCAAGCCCTGCAGCTCCCCTTCCACAGAGCATGGCCCATCAGGCTCAGGGTTCAGTCTCCTTGATTAAACATGTCACAGGTTTGGAAATTATAGGCATATTTTTCATTTAATAGAGGGGGAAAGAAAAAAAGACAAAAAATTTTTGAGAAGATTCAGGCATCCTTGATGACAATAGTTCTGGCTGGATAGAGGAGTAAAATTCTAAATCAAATCTTTTGTTGCTTTTAACACTTAAAATGTTTTGACACTTTTCATCATTCCTTTAGAAATGTTTCTTATCACTTCTTAAGTGACTGCTCATGACAGACAGGCATGCAGTCCCTTTCAGGCTGTGCCACAAACAGAGAAACGCTGTCTCAGTACTGATGTGGCAGAGACTTCCACTAATAGCCAGTTGCATGTTCCTTTCTGACCACCCTATGCCCTTGCTGAACAGCTAAATATAGCTGGTTAATCCCACAATTAGCATGTTATTTTTTTTTTCTTCTAGATGATCTGAACTGATATAACAAACAAAATTACTCCTTATTTCTAAAAGCCAGGAAAGTGTGTGTGTGTGTGTATGTGCGTGCACACAGGTATGTGTTTTCCTCCTTTTCCTCCCTCCATGCACCATTCCCCTGGTGTACAAAGGTAACTATTTGATTTGGTAGATAACTTGAAATTCTGGAGTTTGAAAATGGCAGGCAACCTAGTTAAGCAAAGTTTCCCATATGTAAGTGGGAAAGAATGGTCTCTTGATGGCATTTAACTTAATATCTTTTTAAGAAAATATGTTCCCTTCCTTGCTACCTCCCTGGAAAGATACCCGTAAGTTGACCATGAAATAACAAGTGACTAAGTGTACTGACATAAGAATTACAAACCCAGAACACTCATCCGTGGCAAACCAGTCTCGTGTCATTTTGTGGGTGTCTAATTTGCCCCATGTACAATACAAAATTAAGCCTGAATATTCAGATTAGAAGACTAAAATAGCCTCTCCCAGAAGTTTATTCTGTTCTCTGATATTTTTGTCCTATTTTCAACCTTTATAGAGGTGACACATCCCTGCTCAGCGTTACTGGCTGCGTATTGTCAGTCTGGAGTACTGGTGCTCCATCTGTGAGCTCCAGCTAGCAGCAGGTACTGTAAATCATAGAGATTCATGACAAGGCTGTGGAGTTTTCTGAAGGACAAATCGCAGTATCTGTGTACAAAATTACTGTATCTAGCAACCAGGAGTGGCTCTTGGTTAAACACTGCTCTGATGTGTTTGGTGGTGCTTTAACCATTGTGAATCAAATGCACAGAAACCACAAGCACAATCATGTATGTTCTGCAACTCCCATTTTCCTCATGCATTCACTTTCACACTCGTGCATATGCTTGTTGCCTCCAGAAGAACTGAGCTGAAATGGAGCATTGGGCTTTTCCAAGGTTTTCTTTTAGATTTGCGAATGGAGAAGGTTGAATTACCCAAAAGCATGTGGCCCCATGCTGCTACAGGCTGTACTGGCTTGGATGAGAGGGACCAAAATGTGGTGGGTCCGGTACCTAAATAGCCAGAGTCTGGAAGTCTTCCAGTCTGCGATGCTTTTGTGGTGATGTCCTTGGAGACTCAGCTTGGCTGGTTTAGAGGCAGGTGCAATTCGGATTCAGATGTTCACCTTTTGCACAGGTGTTTGGTTCCATTCTTCCTAATACTGTTGGTCTTGGGGGGTCCTATAGGATGCCAGTGGATGAGTGCTCCCAGATGGTGGAAGCTGCCAGTAGAAACTTTTGGGATTTAAGAGGAAGCTAGTGGTGACCAACTGGATGACAAAAGTTAAGCAAAGGGACCTGCCTAACATGATCATCCACTGGCAGCCCGAAGTAAGCAGTTGTCAGTGTAGGATGTGGTGGAACAGGGCTTACAGCAGATCTTTGCTTGTGAATCAAATGCAGCAGAGCCCAGTCAATGCGAACTCTACAGTGCTGATGGTCAGAGCTGACCCCATGTATTATGTGTGGGACTGCCAGTGCTAGCCTAGGTGGGAAGAATGGGTACGACTGGGAAGGGGGAAGCCTTGAGGCCTCTCTGTACAGCCTCTGCTTGTGCAACCCTGCTCCATCTCCTTGACTTCAGATAGGATGCAGAGACACCCTTGTACTAATATGGATGTACTCAACAACCATCTGCAGGGAACTGTGCCTGGAGAAACTGCCCTGGCACGTCCTTCAGTACATCCTTGGGACATCTGTGCGTGCCTAGCTTCATCCTCTGTATTTCCAGCTCTTCACATGAATTCTTGAGGGAGACGAGAAACGGAGCTATTCCTAGAAATTCCACTGCAGTTACATGTCTTTTTTCCTTAACTGGCGGACTCGTCCTTGCTTCTTTTTGGTGCCAATGTTAACACGTCTTTTGGCTGTTAAGGGTAGTTTTTAGACTTGTTTAGAAGAGTCTCCTCCCTTTTCCCTGTGTGCCACTTGCTGTGCTCTGGGGAAGGGCGCAGGCCCACGGCTGTTGAGTATTTAACTTTTTAGGCTTTTCAGTCAACGCATTTCTGTCCACTAAGAACCTGGCCTCAGCCCAGAGCAGCACTATGGTGCAGGGAACAACAAATGCATTGCAAATGGTTTCTGTGCGGTTACCTGTGCTGTGTGAGGCACTTTCAGTAATGAAGCATCATTTTGTTTTTAGGGTGCCTGTTTGCAGCCTGGTATGAAGACTGTGCATCAAGCCATGAGAGAAGGGCATGTATGTGTGCCCCTATGCATCAAATCTTGCTTGGGCTGCCTTGCCGTCCTATGCAAGACTTTCATGCAAAATATGTTTGTGTCCTTGGTGTGCCTGCCTTGGTGCTCTTGAAAACAGGAGAGAGATGTGACTCCTTTAGGGTTGGCCCTGCTCCAGATTTCCTGGAGCCCCAGATGTGCCCCACAGAGCACCCTTACCACCGCTGAGCACTGATGTTAATTCTTCTGGCACCAAAATACAGCTGCTGACTTCTGCTTCTTCCTTCCCCCTCCACCATGAAAAGGGAAGGAGGGGGGGGGGAGGTAAAATAAAAGGGTAAAACCCCAAAAAGCACATGTATTGAAGGAGAAAATTTCTCTTAGCAGCTCAGTCTGGGACCAACTTGCTTGCCACCCTGCTGCCTGGGGGGCTGTTTTTGGTGGTGATGCCTTTGGCACCATGCCTGACAGCAGCCATTCTCTTCAGTTTGCTGCTCCTAAAACATACTTTGGGCAAACTGCATTTCTGAGCCCAGTTCACAGAAGTGTTCCCACTTAGGACAACATTTAATTGGAGTCAAACTGAGAGTGAGTGGGACTTGAGTGATGCTTAAAGAGAGGGAATACAGAGTGGAGACCTGGATCTCATTTGCAGGCTGTAACTGTTGTTGCACCAAGTAAGACCTGCAGCTGAGGCAGGCCTGGTCCCTCTCTAAAGTTAGCAGTTGGATACAAGGAAAGAAAGTGGGACTGACTACCCCTGTTCAGGCAGGAGTTTGGATTTTGTTGATCCTGCACCCTGAGAGCATCTGTGATGCACAGGCAGGAGTGATTATCTCCATCCAGCTGCACAGGTCTGTTGCTGGATCCCATCTTAGCTGACGTGCTGTCTCTGGACTCCCAGATGTGATTGATGCTGGGTGGTCTCCAGAGAGAGACCAGAGCTGTGGCTTTTGAGAGGGGAGGATGTAGAATGGGATGGGAGCCCTGCACAGGAATTATATGGGTTGTTGTGGGAATAGGCAATACAAAATAACCCCTCTTCTTGTCCTTGTTCCCACAGAGATTTCATAGAGGGTTTATGCCGTTGACTTCCTACTGCAGCAGGAACTTCAGGCCCCTGGGGACCATGTGTGTGTGTCAGAGATCAAAGGAAGGGTGTGGGAAACATGGCTTCTCCTATATGTCCCTGCCTGGGAAGCCCTCTCACAAGGCCTGTTTGGCTCTTATCACCCCAGAGCATGAGAGATAAAATTGCTTTCCCCCAATCTGAGTAGCTCCAGGTAGTTTAGGATTGACCCTATGGGCAAAGGGCAAGACTCAGGCTTTGCCCATTGAATAGGTGGGCTTTAGTTGTGTGGCTCATTGCCAAGGACAGGGAGCTTTGAAATGGTGTTTTCTGGTTTTGGCATCTGGTATCAGAAATATATTATGGTCAAAACAAGTAATTTTCTCTTCAGAGGAGTAAGCCCAAGAAAGCTTTCCAGCAAGCTTGTCTGCTTCTGTGGGGTTTTCTTCTCAATTTCAACAAGTAAGTTGAACAAAAGTAAGTATGGACCAGAGACCTCACACAACTCTGGCTGGAGAAAGCATGCAGTTCCACCGATGAAGCAGTGTTTCCTAAAATAACAGCTTCGGGAACCTCTGCAATCTGTTTCCCTGTCTCTTACCCTTTTACAAGAACTGAGAAGTCTTTCAGCATTGTGAAGCAAGGCTGCAAAATAGTAACCAGAACAAGAGTGCCTCAGTCTCTAGCACTCTATCTGGGGACCTATTGGGCTATTATTAGCAGGGGATACCACATACATTCTGTAAATATTTGAAAAGCCTTGTGAAGACACATGGTCTTTTATGAGCCCCACAATCGTGAAACCCAGGCAAAATGCAATGGAAGAGCCAGAGCAGTTTACACTTATCACCCCATTTTGTTCTTGTCTGTGTAAGGAAGTGCACTTGGATGCCTCTTGGGTCAAGGCTGAAAATTCTGTCCCTAAATCTTGGCAGAGAGGGTTTATTTGCAAGCGGAGATTGGACAGCTGGGCTCCTGAGCCCCTGGCCTGGGACATGGTGGTCTCCTGGCACAGACCTCCCGTGATGGGGTCTGAGAGCTGATCTGAAGGGTCACCGGGCTACTCCAGTCTACTGCGAGCTGCCTAACTTTTGGGGGGGATTTCCTTACAGCTTCTTGTCCTCTTTCGGCGGAGGAGTGACCCGCAATCTCGGTTTCCATCGCTAGAGGGAGGAAAACTACACGGAATTATCACCCTCTCCGGTCTCCACTCCATCCATCCACTCCAGGCAGGACAGCAGATGCTCTTTTAGGATGTAATTGGTGAGGAACAGGTAGAACTGTAGTAGGTGGGCTGTTTTCCGTTGACGGAATTTAATTTAAAAAAGCCAAACCCAATCTTTAACAAAAGCAGATAGAAACTTGTGTGTATTCTTGAAGCAGTGCGCCACAGCCCCCTCTTCTTTTTTATTTGAAAGCATAGCAAATTGAAATTAATTTAAGAGAAAGATGATGACCATTTCAACCTAGGAATGGGAACACAGTTGTAAAAACAACCTGTTCCCATGGGAAGTGCTAGAGAAAAACTTCCCCGTTGTTTAGAACCTATTTCATGAACCCTGGTAGCTCTTTACCAATCTGCCCTAGACTTGTGATTATGCAAACTAGCTAAGGTCAGCTTTCTCACCAGAATGGCACCGACTACCTACGCTGTTTTTACCTTCATCTGTGATGAAGGGGACCACCCATTTTCCTTATAAGATGTGGATGGGTTAAAGTAGACATGTCAGAGTGAGCTATTGGCTCTGTAAGAAATCTAAGGGTGCATCTCTGTTCTAGACATTTTTATGATGGCCATGGTCATAGCACTGTGCTGGGTAGTGCTACAGGCAAAGGTGTTGCCATCTCTTGGAAGATTTGCTCCTGAGGGGATGCTCTTGAGGGATGACAGTAGACTCCTATATTTTTTAAAATAATGTTTAAAATGAAAGAAAAAAGGTGAAACAGTTCATTGCAGCATGGAAATAATAGTAATAAAAATGCTAAGTAAAATAATAATAAGAATAGGAAGTAAAACAGACCAAGAATGAATGTGACCATAGCCTGTCTGTTGCTCAAGCCTGAACAGAGAAAAACAGACACTAACAAGTCAAAAGAGAAAAGGCACATGTGGGTTTGTTTGTTCTTTTATTTTTTTATTTATTTATACTGTTAAGTACAAGCTATTATATGTTGTTGGTGGCAGTAGAAATCATACAAAAAAGAAAAAAAGTGTTGATTTTCGTAATAAAAGGAAGCACAAATGGTGCAGGACTCCAACTCTGGAGAAAATTAAAAGATGAAACTATAATAAGATTCTTAATGTGTGACTCAGAGGTGGTCACACTTGTAACTGTCTGGGCCATTATCAGGAGGGGAAAAGGACAGGGTAGAACTATACTGAACATACACCTCTCCTTCTCTCTGCCTTTATCCTTTGGTGCAAAAAGAAATGTGCACATCCGGATTGTGCAAAATGTGGCTTCTGGCAATGAAAACAGCATGGAAGGGCTGAAACAGCAGCAGGTCCCTGTAGGACAGGACAGGGGGTACTGGGTTGTGCTCCAGGCTTAGCCTTCCTTGGGGAAAGCCTTGTCTGGCTGCAGTGTTGGATGGGGCTGGCAGTGGTGGAAAGGAGGCAAATTTCTTCATCCAAAGCCCGTATGAGCATTGCCGGCGGTTGGGAAGAGAGGATGGGTTCCAGAAGGGGATGAGTGCCCGAGAGGAGGGTGTGCCAAAAAGATGTGGCTGGCAGCGGAGCAGCTGGCCTCTGCTGCTAACTCAGATTGGCTTGCCCAGGAGGATCCTAATTACAGCACAACTGCTGTCTCCATAATCGCTGCGGCAGGAGCAGCGCGGGCCATAAGGCACTGAAAGGGACCTGGATGTAGCAGAGGAAGATTATTAGTGTTACTGCGCTCTGTCCTGGCCACTGAGTTGCACAAAACCTACCAGATGTCAGGGAGGAAGAAATGGGTCATCCTCAGCGTAGGCTTTTGCAAATAATGACATTGACTGCTTATATGAACACTGTGATTGCATAGTGAGGCTGAGTTATGCCTTACCGAGAGTGTTCGTGGGGAAAGCTCTGGAAATGTGACGAGTCTGCTTGGGCGCTGGGGTCTGATTTGCAAAGCAGCAGCTACTTGTGTGGCTGGTGTCTGATGTGAATGACAAAAGCTGCTCAGACAAGTCCTGGTAAAGGACTGTAGCTGTGTTGGATGTTCCCTGTGTACCAGGAATGCTGACTACTCACCCACCCTCACCATCCTCTGACAGATGAAATCATCCTTGACAAAACTTGGGCCTGGCAATTATCAAGAAAAGCAGCAATAAGCAATAGGAAAACTATGCTTTAGGATGTGAATGTTATTATTTTTTGTTTCCTGGTATCTTTCCAAGGTCAGCTTCTTCAGATATATTTTGAAATCAAAATAGTAAGCTCAGACAACAAGCATTCAGGGGGAATGCATCAAAGCAGATGTGATTTTTGTAGTATGGACAGTGTGCTGGCAATTGGAAGTTACTGCTCACGCCTGTTGCATTTAGGATCTAGGGTGGGAGTTGCTCCCACCACTTCATTTATGAGACAGAAGAATCAAAGATTTTACAATGCTGTTTTTGGAAGTGGTCCCTCAGAAAAGGACTGTGAAACGTTAAACCACATCTTTGACCTTCAGGCCACGTGTTTCCCTAGTGGAAAATCTGGTGCTTAGTCCCTAGATGGAAATAAGGGAAGCGGGGTGCAGGTAAAGTGTTGTTCCCTGCATCCTCCCACTTGCTTCCCAGGAGAGGAGAGCCCCTGACTGCTCCCCCGCAGGCTGTGTCCGAGGCACAGGTTTTTCTCTTGCGCCAGACTTAAATCACAAGCAATGGCCTTATGGATAGCCGGGGCAGTAATGGTGATCTTAAACATTGCTGGATGCCTCGCATTCACTTTATCTAAGTCTGTTCACACTGTTGCAGCTTTTCTTGCGGGTGACGATGTGGTGGAGAAGGACAGAGTGAGAGAGTGAGATAGTGTGGAAGTGGGAGGCTGTGCCAAGGTGACGAGCTATTTTGCATTGGCATCTGATGGTGCTAATCAGTAACCATGTACTTTAGAAGGTGTCTTTTGATAACATGCTTTAATAATTTAACCTTCCTCATATTTTTGGATATATAATTTGCATAGGGTTTACAACCTGAATCTGCTTAGGTGCCTCTGGTTTCTGACACAGCAGCAGCCTTTGAATCAGCGAGTGTCTGCTCTTGCTGCTTAATCTCTGAGGCAGCCAATTTGGGGACAGAAGGAGTTTTTACTTTATCTGCTCCAAACACACTTGTACTTTATTCCTTTGTATTGGGAAAACAGGAAAAAAAAAAAGAAGGGAAAAAAAAGAAAGAAGTGCTGTGTGTGCGAGCACGTGTGTGTGTGTTTATATAGTATGGGAGACAGAGACTAAACTGAACAAGTGTGGGAGGGTGAGAACCTTTATTGTGCAACAAACTGATGGCACCAAATATGCTGCATTTGTTGTGAGTTAAAAGGTTTATACAAAGATTTTCTTAGTAGTGTCTAAGATCTTAATAGGGTAATTAATCTTTCTAAGTGTTACTGCCAGATTATGGGATCAGCTATTACCCCTGGCTACAGAGTACTCCTTTGTGTGTTGCTATGAACAGGACTAAGTGATGAGACTACTCCGTTTGCCAAACAAAGATATGGTTGCTGCTAGCTTGTTTATGTTTGAAATGTGTTTTTTGGTGCAGTAAGAGAAGGCTGCACCATTTCTCTGGGAATATTGATGTCTTTTAAAATTAGTTTTTTTAGGAGAAGAAGGGGATGAAGTGCTGTAGAATTTGCAGAGCTTTATAGAAAAGTGCATATATACTTTAAGAGACATAATGGTGAGTTGTTGGGTTTGACTATTTCTTTTTTCAAGCAGGAAAATAAATAGATAGCTAATGTAATTGTAAGAAAGCAGCTGTAGGAATAGATAAAAAGTGGTCTCTACTTAAAAACTTCTGCATGGAATGCAGAAGCCAAACACTTTAGTTGAGGAATTAAAATCCAAGTTGTGTTGCAGCAGGATAGGGTAGGACATAGAGGACGTGAAAGAATCTTCCCAAGAAGTAAGCTTTGCTCAATCCTGTTTATTCATAAGGGTGAGTCAAAACTAAAGGTTGTTTTATTTACTAGATAAGGGAACTTTTTTTCCAGTGACATTGCAACCAGGGGGGCAGGGGAAGAGGAAAAAGTAGTGTATTACCCAATGGTTGTCACTGTTGAAACAACTGGGTCATTCTGGAGAAATGTCTGCTTGGCCAAATTTTGACATCTCCTGTATTGCTGAATGAGCAACCTCTGATCAAGGTCAGTATAAACTACTCTGCCCACATCATTTAGCCTGATCTAGTGAAGATTGTCATGTTCTTAAATGACGATAAAGGAAAACTCCAACTCCAGGCTTTAATGCGTAATATAGCTGGCTTGAACCTAGGATTGCTTTTAAGCCATCCCAAAGGCATCACCTGTGACTGTTCATGTGTGGATGAGTGTGCTTCACATGTAATAGCAATGGTGACGCTGGCACGTGTTCAGATGAATGCTCTGGGCTGGTTCAAGTATGTGGGAGGAAACCTTTGCTATGTGGTTGGAGAGGTGGTCAGTTTGAAGAAAGGTGGGGAAAAGGGAGGTCATGGAGGTTGGAGAAGGAGGAGGGGGTGTTGCCACCTCCTGCCTTGCTGGAACCTGCTGATGCTGATGGCGTGCTGCAAGCATGGGGTTGACAGGGTCATTCCCTTTATGAGGGCAGGTACCTCATACAGGGTCAACCACTCACTCACCTCTGTGGCCACCATGGGGTTGTGTGCTCTTTTCTTTGCCTGCTCTATAGTGATTTACAGCTGAGCCATGACGACAAGAAGCTGCAGAACCTTGTTCACCCTCTTTTCAGTCTCAGCAGAAGGATGACATTTATACAAGGCTTGGAGAATCCTGAAATCATGCCAAACAACCAGAATAAAGTCATAATGCTCTGCCTCGGCATAGGGTTGAAGAAGCCTGCCTGTGGGCACACTGTGTGGAAGTAGGATTAAAGAGGGTGGTCAACCAGGCCTTGTAGATGTTTATTCTAGATGGTGACACATGCCTGCCTGGCTTGTCCCTAGACTGAGATGGTGAAGTGCTGGCCTGGTAGGGCTTGTACAGTGCTGAGCTGCTCCTGGTGGGCTCACGTGACTTCCTTTGCGGCAGCTCCTGCTGGCTGGCCACAGGCTGGGACCCAGGGAGGAGTGTGACATCAGGGATGCCCACCCTCTCCATCTGCTCTGGGGGAAGGGGCTGCTTAGCTGATGGGGGTGATGGGGTGGGGAGATCACCAATTCTTCCCACTGGGCAGTGTCAGTGGGGCTGTCCACGAGGACAGAAAAGGAAGGTGATGCTTATCCCACATCCCTAGTACTGATGATGGTTGAAAGCCCACCATGCTGCAATGTCATCATCCTTGCTTTAAGTGTGCCTCCTAGGAATTGAATGTTTGCCTGAAAGCAACAGTGAGCTTCTGGCTCCATCCTGTTGTCCCAGCACCTGCAGAGCCTCTCCTCCCACACCTAGCACTGGGATTTCTCACTCTGTAACACTGCAGAGATGTGCTCTTTTTGTAAGTAGATATCTTCATTGGTCAAATTACATTTACAGCTTTTTGCATTCATTATTTGGGATTTCTAATTTGCTTTACAAATCTCAGTTTGATTCTAGAGGTGATATGCAACATGAGATACTGAAAACTCTGAAAAAAAGTCTTTGAAGATAATTACAGCTACCTTACCACAAAGAAGCTCTGAGGGCTATAAGGAAAAAACCCAAACAAATCCCAATTAATGCAGAGTTAAGATGACCCAGTTGTAGCAGGGACCTTTCCAAATGGAAAATTCAAATCCAGGAAGTAGAGAATCAACGTACATGCCAATAAAACATTAACCCTGGCCCCCTGGAGCTGGTAGTGCTCACTGGGAATTATCTGCAACCACTTCAGCTGCAGTCACTGTATTAGCTGGAGCAGTATTGAACGGTGGGAGGATTAGCTGGAGTTTGGCAGAGCTTGGAGGATGAAAGGAAAAAATTTCAGGGTATGTGAGAAGAGAAGCTGAATGCACATACCTGTGTGTATATGCATATGGAGGAATTTGGGAATTTCACTTCAGCACTGAGATGCAATAAGGAGACGTATCTAGAAATGAGGATTTAATGGCAGAAAGGCATAATATAGTACTGACTTACAGTTTTAGTGCTGAATTGAGGTGCTGCTGTTGGCTGTGTGTCAGGGTGTGGGTTAGATGTGTCCCTCTGGCACAGCACACCTGCACTGCAGTTAGCACTGGCACACAGGAGGTGTTGGATACCGTTCCATGTTGGTCATCAGTGATCATCCTCGTTTCCTTGCTCTACAAAATGTGTTGTAGGGGAACTGAGGTCAAGGAACAGTTGTAGAGCTGAGTTTCCTAATTTTCAAAGGATTGCTTATCCAGACTGGTACGTATTACTGGGCAGCCCAGACTTTGTGATAGCAAAGATATTTGTCAGTGAATTTCCAAGGTTTATTCAATAGTAATAGAAATGGGAGTTTTTTCATCTTTTTTTTTTTTGCTGTTGTTGAAAGTAGTGGTGATTTAACCAGTTGAAGTTAACATATAGGTTTTTACTTGATATATGTATCACTAAAGAAGAAATAGGGTGTCTTATGATTAAATGTCTATGTTTTTTTTTAAGTAACAAAATTTTGTTACTGTGGAAGGGAAATTATAGTAATGTTTTGAAATGTCTGTGGGCTAGCAGAAGAAGAAAAGAATTCAAAATTGTGGTCTGTCTCTCGAAGTCTTCAGTATTTTCTCCTGTGGGGGCTGCAACAGTAGGCTGATACATCTCCATCCTGCCTCCCTGCATTTCAGGCAAGGCGTACCCTGAGTCGGCAGAGATTTCAGACCTCTTTGAAGGCTCAGCCTTTTAACAGGAAAGATTTCCTGGCCTGTATGTGAGCCAAGTGGCCCTCTGCTATGTCAGATGCACCTGCACATCTCCTCTTATCCCTGTTTTTTGGCAAACCCACAATATTAGGAAAATGTTGCAATGAAGTGCTAACATTATTTCAAGAAGGAGCTAAAAAAAGCCCCTGGGAGAGAAGGGACTTACTAACAAGTCATGGGACTTTGGTATGCCTCAGGCAACATTTTCAAACTGTTGCTCTCCCAAGTCAGTCACTATAATTATACCACTTTCCAAACAGAAAAGAACAACATGGGAAATTCATCTAATGTAATATCATAGGTCTGAGCCTAGAAGCAGAACAAAATGGGTTATTGTAACATAATAGTAAAATAGGTGTGACTGTAGAATAGCGGGTCAAAGCAAACCCTCAGATGAGTAATTATTTCTTACTATCCTGCTTGTTCTATTTCATCCTTAGGTATTTAATTACACAGTTTTCCTTTTCTCCTGTCCTAACATGCACCACCAGGCAATTTTTTTTCTTTGAGCCTTGGAAACAGTAAGACTTGAGTGCTTTATTGGAGCTACTCTCCTAAAAATAAAACTTTGAACAATCTGAGCAGTGGTAGGACCAGATTTTGTAATTATGGCTCTGTCTTGAGGGTATAAGATGGGTGAGGGTGTCCTTGTGCTGGCTGCTGGACCTTTTGTGTTAAAGCAGGGACTTAAAAGCAGAAGAGCTCTCAAGAAAGCCACTATCTTCTGTGCAACTTGCAGCCCTTGTTCGGAGTTAATTCCATCCTTTGAAATTGGTTGGGTGCAAGTTGAAACAGGGTGTTGCCTCCACACTGTCCCTATCAGGGGATGAGAAACTAACTTCTTTGTAAGGATGTTCGCTGGCTAAATGTAGTAAATGAGGCCTCTGTGTTACTAGCCTGGAAAAATAGGACTCAAGTGTTTTCTTAAAAAAACCTCCAAAATCTCTGCCTGCTTAGGTGCTTACAATGTTCCTGTCATTTTAGTCTTCAAACGCCTACTATTCTAACATCTCAGCTGATACCACAGTGAAAAGTAAATCTCTCTCAAGCATTTTCCTCCCTCTGAGTAATAGCTAATCTAATAATAGTTTGACTCCTACCACCACAATAGCTCTCTTTATAAAATGTGTAGTGGGAGGAGGCTAAAGATTTCATCTCCTCTGTGGTGATCCCAAACTCCTTGAAAGTAGTGTGACAGTACTGAATTTGGGCCCTGCTTATTCATCACCCTACAGACCTTTTACAGGCTTAAATGTTTCTCAAACTTGGCTTTAAAATATCCAGCAAACCCAAGCAACCAACCCTCCCCAGCAATACATGTCCCTTTCACTTTTTGTTATTTTTTTCACCTCTTGTGTTAATATTTCTCTTGTTAGTGTTTCTGCATGAGATCTATTTATTCATTTATTTTGTGCTTTTACATCAGCCCTAAATGATCTTCCTATTAGCACAGGAAGCTGGCAGCAGCCAGTCTGCAGCCTTTGGATAGTCAACTAATTAAGGGAAAAGCAGGTGTGGATGGATCTATTGAGTCTATAAATAAATGCCAAAAATTTAAGTTATTGGTCTGTGAGTGTTAACAGGTGGAGCACTGTTTTTATACCTTCAATGGAAAGAAGAAGAAGGATTAGAGGAAATGATTTCTTCCCCCATGATTTAAAAGCCCTTCAGAAATACAATATGTCTGTTCTCAAAAAAAGAAAAAAAAATAGGAAAAAAAAGAAGAAGAAAAAAAGTCCTTGTCTTATACATGTTTAGTCTTGAAGACAAATAAAGGCAGTGTAGGGGCTCTTACTTTCATTGACCTGGGCTGAGTGATGAACTGGATGGTCTACAAAGAAATAATTCATATTCCCAGGCTGACACTCAGAAACATAACTCACAGATGACTACAGATGTTAGTGCCTATTGTTCCTTTGCAGTTCTGTTTATAAATAAAACTTTTTCTGCCTTCAGTCAAATGCTCAAAATGTTCTAATCTGCAAAAAGCCTCTTCCCTCAGTGCTAAAGAAAAAGATGATCTATTGAGCAAAGTATTATGCAAGGGATTTTGTATCTAAGAATATATTCTCTCCTCACACTGATTTATCCTCCTCCCCAATTTCTGTACTGGCTTTCTTCCTTTGTGCTTGATTTAGTAATTTATTCAAACACTTCTAACCAGGGGGCGTTTTTCACCAGGGTGCAGTGGCAAGAGACCACAAAAGCATTTCACAACACATACAAAATACATTAAAACACTTTCAGGGTAGTATAATGTGTCATAGGATAATGTTAGAATAAAAACATGTAAACCAACCACCTACTTACTCGACTGGTTTCATTAATTTTGATCTCACTGATATAAAAGTCTTCTTCGTGGATATGTATTAATCTTTTATGGGCTGTGTATAAATTTAAATGCAAGCAATAAATGAACGCTTTTACTAAAGCTTGCATGTGTCAGTCTGGGAAGGGTGAGAGGAAAAACCCAGCAGTCAAAACATATGCATTGTTTATATTTCAAAACTCTGGGAGCATCCAGCCAAGATAACAGGTGTTGATCTGGAGAAGTAAGGAAGGCCACTTGTGGTCTGAGGCTTTGGGGAGGCACTGCTGGTTTTAGGGACTTTAATTTCTGAATGTGTATTTGGATTCCAGATTGGGATTTTTGCCTTTCCCCTTCTTTTCTACCTCTTAAATGCTTAGAGATGGGGAGTGGAAAAGTTTTTGAGGTTAGGTTGGTCATTATGGATCACCTTTTAGTGTCAAGTCTGCTTCTCAGGGCACTCATTCATGTGCACATGTGACCTCTGCCTGCTAAGCTATAGGACGCTCTGACTTGGAAAGGGGATGTTTATAACTTGTTTTTTGCCCCTGGTTCCTCTTTGTATGGTTAATGAGATATTCACTAGAGCAGGGATTGGGACAGGGTAACCAGCCTTCCCAGCTAAGTGTACTAATTAGTCTCTCTTTCTCTGTCTCTTAATGAATTCATACATATTCATTGAGAAGTAGAACAGCTCCAATAGGAGAGAATCAAGGAAAAACTGAATACCCTGCAGCCTACCTGATGGTTATAACTTTCTCCTGATGGTTAGAGAGCATGGCTTAATTTCTTTGAAACAGGTGGAGGGAAGAAAAATGCTTTTAGCCTCTAGGGTGAATAGTCTGACCACTAGACCATTGCAGGCAAGAGTCTGGTCTTCTTTTGCAGCATGTGTGTGTGTTCATCCTTACTTCTTATCTTCTTTCATTGAAAGTGCCTTAAATACAAACTTTTTTCAAATTGGATCTGAAGGAAAAGCTTGACTTGCACTTGTTTGCTAGGCAAAGTAAATCTTAATTTTAAAAGCTGTTCTAGATCAAGTTAAATATACTTCCTTATACTGCCCCAGAAGTATTTCTTTGGTATGATAAAGGTACAAGGAATCAATTACTGATGTCATTTTATTGAAGTGCTTTTTAAAGCTCTCAGGCCCTATCCTGCTTTTGTATTTAAACCTTAGGAACACTTATATCTTGCCATGTAAAAAAATTGTCACTGGAACAGAAATTAATAAAAAAGACTTGAAGATAGGTGAATAAGCATAGGCAGAGAGTACTGACAAAATCCATCCTGCTGATGTAAAGCTGGCTGTGAAATGGATGCTAAAAATAAACCTCAATTCTAAAAGTCAGTTCTGACAGACCTGGGTCCTGTTTCTCTCTGTAACATAATTTGCCACAATCTGTGGGCTGATGTTGCAGTAAATTAGGTTCGTGATACTTACTGTTAATGAGTCACTGAATAAATACATCTGTATAAATTAGCCCACAATTTGCCTGTTGCAAAAATAAACAGCTTTGATTTCCTGTGTGAACAGCATGGCAAGCATTGTACACATGTAGTTTTACTAAACTCTGAAGATGTTAAACTGTGGGAAGTGGTCACGAACAGGTACTCAAGTGGCACATGGTGGGATGGAGAGGTTCAACCCTGCTCTTCATCCCACTCAGTTGGAATGGGGATGTGTAAGGCAGCATGGGGCAGGAGGGGTCAGCCTATAGATCTGCAGATATCAAGACCCCCAGGCCTTTAGAGCTATCATCTTGTTTTAAACTGGGTGTCTTCTGCATCAGCATGAGTGAGAACAGCAGCATTCAAGGCGTTATTTGTGTTTTGGTAGCATGGTGGCTTGAGCCTCGTTGCACTAGATCCTGTCTAAGACCAAAGTAGGAAATGTTCCACTCTCAAAATATTTTACAGTTCAAGCCTGAGAAGATGTAATAATACTTGGAAGGAAGACAACAAAACCAGTAATGAGGACTTGGGGTTATATAGGCCAGATATTTGCACAGTCACAGTAGATGCTTCTATGCTTTCTTTCTCCTGTGTTTTTAATCTCCAAGTATGGTAGTCCAAGTGTTTTACAAGTTACCAAGTCTGGAAAAGACTTGGCTACCTGGTTTTTTTCAGTGAAAACCCCTCCACTTCTATGCAATGACTTCAGCTGAGGATATGTGGAAACAGAACTTAGTTCAATCCTCAGTCCTCGTGAGCTGAGTAGTGTGTTTCGCTGTGGAGCTGTGCTTCAATACAGAGAATAATCACACCATGTCAGTCTCCCTGAAATGGCTGTCTGTATTAAGCTCTGGGTCATTTCCAAGGGTTGCAAGGAGCTGCCTGTCTGCTGGCACTAGACACGTGACCTTAGTGAAATGTCTCCTTCAGTATCTATAGGCTGTGATGTGTCACTCTGATACACGTTTTTACCTTAACACTCACTCAACAGCAGCTCCCTGATGTGACAGTGCTTTTCTAATTCACGGATATCCAAGGAGATGGATGCCTGTGTAATGTTATGTCTCTTTGCCTAGCTGGTCTGATAAAATGAATATCCTCACACAAAGTCACTATGCAAGTGGCTTATGATGGCATGCAGGAATAGGAACTTCAGTGCTTATTCCACCCATGTCCTATTGCAGGCATTTCTGCTGGTGATGACTGACTGTATTGTCAATGCAATAGATCTAAAGAATACTTAGCAATTTGTAGGGTCATTTTGGTGGCTTCTTTAGATTGGAGATGACTTCAAAAGCACTTGGTAGATCTTTGGTCAATAATATTCCATATGGGTGGCATTTTCTAGGCAAACAGTTGCGAGCTTTTCATGCAGCTAACTTCTGTCTCTCCTGCCATCAATCATGGTCCTTGCTTGTTGGCACATGATGCTGTGATTCCCCATCCTCTTTGTGTCTCGATATGCTACATGCAGGTGGTCAACCTGATTTGGAATTTACTGGCTGGCTGCCAGCCCAGGGAGCATGTGGACCCTGCTAGAGGATGCACTTGTCAGGATCCACCACCACCAGACAACCAACAACCATACGTTCAAAGCTCACTTCTCCATCTGTGAGTACCTCCCATGCTGTGGGAGGAGAAAGTCAAAAGGTATATGGAAAGCACAGGATGAATTAATGAGCCAACTATGCAGTAGCAAATCATAATCTGACCACGAGGAAACAGGGAAAGCAGGGCTATCTAAGCTTAATTTTTTTTTTTCCCCTTTGAAAAGACCCTAAAAAAAACCCCCCAAAATGACATGCTTCTCCGAAAGTCTATTTTATACCTAAACAATAATTATGAAGTTGTTTTTTGTACACATGTGGGTGCATAAACACACACATGTGCGCATGTATATGTATATATATATACACACACACATACACCTGTACATGATATATACATACCTGACTCAAGTCAATTTGGTTCTGCAGAGTAGTGTGCAAGCTTCTCCTGGCTGGAGAATTTGTAAACTCTTTCATAGTGCTGAAGAGGTATTTGCAGAGGTTATAATTTGCCAGGCAAGCTTAATATCTCTAGGTTCCTGCTTTGGTCAAGGAGAAGAGAGAAACTCCTCCCAGGTGTGATATAAAGCAGAAGAGAAAGAATTTCTTTTCTGATAATTTCCCTATGGGAGAGCTTTTCTCTTGACAGAGAGGGCCAAGGCTTTAGTAAGACTGAGTGAATGCCCTTTATAGGGAGATGTGAACTAGGAGAGGCCAAGTTTTGTTTTGTTTTTGTTGTTCTTTTTGATTTTGTTTTGGTTTTTGTTTTGGTTTTTGTGTTGTTTTTTTTTTTTTTTTTAGGAGAAGAGTCTTTAAAGTTAAGCTTCTAAACTCCTACCTCAGTGTCGAAAACAGACTCCTGGCTTTCAGCAAGAAAGAAGGGCTCCCAGTTCTGCCCCCAGCTGCCAGCAGCAGGACCTGGAGGGGCTGCCCCGCTTGCTGCAGGGCAATCTGGGGGCCTGAGGCTGCGCTCGCTTCCGCCTCGATGCGCTCTAAGCCTTGGCTCCATTTCACAGCTCTTCATGGAAATGACTCCCTGTTCTGGGAGGGACTCAGTCTCTTCTCAAATGATAATGCAATCCAGACATGAATTGGCAGAAATGTCATGAGACTTCTTATTCTTGCGTATTTCCAGTGCGAATGCTCCCAAAATATCCTGAGAAAGGCAGCCTTGGCATTTTTTCTGATGAACTGACACTGACCTGACAGCTTATTGCGGTTTCTTCCCCCAAAGACAGTTACATAGAAAAGAAACTGAAGAATCCCTTTCCCATCCCTAGTTTGTTTTCCATACATACAAGTATTGAACAAACCTATTATTTTTCTACACTGTATTTTTATAATTGCTGCTCTATCAAAACACTTACAATTGAACATCACCTCTAAGTATATGCCAGCATTGACTTAAATCTTATTTACCTCTGAATCACGTGTAACATGCATTTCAGAAGGCTTAGTGCGCCAGGTAGAAAAGGACAAACAGAAGTTTAAAATAGTCCTCTGAGCACAAATTCAGAAGGATAACTTTCCTCTCAGTATACGGGCAGCTTAGGATGACTTATCTCCTTCAGTGTTGGCACCTAAATTTACTGCCTAGAGTTGGGCAGAGAGAATAGCTGCTGGTTATTACGTTTGTGTCTTGAGATGACAGGACCCCTTTTTCTCTGCTTCCCTGTTTCCACAGGTCACAGGCAGGGATTCCTGACATATCCCGAATGATGTGAAAGTGTTTCACAGGCTTTTTCCAATTTTGTTTCCATATGTGAAGGGGCTACTGATGTGGCGGAAGAAGAGTCACCAGGAAAAAGACTCTGAGAATGGACTGGAGTCAAGTACTGTTTTTGGAATCCTTTAACAGCTGGGAAACATGAGTGCCTGACTTAGTGAGCACTGATGTTGTACGGTGATAGAGAGGGACCTTAACACGGACCTTAGCCCCCACTGCGTGTAGTCTGCCCGTTTCGGGGGAAGGTAGGCTAATTTTGACTTCTCTGCCTAATTTAGACAAACTTTCCTAAGAAAGAGATCCTTGATTATCAAAACCAAATAGGCAATTCAGAAAAGAAAATGGCATTTCCTCATGTGTCTATCCAACATAATGATATGTGGGTACAGCAAGGTAGGTGCAAGCAATTTAGCTGAAGTGTCACAGGAGAGCTGTAGTGGAGCTTAGGACAAACCCTGTTCCTCAGCCTCATGGCATTGACCTTCCTGTGGGTTCCTTGTTTTCGATCCCAGAACCACAATGGCAGTATTTCATACCATGTAAATGCATAATTTGTCATAAAATGTGAGCTATGAGGCACAAGAGGGCTGGATCTGCTGGTGTTTTTTTCCAGCTGTTTTTTGTTGGGCAGTCAAGTTTGTTGACAGTCTCTTCTGATGTTGACCTGGCTTTTTACCAGGGCCAGGCACTTCTGTGGTTCCTGGATGTTGATCTTCAGCCACCAACCAGTGAGATGCCAGAGCAGATGGGATTACTGCTCAGACTGGAGCTTGGGAAGAAGCTTTCTTCATGTTTCCACCTTTCCCAAACACTTCTCAAGGGCAGAGATGTGTCACCCACGGACAGCTGGGCTGCTTCTTCCACAGATGAAAGTGTGGAAGAGAAGCAGGTGATCCTCACCAGTGATGATCCTCATCACTGGTTTTGGGCTAGTGGCTGGGTTGAGCTAATAGTTTGTATACACCTGATATAAAGTCAAATGTGTTGCTCAGCCAAGCACATAATTTTATTTTTAAAGAAAACTCAACTTAGATGCGTTGGTAACGCCTAGTAATGGTTCTTCACAGAGTTGAGCGGCTGCACACTTGTTAGAAAGGCAGAAAACACAGTCAGTACCAAAGCTACAAAAGCACTGCACTGGTAAAATATCATAGCATGACAGGCACATCACAAATCAATACTACAGAAGAGTTTGAAATACAGTGTGTAGAAATATTTACAGACCATGGAGATTAAGAAATATTGCTGGCATGGTTGGGGGAATCAATACATGAGGGTAATTATGAAATGCCACTGCCTTCTGAGGCAAAAAATATAGGTCCCTATCCTACCCTAATAGTACTTATTGTGGACCTTTACAATGTTTTGCTGAAAGCAATGAAAAGTTCAAGGCATTTCTGTTCCTCAACTGAGTTATCTAACTGGAGCCAGTATTAGCCTATAGATATGTCTCCCTTTCTTCCAGCTCTTTTAAGGAAAATAAAAAGTCTTGAAAAGCAGGATAAATGGAGTCATAAATGATAGGAGAAAGAAATATTTAAAATGCAGAAAACTTAAAAATTGTAAAAAAAGTTCTTCAAGTTTTCATCTACCTCCAGGTTTGATTCCAGGAATGTAGGGATCAAAATGAAGTATGTAATTTAGGATTTCTTTTTTCCTTTGGATTTCTGTACGTGTGATTTCGTTTTCCTTGTGGTAAAGCAGTCATAGGGAGGATAATGCTTCAGTTTGAATATAGCCTTTTCTCATAGTTGCCAAGTAGATTTTAACTTTTTTTCCTTTCTTGTGACTGGGATGTGAATTAATATGTGGCCTGTCAAATATGTTGGAAAGCCCCTATTTAACTCTTGGGATGAAGAAGGCAGCTCATCCCTGCAGTAAAATCATGAGCAGGGTGGAGCTGGAGACAGATTGACCTTCTCTGCTTTAAATGCTAAAACTCATCCAAACTGCAGTGACATCGTCTGTGGTTGCTGCCTGGTTAAGTGCAATCTGCAGAGGAGAGGATCCATGGAAGCCACCTCTGGCCCCACAGATGCTTGAGAACATAATGAACAGCAGAGCTGTTCCTCTGGCACTTGATCCATCTGTGACAGCCCAGCAAAGCTGCAGTGAGGTCACCTCCCAGCTAGTGCTTTGATGCTGCCCAGGCAAGATGGCACTGCTAGCCTGATGTAAATGGTGCCTCAGCAGAGAATTTTGAAGGGAAACCATCTTCAGAGAGTGGAAAAAACAAAGCTGTAAGGTGGACAGCCTTAGAAAAGAAGGGGTGAGTTGCAGGCATGTGTTGCACCAGGTCTATTTAGATGCTAGTTGAATGAAGTTACAGCAGAACCTGAGGGTTTGGAAGCAGCCAAGGAGGAAGAGCCAAAAAATCTGGAGGCAGCAGAAGCTGAGTTTCTGCTAGCACCAGAGACCAGTCGACCCAGCCCAAGCATATTGTTACTGTTTTATTAAAAGGGTTGATTTGGAGAATGTTGTGTTTGCAATTCAGCATCATGCCTTGGAGCCTTGATTTCAAGCCTTTATTTATATGCTTAATTGTTGCTATGGAAATTCAATATTTAAAGAGGTAATTATTGCTGATCTTGTTGCATGTGTCCATTTCTAATGTCCAGCTGTTAGCTCTTTAGCTCCAGTCTAGCAGATTAATTACTACTATTGATTACTTTGAGCTTCTCTCTTCACACCTGCAGTCTGTGTAATTAGCCGGTGGCCTCCTCTGAAAATTAGGAGCAGTTTCATTTTGGCACCTTGCCATTTCTCAGCCATGTGCCTTACACTGATGAACAAAAGCAAATCTATTTTAAATAGAGATATGTGGGCAAGGAACTCTTTGTATTTTTGAACTATCTGTGGATAACTCAAATTACTCTATGTCAGCAAATGTTGCACCCCATTGGAAGACCACTGATAGTAAAAAAAAAAAAAAATTAAAAAATTCCAAAGTACTGGTATTTGTTTAGTCTGCCCACTAGTCAGTAAATTCTCTCCTGGCTATTTGAAGTTTATTGTCCATAGTGCTTTTTTTTCACTGAATGGGTCCCAACCCTCTGAGTGCGATTACTTCTCCTCTCAACCTGCTTTCCTGAAGTGAAGTTTTTCTTTCTCTGTTGTGTGTGTGAGAGGTTTCCTGCTGTTCTTACTGGATGCTACCAGGGCACATCAGAGGAACGTTAAGTAGGAGTGCAGGAGGGGTATGCCTGTACCCAGAAGGCTGTCATCCATCCAGTCCCTTCCCAAGCATGGTGTTTGTCTGTTTTCCAGTGGCCACTCAAGAACTGTGGCTCTTCTTGGAAAGACAAGTCTGTGCCACATTCCCCTCTCTGCACATCACAAAGGCAAAGACTAAAGGTTCAAAGGCTTTATTTTAAGAAATAAAATATAATTCTTCTGCCACTGGGGTCATGGCTTTCTGCTCTCAAAAAAAGAAACCTTTTTTTTTAAGTTTGTTGGGTTGCTAAGCACAGGTCATGCCAACATTGTGTGATTTTGACATAAGGAGTGTGCTGGGTGGAAATGAGAGTGTGGGGAGAACTCTGTCTTTGCTCTCTCTGGGTGAGCATCCAGTCTACATTTATAGCTGACCAAGGGAGGTCCAAAAGCACAATACAGGTGGCCTGTGAACCGAAGTGTGCTGAAATTCAGCGTGCAGGAACAAACTTTAGTATTAATGCTGCATGACTGGACGCTGTCCACACATCAGCGGTTTAACGTGCTGTGGTTCAGGGTTGTGAGTCTCCAGAGTCCAGGGGGCAGTGAAGGCACTCTCTGCTTCATGGGTCAAACACCACCCTGAAAGTTGTTGTGAAGTTCAGGGGAAAGGAAGAGATTCATCTCCTTTCTGGTCGGGTAAAGTAGTTGCTTTAGACTATTTGGGGCAGCACTGGCCTCCAGACCAGAAGGTCCCCAGCTGGAATCTCATCACTGCCACTGTTTCTAGATTAAATCCTAAATTGTGTACTGTCATTTGGAGGCCTTCTGTGCAGGGTCTCACTGAGTCACCAGTTATTAGGAATGCCTCCTATTATCGCAGCCCTAAAAGCTATTTGAACAGAAGCCTAATGTGACTGTGATTTCCAAGGACCATTTGCTGTTATTGCAGCTCTGCTTTGCTGTGAGTGAGAAACAAACCAAAGTTGCTTTCAGATCACATGAAAGGGAGGGACAGGGAAGCAGTGGAGCTGGAGTGACATTCAAGCTTCCAACAAATGTAAATTCACCAAAAATAAACAATCTTTTTATTAACTAAAGCAGGGTCATTTCTACTGCAAGAAAAAAAAACAGGTTGATTTTCTTCAAGCAGACACATTTAGAAATTCTTCTTGTTTTTGTAAGTAACTGAAATATTAGCTGCTGAAGAAGTGTGCAGAACCTATGCACTGCCCTACCCCATGGGCCAGAGGGATCTTCTCCTCCTCTGAAGAGGAGGACATAGAAGAAAGGCAAATGTCTGCTCTCTGGGAGACGAAGGCAGTAACTTGTGTGCACAGAATGGGAAATTAAAAATGCAAATAATATTCTGAAGACACACAGATGCATGTCAGAAGTCTATATGAGGGAGAGTTTGGAGTCTGAATAACACAGTTTATGGGCTGGATTTCAGAGCAGTCCTGATTCTACTTTATTGCTGACTCTTTCTAAGACTTCTTAGTCCTAAATCATGTCCATAAATTGAAAGTGGATTTTTGCCTGAAAAAGGGACAATGAAGGTACTAGGAAAATGGGTCTTTCATAAAGAATTTTTTAGAAGTTCTGTTGTATCTACAGCTAAACGTGCTGTGAACAGCTTGCTCCTGTTTAGGAGGACTGATGTGAAATGGCATTGGTCCATTACAACTAGTGGTGCTGGGTTCGATGCTGGTTGAATATTTGGACAAATATTTGTATTACTACTGTATTGTACAGTTGTATACACAATTTAGCCCAGGCTTTTCCTTAGCCTAGTTCTGGGGTGTTTGGCAAGGATGAGGGGCTACATCAAAGTGTCTATTTTGAGCATGAAGTGCCAGACATCATCTTGCTATCAGATGGACTGCAGCCAACCATGCTCACAGAAGGACAGACGTCTGGCAAGGGAGAAGACGACTCAGAGCTGGGGCCATTAGAAGAAGGCAGTGGTGATGCCAGCTATATTGCCTGTCCCAGCTGGATATATCCCATTTAAGATGCTGCTGTGTTGCTTCTAGCAAACAGATCAGTAAATGGGGAAGGATGGACAGCCTACTGTAGGATAACAGATAGGTGGCCAAAAAGAAGAGAGAATAAACATGTTTATGCATCCATTTCATGCATCCAAGTGCTCATAGCACTTCAGGGCTAGCTTGCTGTACTTGGAAATCTTTGAAACTTAGGGCAGAAGTTTCAATGATTTCAAAGTGGCAAAAATTCCAACTGCTGCAGCAGAGGTCACAGTTTCTGGACAGCCTGAGATGCAAAAAGGATATTCATACCATGACTGTCCCCTAGAATCTAAGAGCAGCAGCTGATCCAGCTCTGTTGAAAATTGGCAGCCTGGAAAAAAATCAGGCCTGCATGTCCAGTGGAGTAATCTGAGCACCAGCAGCCTTTGTTACGTGTTTTAAACCACCTACAGGCATTGCTTTTGCCTGATGGAGACTGAGCCTAGGACAACTTGCTCCTATCCACACCTGGAGCTCGATCTCATGGCTTGGGGGTGCCATGAGGTGGTCGCCCCCATATCAATGATGTGGCAGGATCCCCAGACTTCCGGTCTGGGCCAGCTTGCTGAACCAAAGTGGTGACAAGCTGGAGGACTTCTAGGGTGACTGCTCTGCCCCTGGAGAATGGTGAGGCTACTGGTAACACTTCTCGGGGCCTGCTGGTAAATGAAGAAGTGTTCTATCTAGAGGCTGTGACTAAAACTGCCATTAAGGGTCTGTTTAAACTAAAGGGCTAAAGGTTTGATTGAAGTGTCTCCCACATCCTGAAGTTCTTAAAGTAAGTTTGCTCAGCAAACCATTCATAATGCCATACAGACATTATCAAAAGTTTCTGAGTGCCCAATTCAGGAGGATTTGAATGTGGGTGCTTTTTGGAGATTGTTGCCTGTATCGTTCTGCTGTCTGTATCTTTAGGTGTGTAAGCAGTGTAATGTGCTGCTGTGTTTAGAGAGTGTTAAAGATGTGACTTGAGCAGCCTATCACTTAAGACCCTTTATGAGAAGTCTCACAATTTAATTTCTTATCGTTGCTGCAGCTACTTTCCTCCTTTTACTAGATTGTGAGGTACTGCCTCTGCCATCATACACTTATGTGGCTCTCAGCACAGCTGGCTGAGACTGTAAGTCCTCCCAAGATGCAAACAGTAAAGAGGAATAAGAGCATGAGGTGGGTATGCAGTGACAGAAGTGAGATGCTCACAGCTGGCAAGTTGTGTGTCACAGGTTTGTGGATTTGAAATGCCATTTATATCCTGACTGTTTGTCTCAGTGCACTGACTTTGTTCATGTGCCAGGTGTTGCGTTTGGCCTTTGGCACCAGCCTGTGCAACCATCACAAACTTCATCTGAAGCTGTGCTGAAGTGCTGCACTGCGCTGCCTTTTCCTTCCCCAGGATTTAAGTTGTTTGAATTGCTGCGTGTGTGATCCTTCTCCTACTTCGTGACACACAATGGTTGTACTTTGTCTTTTATCAGCTTGGGGTTCTCCTTTAGCCTGGTACAGCTGGGAGCTACTTTTGAGCCCTGGTGGTTTTGGTTTTTTTTTCCACCAGTCCCATAAAAACCTTTTGCCATTGCTGGAGCACAGAGCATTTAGGATAAGCTTCAAGCCCTGATCTGCGTTTGAGGTGCTTGTTATATCCCACTTCTCTGCTCAGGAAACCCTTCCATCCCGCCACCTATAGGGGCTGATGGCACACGCTGTGTCAGGATGCCACACTCCATCTGCCTTGCTTAGCTGGAGCCTTGATTGTCCAAAGCCCTCCCAACAGGAAACATTTTGTCTGTAGTGAAGTATCCACAGAGATTGTTATGAAATTTGTTCCCAAAATGTCTCCCAAACCCACAGTACTGACTTGTGTGTCCTAATTGTCCTGCATGTGTTTGCAGCCTTGGAATATTGCCTCTTAGGTAGACGGGCTGATGTAACCATGCTGTCTCTTGATATCCATTGTTGCTTCTACATTGTTCATGAACTAAGGAAATAACATAGTGCTATAAGGATCCAATGCAAGTTGGGAACTATATGGGTTTATAAATATGACTAGATGTCTTCAGGAGGCATTTGAAATCCTTGACATAAAATCCCTTTCTAGACAGTACTTATTTTATGACTCACATTTTTTTTCTCTGTGAATGTCAATACGTGTACATTTGTATGCCTGTGTTTGTGCATGACATATATGAGAGATTTTTGTCCCTACATAGGGAAAACATGGGTTAGTGTGTGTTTTCATGAGCCTGTGTGTCCCATCCACAGCATCAGCTCTCACCCTAATGAGCTGAAGCTACATTAGCAATATCCCAGGCAGATAAATTGACTTTAAACCTTGGTTTGATGATCCTACTAAGACATTCAATTAATTCTGTTTTGCTACAAGCTAATTTATGACTTTGTGTTTATTCCAAAAAAATGTTGAATGTACAAATCAGTAGCAGACAAGGTAATGAATTATTCTACCTTCCTTCATGCTCTTGTCTTCACACTTCACTACTATAAGAATGGAAGAGGAAATATGAAAGAAATGTCTTTTGATGTATGAAATGTGGGTATTTTCTCATACTGAGCTGTATCTAACTGGTGTAAACACATAATCAAGCCCTCTAGGAGATGCTAATTAGTGCAGTAAATGTTAGTTTATTAATTGCCATTGCATTTCTCTTTGTTTCACCAGTGAATGTGCCTTTTCAGGAGAACAGATTTGATATGGTGTGTCTGTAGAATTTGTTTGTGTTCATGGCAAATGAAGACAAGTAGCCTAGCAAAGCTGTGATGAATTAACAGCATTCCGTGCGATCAACGTTTCTGTAACAGAGTCCACAAAGTGCATGGGCTTCTGTGTGATCTGAGAAGAAAAACAACACAAAACAAAAAGCCCCGGAGGATTTGATAACAATTTTCTGCTCCATCTCTCTACTTGGTGTGTTTTTAATGAGCCCTCCGAAAGCACAGGTAGTAAAACTTTTCCCTTTTTGATGTGGCAGAATACACTGCCAAGACATACTGCAGGAGAGGCACTTCAAAGGCAAACAGCCAGCGAATACAATTACGTTAGGTGAGGCTGCTGGGTATAATTGAGTTCCTCCCATCCTTGGGAAGTGATAGAAGACAGTCCCTTAACAATTCCCTCTTCCTGCTCCTCCAGCTTGTCATTATAAATCAATACTTACCCTGTGATGTTCACATTTGTAAACTATACCATTATCACATGCTACATTGCCTGTGTCAGGTACCGTGAGCCAAATAAAGGATCAAGTGAGTGGTCCCCCTGTAGGCAGCTGCCAGCATGGTGTGTGGAGAGGGCAGAAGCAGCAAAGCTCGGAAGACGTCCCTTTGCCTCTGTGAAGGCTGCCAAAAAGTGCTGGAAGCTCTCATGTCAGCAGGTGCTGGTCCTTCTAGGAAGCAGCAGAGCGGATGGTTGTCCTGGTTGCAGAGAGGGGGCAGAAATTAGTGCTGTGTGGGCATGGCCAGCTTGTTACTCTACACCATTCACATCATCACTGGCGGCTGTGGTTTCAGGAGGAAAAGATGGGTGTCCCATTGGAAGTGTGCCACTTTTGCCTTCCCTCTCCAGTGGGAGGGTGTTTGGGTCAGCCCCTGTGTATTTTTGTTCCTGGTGGTGAATACCTTTTTGTAGGTAAAACACCTTCTCCCTTTGTATACTTTTGGCATTAATACTGTTGTTGTTATCATGCTTTTCTTATTGCATTGCTTTTGGCTTTCAGTAAAATGTTATCTCAACCCATAGTTTCTGCTTTTTTCCCTCCTTTACCAGAAGAGGCAGAGGAGGGGGGAGGTGAAGAAGAGTGCCTTCTTTGTTTTTTAATTTCCTGCTGGTGTTAAACCAACTGTGTGTGTTGTCCCAGAAGGACCACTGTGGAAAGCAACTTTGCTGGGTGTGGATCTAGGTCATAGCTTGACCAAGCTCTCAGGATCTACTTTTAGACTTTGTATGGAGAGAAAGGTTTTGCAGGTTTTTAATCACTTGGCTTGTGAAGCCACAGCATAGAAGGGTTTTCCTTCTGTGTGGAACATGAGCTCTTGTTGTGTTTTCATGGATTTTGGCTAACACAAACCAAATCCCATATATTTCTTCATATTTTTTTCTCTGTAGAATCGGCTCTACAAAGCCTTGCACTATGAAACAATGAATATTTTTCACCCTGACATTTAAAAATGCTTTTTCACCATTTTCTTCAATTATTTGCCTAGAAAAGTTTTAGTAGGCCACTGAAAATCTGAGGCTAGAATGCTTGTTTCATCTTTATCCTTGAGAGCAAGGTTGCTTTGCAGTGTTTTTTAATAGCTTGAGTACCACATTAATCCTGCTCAGGACATCTTCTATTTTATATTATTGTACAAATAACAACAGTCCCATGTCAGAAACTTCCAGTTTGGACTTCTAAGGATGTCTGTTCAAGAGGCAGAATCCTTCTTGCCCCTTTCCCCTAAGGCACATATCTTGCCTCTGTGCTTCATTTACTGCAGAAGTCAAAGGCAGGCATGACTGACTCTCTGCTGGGACTCAGCATGGCAACAGTGGGTGTTGCTGCTGGAGGTCTTAATTGCCATTAAGTCATTGGTTTATTTCCTGGTGATAAATAATCATAACAAGCATATAAATATGTAGTTGTGCTCTGATGGGAGCACCAATTTCAGAGGTTCTGTCTAAATGTTTGCATAATGAGCGACAGAAAAAACATATTGGAGCACCTTTTATTTCCCAGATTGAGAAAATTTAAAAACAATTGTAAGTGTTCTGCTGAGTGTTATACTTCAGCACAGCTTGATCAAAATTTCACCTTTTTAGTAAGAGGGCTTTGGTTTTTTTGGACTCTAGTAGCAGAAGTGTGTGGAGGATGGACCTAGCTTAGAAATTTGCTAGAAATCTGGAGATAGGAACTGGCTTATCCTCTGAGACACGCTCCATATATGCAGAATCTATCTGAATAAATGAGCCCCTTACTTAACTGGGAACGTACTGTATATTCCATCTGCAGACTGAATGATTGCTCCATTTCAAGCCTCCTGACTCCCATGGAGCCATCTGGTACACGCTAGTTTGTACGAATAGGTGAGGATTCCTGCTAACACAACAGTCTTCAACTAGGCAGAGTGCTGATATTTAGCACTCTGCTTCACATCTGCCCGCAAAGCCGTAACAAAAAACCCAACATTTTCTCTGTTTAATATTTAAATGAACCTTCCTTTTTCTCCTGGAAAACCAGTTGGGACAGGAACAATTAAAGCAATTACATCAGAAAATGGGTTGAGCTATTAATACATCCAACTAAGCGGAGATTTCCTGTTATGTGGCATTGTGAATTTTTTTTTACCCATAGATTGCTTATGGCTGAGTGGGGAGGAAGGTGGGAGAGAAGGAGAAGGTATGTGTCATATAGATATTTTTATATCACTTTGAGAATATTGTCAGAAAATTAAGCAAATGGATATAATTCACGTCTGTAGGCAGCAGTGGGCTGGTCATAGGACTTATCAATTGGTATGTAAAGGTCGTATCCTTTTTGGCTGCCCTGCTGTGTTGGAGGTGTCCATATGGAACTGGTGGCCTGGCACAACACCACAAAGAAGGTGCCTTTGTGGTAGGTGAGTCACTCCAAAGGGTTTTGATGAAAGTGGACAGAACAAGGTGGATAGAGGAGAAAGAGAATTGGGCTAGAATCCAAAGGCTGTCCTCACACTCATGCTGTTTTATTCTCTGGCACAGAGATCCACAGATGTATTTAAAACACCTAATACCTAGCTGGAGAGACCTGTGTGCTGTTTTGGCAACTTAAAAAGAATAAAGAGACATTAGATCCCACTTTCCCCCCAGACACTGCTCAGGGTCCTGGTGGGAAGGAGTCTAAGAGGACTTTGCAGCTGCAGCCTTGGGCTGGACAGTGGTAGCCCTCCTGTCTCTGGGGCTTGTAGGGTGGTCTCAGCTCCAAAAATTCCTACCAGATCTTGCTCTCCTTCAATGTTTTGCTGAGTGTTGGTTTCTTAAGGCTTTTACTTAGTCTGGTATGAGACTTGCATCAGTAGTAGACACCTACCTGGTTTTGGTTTGACTGTACTATTTACTTCAGCAGCAAAAATAATGATAGATCTTTCCAATATTTGAGCTAGTTCTAGCTTCTGATGCATCTTGATTAACTGGGAGTCAGCGTGGATGGTGCCAAGACTTGTATTCACTCATAACACACTGAATATGCAGTTTAGCAGTGCAGGATTGGGTCTGTGCAGATTCTTGTGATTCACATCACTGCAATCTCACTTTGTTTTAGTAAATGTTGCCCCTCAGACATGGGATCTCTTACAAATTGGGATCTGTGCTCACATGCCTATTGCAAAATACAGCTTGCTAAAAACAGCTGTAAGGAGCTCCCTTTGTCTGGTTGGGGTTCTTCACTTAAGTGCTTGTGGTGCCTGATTAAATTAGTAATCAGAGATATAGTCATGCTATTTTGTGACTCTGAGAGCCTTGATTGTGGATTATATTTACACACTGCAATTTCTTTCTAAATGGAGCTCTTTGTATTCGAGGACTTTAAGAGTCTTTCAGCCTGCGATAAAATCCAGTTTGCTATATAGACTAGTTCTTGCAGTGGTGCCAAGCTCTTGGTCAGGCATGCTGTGTAAAACAGCTTTTCATTTGCACAATAAATATGGCTATGTACAGTTCATGTGTGGTGCAGTGGTTTTGCTGACCCTTTACACTGAAAAACTGCATGATGGCAGGCTGGCAGATGCATTGAATGCCTTCATGTTGTGTTGCCTCAAAAAACCGTAGTTTCCTTCTTTGTCAAAGCAGGGGTCGGCTTGAACCAAAGCCACATAAATGGTAGCAACAAACTCTGTGGTATTTAAAATCCCTGCATGCATCCAAACCCTGTGGCCTATCCCTGGCGAAAACAATAAGGCTGGAAAGTCAGGCAGCCCTTACAGCATGTTTTGTTGTGTTTGAAACCCACAATGTATGCTAAGGCAGCGGCTCTGTCACATGCATGAACGTAGCAGAGGTAGGCAGGATGAGATCTGACTACTCTGCTGATTTTGAGGCTCCAGAGCCATTCAGGTAAATCCTATGGGGGAATCCTTTGGTTGGAAGTCCCTGTTTAAAGTTTCTTCTTGTCCTGTTCAGAACAGGGACAGGAAACCTGATCTTCTGTGTCAGCCTAGCTGCATTCACTTGCAAAAGGGTGCAGGGAAAAAGAGAAGGACTCAGCCTGCCATGGCAAGCTGTGCCACTATGAAGGAAACCTTGGACCAGGCTGTGGTCTGAATCATCTCAGAGTGGGCTCTAGTTGCTTAGGGCTTTCTCTAAGCATCGCCAGAAATTTCACCCAGGTTTAAGGAAACCTTCCCAGGAAGGGTTTTCTTGCTTGCTTTGTTTTGCCTTTTTTTTTTTTTTTTCTTTTTTCTTCTTTCTGGAATCTAATGGGTTTTCATTGAAAAAATCTTCTCTGATGACACTTGATTCAAGTTCTAAAAAATTCCTGATCATCTTTAGTGGACACTGATTTTTTTGAGTTTTTTAGGTGACTTTTACTAAAAGTACAATTTATTTGAATAGCTTACATTGATACTAACATGAATGTCCTGTTTATAAATGCATTAGTGGGGCTTAAAACGTGTAATTTTATTCCTTGCCTTGCTGCTCTCCTGAAGTAGCACTTCAAATCTCTGTGCCTTAGTTTCCTTTCTCCCATTAATTGCCTTCTCCATAAAATTCTTTAGAACTAGATTTTTATCACTTGTGCTAGGAAATTGAACTCTGATCTCACTTGGATCTTTCTATTTCTATAATGTAAATAATATTCCATTTAATGTAGTACATTTAATAATCATTTGAGGGATCCTACCAGCTAGAGTAGCCATTGAGCCTGTTAGAGTGGCGAAGCCTTTGGATAAATTAACAGACCAGACAAAGAGATACAACTTATGCACTTAGAACGAAATTCACTCTTTCCAGAAAATTAGAGAACCATCTTGCAGATTGTTGGAATGATGCTGCCTACTGGCATTTTCCTTCTGCCACAAAATAGCTGCAAATCACTCCCCAGTGAACCGAAAAGTCCTGCAGGATAGCAAATAGATCAGGAATGCCCCTGGAGTGAACCCTCTTTGAGTTCAAGGGCTTTTTGTTCAAACAGCTGGAGCTGCACTTGGCTCCTGTATTTCCTCTTTCAGCACAGATGTGGCTACAGCCTTGTTGAAACAACCTGCCAGGACAAAAAAGAAGCCACCCTTGCATGGTAGCAGCTGTACTCACTATAACATTGTGCCTCTAACAAGGCTCCTATCCCCATTCCTGGCCAACAGCAGATGCGTGGTGAAGAGTGTAGGAAGGGTGACATGAGCGTGGTGATACATGTCGGAACATCCTCCTGTTGCTCTGTGACCCTTGACCATGGCTGGTCACAGCTCAAGCTGGTGCGGGGACCCGCCAGTGTGAAGGTAGACATTGGTGGGATGCGTAAATCCAGAGCCAAGCCTGAAGGGTGGGAGGGGAGGGCAAGGAGGCGCACACAAAAGTGAAGAAGAAGGGGTGTCCCCCAGGCAGGCTGGAGCTTGCCTGAGACATTATTTAACAGAGGGCTCCATTACCTGGAACTTGCTGTCTCCAGTACAGACCTGCCTGATCACACTCAAACCAGCCTTCCTGCTGCAATAGCTATTCAAATACACTGGTTATCCTGTCTGGTTTTGCTACTGGTTCTTTTTGGTAGGTTATATTTGGTGATCTCACCCTTCGCAGGAGAATTGTGACTGTTGGGATTTGGTCTCTGTTAGATGTTTGATTTGGGGGTCTCCCTGATCTTGGATCAATGCTCCCTGAATTGCAGAAGCTACCAGCTACCCTCCAGCCCAATTTAGGAACAGAAAAATATGGCACATAGGTACAATTGCACCCAGCCCTTTTATCGGTATATATAGCCTAGCTGTGATCTTGAAGGAGCCTGTTCCCGGGGGTTCCATGTGTTGTTTAGTGTTAATGGCAGGTCATAAAATCCTAACCCAGGCTTCCTCCTGAGCCTGAGTGCCTCTGCTGGTAGCCTGCTGCTCTTGCTCCAGGCTCTTCCGCTTCATGCATTCAAATGCTTTTATTTTATGTGGTTGGATGTAATGAGACTCACCTGTTCAACTGCCAAGCTAAGTCAGCAAAATAACCTTGAATCTCTATGAAGATTTCTCCTAGTCTCCTGCAGTCACTGGATTAGTGCTCCCCTCCCCGAAATATTAACATCCCCGTCCCTGCCACCAGAGAAAACCCAAAGCCCTCCAAACCATCAGTGCAAGAACTAAAGCTGTCACAGTCATACAGTTTCCATAGCTATCACCTTTCATGTTGGTTGATGAACTTTTTGAGGGCCTTATTACTATGGCAGTAGAACTGCTTGGTGGCTTGTGTGGCACAAATAAAATGGGACTAAAATTGTGACTGCAAAAGTTTAAAGGAATACAGTTACTTTGTGTTTGTTAATTCCGTCTTTGCAGGAGGATAGCAGCTGCTTTTCTTTTCTTTTTTAACAGATGGAGTGATTTCTCATGTAGTGTTACAGTAATGACCAACGTGACACAGAAGGAAAATTCTGTGACAATATGGTGAGCAAGATCTTATTGACAGCTCCACTTGGTTGTAATTTGTAAGCTCTATATTGTTGCTCTATTCTTTTTTTCCTCCCCCCCACCTCCCAAATGCTGCCTGTCTTTTCTGCCATATAGAATTAGATTTCAAGCTGAATCAAACAATTTAATTTGAAGGACTCTTAGCTAAAAGCTGTTCAAAATCTTCAACAGAGTTTACACCCTATCATAAATTTAAAAAAACGAAAAAAAAAAAAGCATTCCATTATGAAACGATGGTATGAAAATTATCCCGTATTTAATGTCTCTGTTGAGACAGCTGCCTTGATTTCTTCTGTAGCAGCTGATGCCTTCTCAAGGAAGGGAATTTCCCCCTTTGCACAAGGAAGCCTAGCTGTAGCATGAAGGAGGGCACAGCCCAAGTGTGGACCATAAATGACAAGAGAGTAGTGCTTGAACCCTGCCCTATGACTAAACAGTGTGCAGGGGCTGGAAATAAGCCCAAGGACATGATTGCCATCCAGAATCTGCGACTTCTGCCATGCACAGAGGTGCTCAGGGCAAATGCCACCATCCATTTGTAGAGGAGCTGGAAATCTAGCTGGAGATCCCCACCCACAGCCCCTCTTTTGCAAGACTGCATTAACTTTGTCACTGTGCATTTAGCTGCTCCATTAGGTAAAGGGCTCTGAGCGTCCCCATAGGCTTCTCAGCTACCTTTGTGGGGAATAAGCCACCAGGCAATCTATTTATGAGATAGGTAGGATGTTGTTCTATTCTTCCTTTGAAGCTATTAAATTTGAAACTTGAAAAAATAAAAGAAGAATGTTTGTTAGCTTGATACTAGCAAAGTAAAAAGTATAGTGGAAATGATTTTTAAAAGAAACATTGCAAAATAACAGAGTTACTATTCTTCTGTGGATGATAAGAAAGACAGAACCATCCAGTGGATTCAACAACAGTGTGAAGCAGAACTGCAGAGAACATCATGCCAGTATGAGGGCAGGTGGAGCCTGCACGTGCTGCAATCCAGACCTTCTCTGCTCCTGTCTGAGGGTTCTGTAATCATCCTTGCTCCCAAGCAGTGTGGACTGGCAAATTGGGCTCTTGGAAATGGTTCCCTAAAAAATAGTCTCAAGGGTTGGTTTTCATGCTTGCTACCAAATGCCACTGGCTCTAACAGTCCTATTGTACAATGTCTACAGTGCTAACACAGCCATTTCTTTATAACAGGGAGAAATACCCCTAAGAGAGACATTTTCCTTTACAGTTCATAAATGAGACTTAACTTTTTGTGTGTCCTACACAAAATGAGGCTTTTTTGATCTCTATAGCAGATTTGTCTTTAATTTCTGGAATTAGCGGAAACTTGTGATAGTGTTTTCGGAAGGTTATTTAGAATAGGGGGAGATTAGACTGATTCTTTATTTCACATTAACTGCCTTGAAAATTTCTCCAAGTGAAGGGCTACCAGCCTGCTGCTCAGTGACTAATAAATTTGATTCATCTTCACTCCCCACAGGGTTATCCTCCTTCTTACTAATGTTTGACATTTTACATTTTAATTAAAATCACCCTCCAAGCAGCAAACCACTAAGAGAGTGACAGATATTCCTACTGCAACAAGATATAAGAAAAAGGGCAATTTGCTAACTATATCTTTGATAGTGCCTCTCACTTACTCCTACGTGACCACCTAACGTTTGTGTGTGTGTGTGAGAGACAAGGCAACACCTTTCTTAACATTCAGGGTGTTTTCAGGGTCCAAAGACACTATCTTTTAATGTCTGCATTCCAGTAGGAGCAACTGGGACTTGGGAGTAGCAGTGCTTGCTTGATGCTATACAAGCATATGAATATCCTTCCCTCCTCTTAGGTACAAGTTGTGTGGCCTAAGAGAGAGGAGAAAGGGCAAAGAAGAGCAAAGTAATTCTAAGCTTGGAAAGCAATTGCAATAAAAATACTGCAGATTGCCTCAGGTGGCTGACGGTTGCCCCAGCCATTGCTGAGGGGCTGGTTGTATGGGACCTCTGTGTGGAAAGGAACAGAATGAGGATGACTGGCGGATAAACCTGGTGGACAGGTATAGAGAGGGTGTTTGTGTAGAGATCTGTATGTCAGCACATTAAAATATCACAAGAAACTGAAGAGCAGGCAGCAAAGCTGCTGTCAGTGGCAGCATGGAGGAGATGTTTGGTGGGAGATGAAGCAAGAGGAGCGAGTGCATATGGAAGGGTCTGAGGTACGTGAAGCTGGAGATCAGCACTGCAATGTGCTTAGAAGGAAGAGGAGGTGATGCCACTGCAAAATATTGCTGTCCCTTGCAGAAGTGAGTCTGTGGGCCTCAAGAGGAGAAGTAGCAAACACTTTGATTATGTGAACAGAAAAAAGGAAGACCTGAAAATTTAGCAGTGGATTTTTTTAAACTGCTCTGTACAAAAGTCAGAGAAAGGATAATCTGTGGAAGCTGCCCTCTGGTGTACAGAGCTTGATGACAAGATGATGGTAGAGCCAAACTGAAAAGGATGGATGCAGGCAGAGGGACAGAGAAATGCTGTAAATACATTGATGAATTGGTGCCTGACTCTATGTGGAGAGACAGAGGAGGGAAAGACATTGATCCACTGCCTTAGGAACAGCATGAAACCCAGTACGAACCCATCTGCTTATCAATCTTATCTACCTTTGACAGAGAGCTCTGGTGAGATGTGTCCAGGTGTTCATGATAAGCCAATTTTTTTTAGATGGCAGTGGCTGGACATGTGCAATGTAAAAAATTCCATCTTTCCTCATGCAGTCTAAGTGGCTAAGTTGTGAGAGGGCAGTGACACAGCCTGTACCTCACTTGTTTCTAATGCAATGCAGCATCTTCCTGATTCTCACTGGTGTCTCTTCCTCCACCTCAAACCTAACAACAGAAACCAGTTTTCTCATATGTACCAGATCTGCTGGTATTTAGAATTTGATTTCAAATGTCTTTAGAAATGACAGCATGCAGAAAACTCTTGCAAAATCCTGCAAGTTACAGGCTTGTCTGGGCCTTTTTGAATTATGATATGAAACCCAAATGAATAGCAGAGAAATGAGAACTCCCTTTCATGTGATATTCTGGCTGCCCTTAGGAGATGAACAGTGGAATATGTGACTTCTGAAGAGAAATATACTGAATAAAGAGGAAGAAGGCTTAGATATATTGGTACAAATATATGGGGAAAGAGAGAAAGCTGTAAGGCAGACAGCAAGGTTTTGCATTCACAGCTCATATCTTCTCCCTTCTGGAACAGAAAAGTCAGAGAAACATGGTAGTTCCTCTTAAGCAGTTTAAATGATCTGCATTTCAGTGTCACCAAAAACACACAATCAAGTGGTACAAACTGGTCTACTGTAACCCCAGGGAGAAAACTGGTTTTGGGTTTTCTGGAATAAGCTGGTAGGTAGCAAAATCTCTCTGTCGTGTCCTCTTGGAAATAAGAGCTTGGTGAATAGAAGTTGCTCTAAGAAATAGTGTTTGTGTCTTTTCATGACTTGATCCTTAGGAGGCAGTTAACAAAAAATGGTGGAGCTGTCCTCTCCCATCCTGGCATCTCAATTTTGTGTGGAGGAGGCTCTTGTGTCAGCACTGGCAGAACCACATTGACTTCCTGAGTGCCGTCACTGGGCGTCTTCATGCAGTTGTGATGGAGAGGATCCTGGCAGTTTTCAGAAACAACACTAAAAACTGCAAGTGTGTGTGGATGCTTTGTCAGAATTTTTGAGTGCATATATGTATGTGAAAATAGGAAGCAGACACCAGAAAAGGTCTCAGAAAACCAGGTGCAATGCTGTACAAATTCTTACCCTCCATCAGCAGCCATTCCTCAGATATGTTGAGTCATAGGTTAGTCTGCAGAGGCATGTGGAAGGAAAGAAACCCAAGATAGCTAAACGATCTGAATTTAAAGTGGATTGATTAAATTTCATTAAATCCCTGTGTAGATGTCCTTGTTCAGAATTAAGGTAAAGTAAGATAAGTCTCATAAAGGCCAAGATAATTCTGGAAGAGAATACGTACATAGAGATTTAATGCATTTTTAACTAATCCATTTTAGCAGTTAATTCAGATTAACTGTACTCAGTTTTCCTCCCTGGCAAAGCCCTTCAAGGGAACAAGATGTGAAAAAACACCAGGCTGAGAAGTACAATGTTTTTAAACATCCTACGCTGTCAATTACAAAGCAGATAATTACTGCCACAGAACTCTTGTGTTGAATGGCTGCATGCAGACCTACCTGTGTTAGTAGTGTGAGAGAGGACAGTGGTCTTGGGAAGGAATAGCTAAGAGCATCCTTGCTTCCAGGAAAGTGCTTTGAGAAATGCTGCAGCATGCTGGTAAGGCTTTGGCTAACCTGCTGCTACAAGGAATTTTGATCATTAATGAGATGTCTGTGCTAGCAAAATGAATCCTCCTCACAATGAGTGTGGAGTCGGCTGATACCTGTGTCTGCCCGTTGTATGTGTGCCAGGGAGGCAGGATGCAGTGTGAATCTTAATGGTTTTCCTCCTGCCTGGAGTGATGTATACTTGGGCCAAATCTTGTCCTCACTATTTTGTGTAAACAAAGCATTGTTTAGCCCCGTGCAGTCTCTAGTTTAAAAAGTCAAAACCTGGAGTTTAAGCTTTTCTATTGATTTTTAAAATATATTGCACATAATACCTTAAAAGGAAATGGGAGATTATGAATAAATAATAAGGTGCATAGGTGTACAGGGAAAATACAGCAGTCCATAAATATAGTTAAAAATTCAGTTGTACAGTAAAAAGAAAAGACATAAAAATGTAGATGACTAAAGCAATATGTGTGCAGAGGAATCATAATATACCATGAATTAAAATATGCAAGTATTGGGGACTAAATTGCTTTTACTACTCTATACATTTTTTTAAAGTACCTAGAGGCCTTCAGGTATGACTGCTAAAATAAAAATATTATTACTATGGATTCTGGGGGGCAGATGAGTTGGAACTCCAGGATGTCTCCTGTGCCTCAGCTCTATTGCATGTGGTTAAACACACTGGGCCAAATTTATCCCTGGTCTGCTATATTTACTGTTGAAAGCACTTTGGAAAAGTGCATATTAAAGCTATATGTAAAAAAGCACTGAATTTCGAACAGGCATTTAAGGCAAGGCAATAAAATCAAAGAAGTTCTCTCAGGTCAGTTTAGTTTTGGGTGAGGGGAGCAATTGCTCAGTCACATTGGTCCGGTGAATCTGAAACAACAGCGCGTGAAAAGATATGGTGGCAAAATAATGTCTCCATGTGGGATAAATGCTAATGCTAATCACTGGCTATTTCTCGGTTTTTACTCATGGATTTTATCCTAATTTTTTCACTGATTATTATTCTGCCTCAGTGACCGCCAAGGTAACTTTTCGCCCTGTCTCACAGGGAAATTTGAGGCCAACTTTTTTTGCTGCACTATGAAGTTCATGTAAGAAAATTTTTCATAGAATCATTTAGGTTGGAAAAGACTTCTAAGATCATCAAGTCCAGCCATTAACCTAACACTGCCAAGTCCATCACTAAACCGTGTCTCTCAATGCCACAAATACACGTCTTTTAAAGACCTTGAGGGATGGTGACTCAAGCATTTATCTGGGCAGCCTGTCCCAGTGCTTCACAGCCCTTTCTGAGAATTTTTTTCCCTAAGGTTCAATCTAAACCTCTCCTGGAACAGCTTGAGGCCTTTTCCTATTGTCCTATTGCTGGCACGTGGGAGATGAGACCACCCCCCACCTCGCTACAGGTGATAGAAAGAAGCTGGCATACTGGGGCTCAGCGTGGCCTTTGCTCAGTGCTTGTGCAAGCAGCTTCTTTAGCATGTGCTGGCTCCATGGGGCAGAGTAAACCTTCATACCCAAGGGGAAGAGGATGTGGTACAGGCGTGAGCCATAGCACCCAAGTCAGCACTGCTGAGTACTCAGAGAGAGAAGTGGTCAGGGACAGAGTTGGAAACCAGGGGTGGTCATTATGGCCACCAGGATGACCATAATGAAGCTATCACATAAAATCTCTGGCAAGAGGCTGAACTTGTCCATTGCAGGCAGCAGAGTAGGAAGAGGTTGGGCTCCCAGCCTTTTTGCTCCCTAGAGGAGCAGGGAGCCACACATGGTCACTTTGACGCTTCTTCCTATTTTTGTCTCCTTCATTTAAATGTTGTGCTCTGCAAAGAAGGAGAAGGGAGGTTTCAGTCTTGTCTGACCCTGGTTTGTATCTGTGCTTCATCAAAATTTGTGTGTGTGTGAGACCTAAAAGCTGTGTAGTGAGTTAATGGGGTGCATATATGAAAAGGTATCTGTCTTTCCCAGATGCTCTCAGATGCGTTGACATGCGGCACTTGCCTTTTGCCTTTTATTTCTCTTTCTGGTAGTTGAAAATATCCCACTAGTTGTCACACAAGCAGCTTGTACCTCATATGGCTTGGGTTTGTTATCCTGCACTTTCCTGTGGGGAGAGGCTCTTGACCTCAGTGCAGAAGCTGTGTTTTTATCAGCAAAACGGCTTCAATGTGCAAATGGTGTGAGGGAAAGCTCAATTTTCTGTTTCATTTAAAGTATAGGGATCACCTGGGCTAAAAGGATTGAGGTGTTTCCAGAAGCACACAGACATTTCTGTGAGGGCTGCTGTGCCTTCTGGGAGGTATGGGTCCAGTGGATGATGCCCTGCTGCGCTGCTTCGGCACTAGATGCCTGCCAGAAGTCAGTCTGCTCCTAACAAGATCAAGGTAGAGCTGACACTGATTTTTAAGGCTGCATGGCTACAGGCTAGAGCAGGTGTGCAAATCATTCCTAGGGATCATGCTTTTTTCTGGTTACAAGTGTGAAAATAAGGGTATTCTCTCAGAAAGATGATTTAAGCCCCTCTCATTCTTCAAGCCAAGCAAAGCCCTTCCTTATCATACCCTTTTCTTAATCAGTGTTTCCTGAACAGAGGTATCTGGGTATGGAGGAGCAGGGCTGTCTGTATTTTGACTATGTAGCAATGGAATTTTGTTAAAACTGTGAATCAGAATTGAAACAAATAATTGAAAAAATTACCCGAAGTTTCCATGCAAAACTCAGTGACACACAAAAAAGCAACTCTCCATCAGCTCAGGGCCTGAGCACATTCTCTCTCCAGTGATGCAAGCAATATAATTACTTTGTCGCTGGTGAAGGTGCTCCCAAAAGCAAGGAACAGCAGACTGAGAGCAAACTGCCCTGATGACCAAGTTTGAGTCCTGGCCTCACCTGCACAGTGGTGCCTCACGGGTGTCATGGAGCAGCAGGTTGAAATGCAACATTGCTGCCCATGCCGAGGGGTCTTGGATGCCTCTGCTCTGCTGCTCCCAGTGATGGAGGAGCCAGGACTGACACCCTTCAGCATGACAGGACAAGGGTAGCTCAGGCTGTCTGTACTGTGAGAGGATTCTCGAAATAAACCCTGCAAATGGCTTTTGAGGAACCCACTGCCTGTACAGAGGGAGACCCAGTTCAAGTCCTTCCCTGTCATCCATCCTTGGGGTCGTGTCCTGCAATGACACAGGCATCATGAGCTCATGTCTGGGTTCAATATCTCTTTCCCTTTGGTTGCTCCTGTCATTGAAGTCTGTCTTTCTGCTCCCATTTCTGTTCCACAAAAAAGCAAGGAGATAAGGAGGAGATAAGTCCTGCAGGCACCATATTCTGCAGAGCCTTGTGTCTCCCCCTGGATTTGAAGCACTGGGATCTGCCAGCCACTTCTGCAAGTCAAGGACCCAAAGCCTCTGCATGGAGCAGGACTGACGCATCTCGGGGGCAGTGCTAGGGAGATAAACGTGGCAAAGGGAGAAGAAAAAGTAATACGACCTCACTTTTTCCCTTCTCCTTTCAGATTGCTGAAAGTTGTGCTCCCTTCCCTGTTGCAGAGGTAATGGAGGACAGCAGCAGTGTGTCCAGGCTGCCCTCTGGGGTATGACCGCTGCTGTGACTAAAGGGGAGTGTGGTGGGCTGGCTGGATCAGGGAGCGTGCTTGCAGGAGGCAGCAAAAGTTTACATTTGTGAGAGTAAAGTGGAGAAGCATGGGATTGGAGAACACTGGGTGCTGCCATACAAGCACCATAGCCCCAAGTCTAATGGGTAATAGAGTCATTAATTCTGCTGATTAACTTGGCCTTGGGGTTCATGGAAATGACATCCACCTCCTTTCTTTTTTTTCTTTTTTCTTTCTTTTTTTTTTAAGCTCAAACTGTGGAACGAGGGAGCATAAAAACACAAGCTAATTAGAGAGAAATCAGGAGAAAAGAAGCAGGGAGAAAAGAGAAGACAGTCTGAGCATTAATGAGACTGATTTGGGAAGAGGATGTGACAAGCTCTTCAAAAGCATTATTGTCAAATGTGTCACTGTTTCATAGACGGCTACTGCTACCTTTGAGCTTCACGCTGATAGTTAATGATTTGAAACTATAAAAAGATTGAAAAGGTAAAAGGGAAAATGGCAGACTCGACTGGATTTTAATGAGAGTCCCCCCCTTCCCACTTTTCTCTCCTTCCATATGAAGCAGCCTTGGAAAGTACAAAAAAAGTTCACTTTCCCCCTGCCTGCTTGCTCTCTCAAGGCAAAAAATGTTTACGAAGGAGAACGGAAAGTGCAGAGGTCCATCCGTCTCGCTCTGACCACCATCCATCTTCCTTTCCTCAAACCCTCAGCTCTCCCATTCACTGTCAAGTGGTGGTGGGGTTGTGGTTGTACAGGCAGAGGACTGACAAAAATAAGCTGAGATTGATGGAAGAGACAGCTATAGCTCTTGTTTGTTTTTTTGTGACGTGCTGAGCAGAAGCAGTCTTCACACTGTGAAATGTAACAAAGAAATTTAAAGTGATTACACAGGTTCATTTGTCAGTATCACTGCTCCAGCTATTGCTGTGTGCAACAATGAGATGACAAGGCATTTATTGCTGATGGTTGGTTATTAGCTGCATTATAGGAAACATTAGCACAGTCTAGGATACATAGACCAGGGAGACAATAGCTTTCTGGGCTTCAGACTCAGCAGGGTAGCCTTGTCATTAAATTTGGTGGCACCAATTTAATTTTTTTTACAATAAATTGAAAGGAAACTTTGAAAACTTAAGTCTGTAACCCTGCATTTACCTTAAGACTGATCACTGTGCTTTCTTCAGATGCTACATTTTTGTATCAGAAAAGCTATATAGCCCAGCAGGACAGCAAATCTAAAAGATGCATTGGAAAAGCCTTATGATATGTGGCCTGATCCCATCACTTCCAGCCCTGACCCCCAAAGTGCCCCTCTGCCACTGGGGTGGACCAGGTTCTTCTCAATCAAGTTGCAAGCAAACATACAAGGAGAAAAATCTTGTATGGTTTACAGAAAGGCTTCTGTAAACTTTTGTTATGGCCTTTGTCTTGTTTTTCTTATCTTTCTCGGACCTACTCATTTTTTGCTTGTCTTGCCTGGGTCCTTGAGGGTATGATCTTGGTAGCTGCCACATCCTTGCAAATGGCCCTGTAGAAGTCACTGGAAGTCATAGAATTGTAGAATGTCCTGGGTTGGAAAAGACCTTAAAGATCATCCAGTTCCTACCCCACTTCCAGGGGCAGGGACACCTTCCACTAGACCAGGTGGACCACCTAGCTCAGAGCCCCATCCTGGCTTTAAACAGCTGGTCTTAGATACTTCCAGGGATGGGGCATCCACAATTTCTCTGGGCAACCTTTTCCGGTGCCTCACAACCCCCACAGTAAAGAATTTCTTCCTAATATCTAATCTAAACCAACTCTCTTTCAGTTTGAAGCCATTCCCCCTTGTCATGTCACTACATGCCCTTGTAAAAAGTCCCTCCCCATCTTTCTTGTAGGCTCCCTTCAGGTCCTGGAAGGCCACAATTAGGTCTGTTAGAAATACAAAGCCTTCTCTTCTCCGAGCTGAACAATCCCAATTCTCTCAGCCTTTCCTCGTAGCAGAGGTGCTCCATCCCTCTAACCAACCTGGTGTCACTCTCCTAGACTCGCTCCAATAGGTCCATGTCCTTCCTGTGCTGGGGACCCCAGAACTGGATGCAGCTGTCCAGGTGGGGTCTCACCAGAGAAGAAAAGTCTTTGACAGTGAGGGCTGAGTGCGGAAAGTAAAGGTTTGGCATCCATGGGACGTGACTGGATGACTGCCATGTTTATTAAGCCGCAAAAGAACATGCCTGTTCTGTGGCAAAAGCTGTGTTTGCACAGCGGTGCGAAGCCAGCCCTCAGTTCTGGGGTGAAGTGCCTCCTTTTTTGTAGCCTTTCAGTACTGAGTTTTGCAGTAAAACCAGAAATTCTGGTGGTGGCTCCTTCTTTTCAAAGAAGGGCTTTTATTATATAATTCATTTCCTTATTAACTCAGTCAGTGAGTAATATATTCCCTGTCCCATTTTTTCTGACACTCAGCTTTAGTTTATTTTATGCTACCATCAGATTTCCAGAATGCCCCAGATTCTGGCACTGACAGCACTTAAATAAACTGAAACAGTTGTCCTGGGAAAGTTGGAGGTTTTGACAGCTGCATGAGGGATCATGGGACTTCAGCCCATAAAATACCAGTGTAAGGGGAATTACAATGTTTTAAAAACCACTATCACTTGATAACATTGTAAATAGCAACAGGAGCTGGATTTGGACAGATTCGGGCCAAAACCAAGTATCTTTGAATGTAAAAGTGAAATTTTGCTGGAATCTTTTCATCACCAGATTTGTGTGAATCAGATGTGATTTTTTTTCATGTTATGAAATTTGTCATATTCTCTGCCCTATATACTGTCTGCCTAGCAGTGAATTTAATTTAAACTGTTTGTTATGGATTCATTGATCAGAGAGGGAACCCAAAAAGATTCTGCCAGACTCAGACTCTTAAGATTCATAAGTCGGGTTGTAAATTTTATAGCATTTTTGAGGCTAAAAAGTGGTAATTTTCTTTCTAAACTGCATTTACCAAATGTGTGTGAGAAAGTTAGTACTGTCAGTTCTCTTACACTCATTGAGCAGGGTGATTTTGCCTCCCACTAGATACACTTAAGGCCACATCATCTGTCTCTGCCCAGCAATTAATTTTGTCCCAAACCACCCAAACAATACTGTTTCCTCCAGTTTCTTCATCACTGTGCCCTTCTCTCATTATTTTTGCTCTTGTGTTAATTTTGCGTTTACTTACAACTTCCTGCTGAAATCCTGTGATTTCAGTGAAATTCAAAAATATAGGGAGCTGATAGAACCATAAACCGGTTTCATTTAAGGAAGGTGTGCCTGCTGAGTAGGGTCCCTTGAAACAATTATCCCTCATAAGATGGACAGATAGCAACGCCTGTGATCCAGCTTGCAAATGAGGATATTTTGTAAAAATACAGAGCATATAATTTAATTCAACAATAAAAATATTAACAACAATAATAATGATAGTAATTGTAGTAATAATAATATCATGCTACTGCAGCCATAAGAGGGTTTGAAAGGGTAGCCAATAGGTCTAAATCTATGGTGGCAATTCAGAAACAAATAAGAATGAAATATCTTTTGAGGCCATAAAGCTTGAAACTTGTCACAGAAGAGGCATCTAAACTCTCAGAAAAGAAAGCAATCTCTATTTGAGAGCACACAGGCATTTCTGACGAGTCGGGTCTGATGAGTCAGCATTTCAGCTAGTGAGTTAATGCAGCATTTGGCAGCTAAGCTAAAAAAAAAGCATAAAAAAGCCCTTTGGCATGAACTTTGCTTCTGAGATATATGCAGTGAGTGTATCTCTGAGAAGTGGGAAGGTTTTTGAAGTTATAACAAAGGCTGTTTTAATTTGGGGCAGGCTCATTAAGGAACATGGTTTAAAAACATAGATTTTGTTCCCTCTGGCTGTACGCTGTGCTTCACACTAAACTTGGCAAAGACAAAATACAATCCAAGAGAAGGTATCTGTATTGTAAGATAAAATGCCTCAAAGACTGCCTGCTTTGTGGCTGGCTCAGATCAGATAAGGGCTGCATCTATCATACCCACCTTGTGGTGTAAACCAAGCTAGAGGTATTAAGGGGTATGTTAAGATGATATGTCAAAATTTAATTTAAATCCTGCTTCAGTCAAAAAGGCCAAACTTTTCAAAACATTAGATGTTCAACAGCAGTTGGTGCCAATGGAGTTTTGTTGTCTAAAAGGGAAATGGTGGAAAATGCCACAGAGAAGCAGTTACCAACCCTGTGTGTTGGTCCCACCTATTGTCAGAGCTGTTTCACGCAGGCAGAGGCACATCTTGGTCTTTGTAAAGACTGAGACGTGTTTCTGCTCACTCTTCTCATGGGTTTTGTATGGAATATTAAGTCTGGCTTTTAATATATAACTTGTGCAGGAAATGCAATGTCTGCATTTCAACTGAGACTGAAATGTTAGACTAAAACTTGGACTTCAGATCCATTAGAATTTGTACACAAGAGAGCAGCAAGTAACTGATGACACACTTATAGAAAATGGATTAAAAAAAGTAAATTGTTCTTTCCCCTGGAGGATGCCAAACTTTCAGAGTAAAGTATTGACCAGCTATCCATTACAAATGATACACAGGTATTTCAGACAAAGGATTTTATTGTTACTATTAATCATTATTTGTGTCATGACTGAGCTTCTGAAGGCCTAGTGAAACCAGGTCACTGATGAACCAAGCACAACAAATACTAAGAATTCATAGCTTAAATGCACAAAAGAGCCACGAGAAAGAGGTAAAAAACAGGGAGCTTCTGTGGAGAACCCCCAGCCTGAAAACTGCAGCCGAGTCCCAGTGGCAGCCGCTGCCTGAGCTGCATGGTTGCTACCCCGAGCTAAGCCCTGATGAAGCTGCAGGACCGGGTTAACCTCTCTGCCCAGCACTGTGCTGGAAAACACAGTTGAGTGGCTTGTAGGTGGCACAGCAGGCTGTAGCTTGGTGCTGTGTGTTTGTGCACCCATAGCACATCCACACCTGCATCCAGCCGGCTGTGCAGGGTGTGCCTCCTTCCCCTGGGCTCTGTTTGCCTGCCTGTGTGCATGTACAAAAACACTGATGGAGAAAATCAAAGAGGGGAACAAACATTCAAAGCAGACCCTGAATGTTTGTGGTTGGTAGATTAAAACAAAGCTCATTGCAGCAGAGTTGCTCAGGATGACCCTTGGAATTTCGCTTTTAAAGGTCAGATGGTAAAAACCAGCGCTTTGCTGCTTGTAGGAAGGAGAGTTTCACTGTAAGGTCACTTTGTTTTCACACTCTCAGAAATGTTACCTCCACCCTTCACAGGGAATGTAAATCAAGTAAAAAACCACCCAGCAGGGTTATCAGGGTAACACTAAATCAACACCAGCTGCAGCTGCTAGGAGTGAATGTAAAATTTACAGTGAGGCATATGTCTATTGCTACTGAGCAATTAGCAGTATTTTCAATTAAAAAATGCAAAGACCAAGATGATTTTTATTTTAGTGATCTAAATAAAAGCAAACTTAGAGGCCAAACTAATCCAGGTTTTCTATTCAGTGTTCATGGTGTCTCTAAATGAAGAACATATTGCAAGCTGGAAGAGGATAGGGAGGAGGGCAAACTTTCCTTTCAGCAGTTTTAAAATTTGCTGACTAAAATCTGCATCTATCATCTTGTTATTGAAAAGTATAAGTAAAAGGTGAGAGAAAATTGTGTCTGATATGGGATGTTTAGTTGACAGACAGCTCATTGTAACAGATGTGACTCCTTTTAAATAGCACCGTAAATGAGATCCCAGAAAGACAAGGACAAAGGCTAGGAGAGAGCACTTAGTCTAATTAGACAGAGAAATCCATTTCCTTTTTAACTGAATGCTCCTCTGAATGTGCAGAGATTTCCCAGTTATGAAGCACAAGCAAAGGATGGAGACTACAGCTATCAGTTCATAATCTGCAAGGCATGGAATAATAATGGTCCTCATTTTTCAAGCACTGATCTTCAGTAGTTTGTTAAACCTGCACATCAACTCCTCACTAAAGCATCTGCAGATTAATGGCATGGCTAGAAAGCTTTTCATCTGGTGTGTATGTGGGGAGAAATTGTAAAGAAAGGCAAAGAATGGCCTTAATATTTGTTCTGTTAAAAAAATTCACAAAGGAAAGGACTGGTAGTCCAGATTTTTTACTTATCCCAAACGTATAGGAGAAATAAAAATCAAGGTAAAAGACACAGAAATGGTGCTATGGTTTCTCTAGCAATCAGCACACCAGACTTTTTGTGTGTGCTTTATGTTGGCTGCAAGATATTAAAGGCAGGACCCCTCACACCTAACTGGCTCTTTCACTGCCATTCATATATTACTGCCCTTATAAATGTACATGAACCAAAGTTTTCCAGGATCCTCCTACAGCTAACTTTAAGGGAGAGAGGCATCTCCAAAGTTTGTTTTGTCTTGTCCAAGGCATGCATCTGAGTCTAGCACCTCCAGAGCGTTAATCTGTCAACCTATTGCCCTTCACTGACTGCAGAGGACAAATGTTTCGGGTTAGCAGATGTGGTTTTAGACAGAGAGAGTTAGGTCACTATTTTATGAGAAGTGATTTTGCACTTGTCACCAGAAAACTCAGAAAAATTTTAAACAGAGGTCTACACACTTGCCTATTTTTGATTTTTCTCTCTTCGACCCAAGACGAAAGGGGAGGAATCAAGAGAGGGAAGCTCAAGGAAATGGAAAACATGACTAATTTTTGTTGATCCTTTTTGAGCTGAGCAGGGCAGCCAAAATTTAGTGCCTTGGACTTTATGTGGAATAACCAGTTATCCAGTTGAGCATCTTTGGTTCAACTTTTGTGTTTTTCTAAACAAGTGATTCTGCTTTCTTGGAAACTGGGGGAATCACATGAATGGAAAATGTTTCTCAGCTCTCACCTCTGTACCTCTTCTGCCAGCATTCCCCTGGCCTCCTTGAGAGCCTTTATTTGCAGCCCTGTTACTGTGCTTATGCAAGTCATGTCTTTGCCAGTGGTTTTTGATATGTTTTTCTGCACTTCAACAATAAGTAGCACATGCTAACAGGGCAGTAGCAGTGAAGACAGAGCCATGTGGTTTTTAGGGAGCCACGGGAATGACCACACTGTGGAACCAGAGCCTGTGGGTCATCTTTAGTCTGGTTGCTGCCGTGTGTTGAAGCCTGGGCTGCAGTCCATTTTCACTGCTCTTGCCCATGCCAGCTGCATTGACCAGCATGGATATGCTAACACTAGTGAAAAACTAACTAAAACATCTGGCGAGAGAGTGAAGTGAGGAGAAGTAGAAAGTAATTGTTCTCTCCAAGGGAAAAAGCCTGAATGTCCCTTTCCAAAGCCAGCTCTTCTCTAAAAGAGTAGGAGTGGGGGCAGGGAACGATGAGCCCTGCTCCTTCCTACGTCTCCAAATATAGGAAGAACATCTAGGATAGAAACATCATTTTCCGAAGGATTTGGTACTTCTGGGCTGTGCCTCTTGCATGTAAAGGAACATTTCATTAATTTTAAGGGGAAAGCAAAACCTTTTGCCAGTATGACAACAGCAGCTTTTTAGATGGTCTGAAGGAGAGTGCAATGTCTTAGTAACATATCAGCCAAACAAATGTGGGTTTTTTTGAGCATAAGCTCTGCCAGACTCTTGCCAGTGGTGTTTAACAGGCAAATTGCTTAACAATTACAGGAGGGGTTCTGCAACTGGGAATCTATGCAGGTGCAGGCTCCTGGTTGTAGGCCAGGCAGATTTTGCAATGCCACTGGCAAAAGTTATTTTTAAAGGAAAACATGATGAAACTGTGCTTGTTGTTTCCATGAGTGTGTGTGTACCCATAAATTTCTATACACACACCTCTAAGTGTGTGTGGGCATGTGTGAACTTAGATACATATGTGTTTGAACTGTACATTGGCAGTATTTGGAGCAGCATAAAAGTCTTGCCAGCACTCCTGGTGATGAACTAACCCCGGTGGACTGAGTTTAGTTTGATGACTGAAACAAAACAAAGTTGTCCTCAGCACTGAAGATTAACAGCACATGGAATGATGAAATAATGGATGGTAGAAACAACAAAATTGTTTTGTGTTTTCAAATAGCATGGGACAATGTGGGCACAAAAGCGTATTGCAAGCACAAGCTGGGCATGGGTCAAGATAACAATTCAGCTGGATTTCTCCATGCATGTGGACAGGTAGTCAAGCACCCAAGGCACTATTTTCCAGACTTAGAAGCTTGTGGACTTCATTTGCTTACAAAGCCACAGAACAGGAAATGTACAGAGTTATTTATCTAAGATTTTGATCAGAGACTGCATTAAGTGAGATACTAAGAGAACTAGCTGTGGAATAGATTTTGGTGACAGATGTCCTGTGCTCTGCTGTTATGTAAAAAGCTACCTTACCTTCTCTGTCAGCTGCGATATCTGGCTATAATTAGAAGTAATATCTGTCAAATAATTGGTTATGCACATTTTGATTAATTTCCTGAGACAATTCCTCTCCTGTACCACTTCTCAATCTCCCTGTGATTTCTTAATTTTCTCATCTGGGGAGAACTTTCAGTTAATTAGACTCCAAAGTCTTGGAAACAGCTCTGTCAATATATGGGGTAAGATTTATTTCCTTATGTTTGTGAGATTCTGGTATAAGTGTTGTATAAGCATATACAAGGAATATATATAGTATATAAGCAATGCATGGTATTCTTAAAATGTGTCCTTAAAGTTACATAGCACCATTGCTACTGAAAGTAGAAAAAAAAACCCCTATGGTAGAGCATTTTTCTTGAAAGTTTAGTTGTGGTATGAAGAAGGACTGTACCAGTTTAGGAGTGCTGTAAGCCTGCTTTGCTGGTTGGTCATGCTTCAACCAGCTAAGATTGTGAAGGATGTTTTTTTGTGAGGTGAAATGTTTTGAAATGTGAGGCTTGTTCATCCCATTGTGGATTTGTTATATACATTTAATTTTCTTAGAAAAGGAGTTAACCGGAAGAATTCTTAAAATCTCGAATTTGGTATATCTGTCAGACAGTGATGATTAACCTCTTCAAAATGTAAAGTCAAAACAAGCAAGGAGAGAACACACGCTTTAAGAAAAGGTGTTGTCCCAGGCACGGGACCAGCTGAAAGACAGGAAAAAGGCGTGGAGAAAACCAAGGAAATCAGTTCCCAGTCTTTCCTAGGGCTACTGCTTCGATAGCATCTGTGTGTGTTGCATTGGCAGGCGAGCTGCCCGAGGGGCTGCAGTCATCTCCAGCGGATCCACAGGTGTTCGAGCGCGAGGCTCGCTCCGGATCCGTGCCAGGCGCCCCGTGCCTCGCCTGGCTGTGCTGCCCCGGGCCCCGCGCGGGCAGGGGAGCGAGCGGCGGCAGCTGCAGTGCCAGTGCTGTCCCTCCCGCCAGCAACAGGCACCGGCATGCTGGGATGGCGCTAGCCTAAGGAGCCTCCAGGCTCAGGGCACAGTTTAGGATGAAAAGGTGATTTGCTGTGGCTTTGTATAGATAAGAAACCATTAAATACCCAGTACTTCTCTGGAATAAGGGTAACTGGAGAAAGAACAGGCTTTTTTTTTAATCTTTTTCTTTCAGCACTTCCTTTCGGGCACACAGTAGTAACTGCAATCTATCCCAAACGTGCTGTCATATTCAAGCAATAGTGCAGTATCTCCATGGAGCATATACTGCTGATTATTTCTCCTTATAAAAATTTTGAATGAGATCCACCTGCATTTTGGGAAAGATGCAGGTCAAACATCATAAGCATTAGATGAAGATTCATGACAAATTCTCGGGTCTTTCGAAACACTTTGGAGATTTTTACTGATTTGAGAGGGGCCAAGATTTTTCCATAATGTGTTGTAAAAATGGCTTTGATCTCACCGTTTGACATTGAGCCTCTTCCCAATCCAGTCTCCACTTATCTTCTATGTGAGTTCATCCTCCTCTCTGGAGAAGGCAGAGCTTTTACTCCAGAGCTGACCTGGGGATGGATTCACTGTGACCAAATCTTGCTGGGCATAGGGATTTCCCTGAATATTGTTTAGGAGATGGAGCCTGCAGAGGAACCCTGGGATTGACTCAGAGGGCAGTGACAAGTGAGGCTAAGCCTCCTTTGCTGTTCCTGGGGTGATCAGCAGGGTGCACACCTGTGTGCAGGAGGGAACTTCACGAGGGAACTCCACCCTTACGTGGCCTGCCTCCCGGCTGGAAGATGCGGCAGGCATTGTACTCAGCACTGCTCTTCCTAGTTCCATCTTTCTTTGGGGACTGTAGATCTGTGGTGTTGCATTTCTCAGTCACTTTTCACTTGCTGGAGACAGAGCACCAGGAGTGAAATACATCCCACCTTTCTCCTCTGGGCCATTTAGCAAGGCCAGTCCATGCGAGTGTGCAGAAAGTGGACTGGACAGTGCCTCCTGCTGTGCTGTGATAGAGGGTACCATGTAGTGGATGTGATGGGCTTATTAGGCTGTGACTCAGTTCATACTGAGCGGTATTGATTGGTATCGGTTCTGTGCTTGCTACATATTTTATCAATTGACCTTTGAGATTGTATTCCTGCTCTGCTTCTTTGACTTCTAGTTCTCTTTACCTCCAGTTTCTGTAACTCCTGATCTTCCTGTGTTTGATTTATCCTAGTATTTCTTTAGTATTCTGTTACAGAAAAGCATTTTCAGTGAAGCTATGCTTTCCTTCCTTTGCTTCCCTTCCCTTTGTTTGCTTTTTAAAATCTTTTTTTAAGAAATCCACCTGCTTTTCTTGATACATCAATTCCATTAAGAGATTCGGCTTCTGAAATATTTTTGCCCTCAGCAGAAGAAAGAAGTATAAATGCAGGTGTTTTGCAATAAAGCTCAGGGGTGCAGAAACTGGTTTTATAGCAGATCTTGTCAAATAGGATTTACAGAACCGGATAACATAATACAGTTCGATAACATAATGCCTTCGTGAACAGTTCTCCTGGCCATCTGTGGAGCCGCACAGTTACACCAGCTGAAGATCTGGTAGCCTATTTCCAAGATGTTGTTTGTAAATATGCACTGAAAACCTGAAAGAGTAATTGTAGCTAAGTGCATTTAGCTGGGTGCAATTCACTGCGGGCATTAATTTTGGACTTTCACTGGAAACAACGTTGTCTGCTGGGTTGTTTTAGCACTGGCTGGTACTAAAACAAGGTAGGGGAGCTAAAATATCTGCCTAGATCTATGCAGCTGCCTACATGGCAAAATCAGGGTTGAAACTAAAGAGTTCTGACTCACAGCTCTGCTCAGATGAGGAGTGTGCTACCTGTGTGTTACAGACCTCTAACATACAGATCTGCCACATCAAATACAGTGACTCAGATTGCAAGAAATGCAGCATGGGAAAAAAAAAAAGCAAGTTTGTGCCAGTCAAAATAGTAAAAGATAAATAATACGCTGTTAAGCCACAATGTGCACAAAACTTACCTTCAGCAAGGAGATGCAGAGCATCAGAAAGAAGGCCACAGGAATTTCAAGCCTTTTTGTTGGTTGGAAGGGATAAAAAATGTCCAGTAGTAAATGTGAATCCCCACAGATATCAATTAGGATAATTTAAAGATCTCAGATTTATATTCCTGGCTGAAGTTCAGAGTTATCAATTAGAAAATGCTTTTTAGGATCTTATTACAGCCTTTGTGTAGGAGTAAATTTGAAACTCACAGCCCAGAAGAGTGGTGGTTGATAGCAAAAGGGGGGAAGGAATGTCAAAATATGTATTATAGAACTGTGATAAAGTGCCAGCTTTTTAGAAATCTCGCCTTGTGAATAGTGCACAAGTGCCTGTTCTCCATACAGTTTCATCCAATGCTCTCTTTAATGACCTGGATCATGCGAGGCTTAGTAAGCCTGAAGCTAAAACAAATCTGAGAAAGACTGCAAGCACAACAGGGAAAGAGTTAGAATTAAAAGTGATTCCGAAAAATTGAAGATTTTTCCTAAAAATGGGATGAAATTCCACAGTGCCTGGTGCAAGCTAGTGGACAAAAAAAATAACATTCATTAAATAAGGGATGAGAAACTGTTGATTTCTTCCAGGAAGGATCTTGGAGCAATGTTGGATCACAAGTCAAGCAGATGTGAACAATGTCAGCCTGCTGTGAAAAGGAGAAAGTCCATCCTGTGACGTGTAAACAACAAAGACATGAAATAATGCTTCCAGTGCTAAAGCTATTTCATGTGTCATGCACTGTGCTTCAAGAAATCCATTGATCACCTGGACAGGATGAAGTGAAGATTAAGTTATTCAGAAAATGTGATCTGAGCACATAGCGTAAGAAGAAAAAAGGCAAAGATTTGGGTGATTTACTCTAAGGGAGGGTAGATGGATGGGGGAAATGGGACAGGATAACAGTTTTCAAGTGGAAAGAGAGGGGAGTGATCTGTTTTGTACATCTGTAACAGGCAAAGCAAGAAGCAGTGGTCATAAGCTGCAGGGAGAAGGACCTGGGAGAGAAAGCAAGAGAAAATATGAGGATAGCAAGGAACTGGACAAGACCATCTGTGGAGATGGGGAGACATCCTCCTTGGTAAGGTGTTTTTTAGGGTAAGGGAGACAAGCATCCACTAGGAATGGCATTTACATACAGTTTGTCCTACCCTGGGACATGTCATGGTGTTTTCCAGCTCTGCCTCCTGTGATTCTACAATGTCTGTATTGGTGAAAGCTGCGGGAATGATGCCATTCTTGTAGAAAGCATGGGACAATCAGATGATAAACTGGTTGTGCAACACCATGTCTGCATTGATGCTCATGAGAGTTTTTCCACTGACAACCAGCAAGCACAGTACCCCAATATTTATCTTAGAATTGTAGAAGTGTACTTTGGTGGTGTGCTTTGTGATGATTGAAAAAAAAAAAAAAGTTGTGCGATCATAAGGATGCTCTTGAGTCTTCTGGGATTTCCCAGAGCTTTCTTGCACAAGCAGTAGTCTTGCATTGTTCTGAGGAGTTGCCTTCTTGGTGCTGCTTTTCCCCTCACTCTCTTGGAGTAGGTAAATTGTAAGAATATTGATTCTGCCTGTCATCCAGGCTACCTGGCTCATCCCTGTCTTTTGGTAGATGTTGTGGTGCCAATAGGAAAAAGTGTTTTAGATAATGGGGTATGTACTGTGAAACAAACACTGCTAGGGTTTCCTATGGAAACAGGCAGCTTGGATGCATTTTGAAAGGGTAGGAGAATTTGATTTCATGGACACAGGCTGTTGTCTGCCAGTTAATCTTACTGCTCCAGGATGGTCTTGGTTATCCCTCTTCTACCAGTACTGATGGAACCTCTCTTGCCAGCAAATTCCTCTAAAGCAATAAATGCTATCAAAGGAAAATTTACCATGAGAGCAGTGATTCTCCAAGTTCAATCCAACAATCAGTATGACTTCAGTTAATAAAAGGTGGTCCTAAAAAGATTCCCACTAGTTCCCAGAGCAATAACTCATCTCTTGAACAATACATGGCGATACTAGTGTATTACCTAAGCTCCATCAGCTTCAACAGATTATCGCCAGCAACTTTCAACCTGTATGGCTGATCCCAGACTATCTGACCCAGATGAAGAAAAAAAGCTAACAGACAAAAGAAGATAAAGCCCTTTTGGTCTAAGCACTGAATGCAGTGTGGAAGTGTGATGTCAGATCTTCATCTCAGCAGGGCACGGAGGGGATTCAAAGTGCCCTTTCAAGCCTGTCTCTCCATCTTGTACCAATACCAGAAGGAAAAAACACATGCATTTTAGAAATTGCCTCTCATTCAGTCTGGTAATAGTTAAGAGTGTTTGTGAAACCACTTCAGATTTACACTTAAACAAAAGGATAAAAAATTCCTCCTTCAATTGTGCCTGAACAGATCAGCCTGTCTGATAATGTTACAGGATGAAGGCAGCGAGAGAAATATTTTCACAGCCAAATCATTTACCAGGAAAAATGGTCCATTTTCTTAAGACTACGATAATTCTTAAGTCTTATATATATTCTTTTTGTTATTCCCTGATGCTTTAGAAACAAGGGCTAGCCATTGCCACTAGCATCTTTGAGATTTTAAAAGAAATCATAATGGTCATCCCAGGGCTTTGTTCTAACTTTAAAAAAATTTTTTTAACCCACTTCATTCATTGAAAGAAAAGTTCACACTTGCGTTATCTTGTAGTGTCGTATGACTATAAACGTTTGACCAGTTTTGGAGTTCAACTCGAATACTTTCTGAGTTTGGATCTTTTTGTGTCTCAATGATGTAAAAATTAAAGTTGGAAAGATGGTGAAGACTTAGTGTGGCTTCTAGCAAAGACAATTTTATTAAATGTGACGAATGATGTTGAATATATGTACCTTGGTGTCCCTCTGGGGTGCGCCCCCTCCCAAATTTTGCAGCTCAGCTTTTTTACTATCCCAGAAGCTGCAGGGCTTCCCTGAGGGAGCCAGAAAGATGCAGTCAATTTCAACATATCTTGTAAGAGCCGCGAAGTCCAGAGAGCCTCTGGAGGGGCAAAATAGCTGAAGAGGGTCTGGCCGGGGAGACTGATGTCTGAGAGAGTATCTCTTAAGACTGTTGTGCGGTGAACAGAGAAAATCTGTAAGATGATATTGAGAAGGACTTTGTGTGAACCAGGGAGATAAAACAGCTCGTGAGAGGGAAAGAAGAACGAAAAGCAGGTAAGGCATTTTCCAGAGCAAGAGGAAAAAGAGTATGTTGGGTAAGAGAAGAGAAAAATAACCCCAGTGGTTTTATTTTGGGGGAAATAATTTTGGAGCTGTAGTCTCACATTATTTTAAGTAAGTTGTTTTGAAATTGTTTATCATTGCAACATTGCTTCCATTCAGCTTGAAAATCATGGACGGTAGATAGCCAAAGACCATTTCTATCAACTGCCATGTTTGATCTCTGGCCACCAGGGTAGTGAAAAGTAAATGAAAGAAATTCTACGCCTTTTTTCTTTCTGTTTTTTTTTTAATTCCCAAGAGCCACAAATAGCAGAAAACTATATGCCTTCAGTCTTAAAAACTGAGGGAAAGTTTCCAAGGGCAAGCCATGGAGCAACTACAGGAATGACCACATTGCTGGATGAAGAGACAAAGCAGCCTGTAACAGTACAGCCCCAGCAGCCCTATCCTCCATTCTGTGATCCCATCACAGCACTTCCCCACACCAGCAGCTGATAACCTGAAGTGCTTACGCAGCAAGGATTGGGTTTTGCTCTTTTTTTTAATGAACCTTTTGAGCATTGATAAATTTTATTCAATCTTCTGCAATGTGAACAGAGTGTGAAATTCTACATTGCTGCACATTGGAAAGGGAACAGCGCTGTCTTGTAATGTACTTATTTGTCTCCATGAGGGATTGCTGCCAAGCTTCTGTGAAAGCTTCTTTTTTTGGCTGTCCTCCCTTAAATGAGCAAAAATGCTGAAAATTTATTCCCACAACCTGCAAAACTTTTTTCTGGTATTTTGTAACACTAAAACACACATACAAACATGTATACACACATGCAAAACTTTGCCAGGATTAAAACCGCAGGGTTTTTTTTTGTGATCACACAGAAAATACGTGAAGGTATCTAAATTATCAGTTTACTCAAGTGTTGGGACTTTTATATCTCTGTAGCACTAAAATTGTTACCATTCTGACAGACAAAAGTCAAATGAGAAATAGGATGCATATCCTTTCCAGCTTTATTAAGACTGTTTCTGAGAGAGAAGAAAAGAAGGGAGAATAGTTAAGTCCAACATTTAAGAAGTAGGTAAAAGTTCACATTCCATAGCTGCAGTAGTTTTTTACTAAAAGAAAAGCAAATAAAAATGACTGATTAAATGTTCCTTGCATCTTTATAAATCTGGTGCTCTCCAGAGAAGGCCAGGCATTTGCTTGGAGTGTGTGTACATGAGTAAGTGTGTGTGTGCGTGTTATATCTATTTCTATGAGCAGGACATATTTCCAGCAGTGGCAGGTAGTAGAAATGATGAGTACAAGATGGGAAAAGGTTTTGGTGATGAATGATCAAATTTTCAGAAACATCTCACCTCATTTGATTTGTTCATAAAATCCATTACAAGAATAAATAGTATTTTCCTACCTCAGGCATTCTGCACTTCTTGGTCACAGGATGATGGTTTCCTGCTGTATCTGAAGTTGGAGGTTTGATGTTTTTTGTTAAATAGTATGTCATCAGAAAAAATACCTGCATTTTTTTCTGAAAAAACATTGCGGCATTGGGAAGGCGACAGCATCATCAAACAGTCAGCAGTAGTGTATAGGTAAAGAATTTGTATGAAGAACTTCCTAGCTAGAGTGATCTATATAATAGCCAGAACTGAACACCCTCTTTCATTGAGGGTGAAAGAGCCAAAGGAATGATTGTGCTGATATAAACGTTTCTTCTGTCATTTTTCTTCCTTTGAAAACAAGAGCTTCTTGAATAGCTGCTGCTGTCCGTTTCCATCAGCTTTGGTGGGGTGGAGGTGGAAGCTTGGACTCACACCAAAGAAAAGTCTCTGAGGCTTACATAGTCAGAATCAATGTGCAGTTTCCTGCAAATATTGCTTTGCAGTTTAATCCCAGAAAGTATTTTCTACTGCTACTACTGTTATTGGCTACTCCTTTTTCAGCAGCATTTATCCCTTGTGGAGCAATAAGGAAAACATATTTTTATTCTCTTTGCTGGCCTCCAGTGGAAGGTGCTTTTGATAGTCCACCTTTCTGTGTGGGCTTGTAGGGCAGCTGATGAGGTTTTCTGTCCTTACATATAGCATATTACTGAATACAGCAGCACTTCCGGGTTCCTGAGGCTGGGGACGTGTTTTCTTAGGATGAAACTCTAGTGCACACTAATCTCGGCAAGGGAAACCCAGGCCCAGTGAGAGCAGGGTACACCCCGATCCCCCTGGTCCCCCAGACTCTGTGGTAGATAGCTCAGCAGGTAATGTAGGTGCAACCATAGCGACTGACATTTGCATTAATTGCAAAATGTTAATGATTGAGCTACAGAAACTCACAAATAATTAAGTGTATTAATATATGGAAGGCTTTACAAAGCTAAGAGCCTTTATCAGAGGCTAAAATACAATTTTTATGACATTGCAGTAAGGAAGTTTTTGTGGCTCTTGCATCACTCAGGTTCTGTGGCTTTTTCTTCTCACTGTTGGCAAAATTAGCAATTAGCAACCTGTCCAGAGCTCTGACATGAGACTTTTCATGCAGCACAACTGGTGCATAGGTTCCTGCAAAATCTTCAGAAGCACGTTCTTGTGTGCCTCTCCCCCTCCCAGGGCCAACAGGAAAAAAGGGAATTCTCAGCCGTACGCCATCCATGGAGACTCGGAGATGCTCTCTTCCGTGCTTTGGTACAGAGGGCGTCCCTGCAGATGGTCTGACAGCATCCTGTCTGACAGCATGCCACTTGAAGTCATGTTCATCTGAGATTGCGCCAGGGGCGATAGGCAGGGCCCAGACTCTGCCTCCCTGCCACAAGAATTTTGAGCAAATGTGGCTTTTGCAGAAGTACCATGTCCAGTGACTTGTGCCTGCCTCTGGAAGCCATGCTGTGGATGCAAACCTTTCTCCCCATCTGGCTACTTGCTGTGTTGTGTTCATGAAATGGTGAGAATGGCCCAGGACTCTGCACCCACTGTCTCAGCTCTGAACTCTGTATTTCTGCTCCCCTTTAGGTGCATTGAGCTTTTTACAGTGCTCACATTGCTGCAGGACTGCGAGTGCTGGTCCAGACTGGGAGACTTTCTTTGCTTGACAAACTCTTATTGTGGCACCAAGAGTTTGTTCCCCCAGCAGGTTCTGACTGGATGTATTGCTGCTGGTACTGCACCCTCTGCACCCTTGACAAGAATAGTTTAGCCCTCCCAATATTTGATGACCAACTCCTCTGCCTTATGTTCATATCAAATTCTTCTACAATTTCACAGTCTCTTCATGTTCTCATCTGCTTTAAAACAAAATTATCTTCTGTTTGTTTTCAAATTTGCAATGAAACATTGTTCTAAACCTTTTCCACTTACTCACAGGTTTCCAGAGAGTTTAATCTCTATTGTGGGTTTTACTGCTTCATTATCTTCATAGATGCTTGTTTAATTCTTCTGATGGCTAGAACCATATGCTACGTGGTCGTCACTGAGACGGGGAGTCTGAGAGAGGTTAAAAGTGCATGTTAAAAATACAATTTTTCACAGGTCTCTTTGGGAAAAACACTATTGATCTTCTGTCGGCCATTTGGGCTTTTTATGTGTAGTTCTGTTTAAAACACCTTCAAGGAAGTCCTTTGAGAATGAAATTTCAGGTCATGAAAGACAGAAAGGCTGAGAACTCTAACAAATAAAAACCTTTGTCTTTCAGGAGTGCAGCACGTCTCTTGCACCAGGATGGTAGCAATACCTGTTTCCTCCTGCCCTCCCATTGAGGTGCTGAACTGGAAGGAGCTGTGCACTGCTCAGAGGACATCGTGCCAAAGGTGGGTCATGCCTTCTCCTCTGTGGTGAGCCTGTGAGAAGGAGCAGTGGGGAGGGCTGCTCAGGCAGGACTGGGCAGCGGGACCAAGTTGTTCAGTAGCATGAACCACACAGCTTATTTGGAGGAGGGAGCAGCACACTCCTCAGATGAATCCTGCTTCTTCAGTTTCTCAGGCTTGGCCCTGGGTAGGTCTTCTGGCTGTTCCCACGTATCCTTATAGGTGGCAGGCAAAGGCACACTCCAGGAAGGCTGAACTCCACCGCTGCTGTTTCGACATTGTGCTGTTGGCAAGATTAAAAATAATCAGCTGCAGTCTCAGCTGTCTGAGTTAAATACTTTAAATTTTATTGTGAGTGGGTCAACTTGAAGCATTTGGACACCATGCTCTCCATGCTGAAGGAGCTGAACTTCCATATTCTCCTTTCTTAACTTACTTTTTGGCAGTAGATTGCAGAAAACACATCTGCTACCCTTGGCAACTAAAGGCACCTTCATTTTCAGATAGATTCTGTGTAAATACCAAACAAAACATATATTATAGATGCTTGGCTTGGATCTAGTATAAAATCTGCCTCCTAAGCTACCTTTTTCTCCTCTGGTTTATGCAAGAGTAACGGCATTTCTGCAGCTATGTACAACTTTCCACCGACATAGTATTTTCATATCTAATTGAGGTCTGGTGGCCACCATCCAGCTGACCCTCCTCCTGAGGGCATATAGCCTGCAAAAACACAATCTGAGTGAGCACCGCTGCTGCTCATTGCCACAGAAACAGGAGAGAATAAACCCCATTCCACCTCAACCTCAACAGAGCTGTGTCAGGCCCCGCGTGTACTTCCTCCTTTCACCAAACATGATAGGCACACTGAGCAAAAAATTGCCACGAGTTTTCTTGCTTCATAAATTGTTGTCCTTCCTCTCTGCTGGGTTTTGGTCTGCTTGTAAGCAAGCTGGGATTTTATCAGCCACCCCCAGTACCCCTCTGAAAGATTTTTTGTCTGCTGGGCGCCTGTCAGACTGGCTCGAGACAGAGGTTGTGTGGTATGTTTCTGTCCTGTGAGTGGACTTTTAGAATCCTTTTTCTGGGATAAATATTTGGGTTTGCAGTTTTGAAAATGGCTTACCACAAATATTTGCCTAAAATTTGCCAGTGCAAGGAATGTTTCTTCAGCAAACACATTTACCAGCATGTTTTCAGTCAGTAAACACCACCGAGGTGTGAACACAGTCGAAGGGAATTAATTTTTAATGCAAATCATTATTAATATAAAATAATTTGGAGAAGGCTGGAATCAGATTTTTGTCTTCTATTTTGAGGAGCACTTGTCAGTTCAAACCCTGACACACTCCATGCAATCCTGTACCTTTTGGGATGGGCCTGGAAAGAGGAGTGTGTTTTTAGAGAGCAAGATGCAGCAGCACGTGCCCCCCTCTCCAGTTTGGAGAGATCTGGTGAGGTACCTAAGTGTGCTATGAACCAGCCCATTGAACTTGCCTGCCCATGAATGATGAATCGTGGCACTGTGAGGGTCCTCGTAGCTGTCCTGGTGACCAGCCTTTTTTGCAGGGGTGAAGGGGAGGAGGAGGAGGTGGAAATGGTGCTCAGTGGTGTTGAGAACCAAAGAGCTGGTGGGACTCAACCTGATGCTCTGGTGATGTAGCCCAGGAAAGCTGGGGAAGCTGAAGAAAGGGAGGTTTGGTCTCCTTCCTGCTGAGGTGGCAGCCCCTGGCTAGGCTAGAGAGAGTGACCATTTGTGTTTCAAGCTGCCTCCTTGATGCCCTTCCCTCCCCACTGAAGTCCTCTCCCATTGCATGGCAGGGCACCTTATCCTGTGATCAACTTTTCATTCCAGGTTCTCCTGCCCTTCTTGGTAGAGAAGTGCTGCACTGGTGTTGGTTCTCTGAGATGATGTAACTTTGGAAGGAGACAGCAGGCTGTGGTGACGCCTGCTGTCTGCCTCCGTCTCTGTAGCTGGGATCAACCTGTGGTGGAATACACCGACTTGCTGTGCTCTAGTGTGGGGTCTTTGCCTGGCCTGGGATTGGTGAGAGCACACTTTTCCTGTGGGTCTAGTGTTGACTGTCTGTTGCAAGGCTGTAGCTTGATAATTACGGATTCCTGCTCCAGTATTAGAGCTAATTTGCAAGCTCTAGGGAAGTGATAGCTTGGCAGAGGGGAGATGTCATTATTCTTATTAGCACCAGTAGTTTTAGACCAAACTCTCTGTCCTCACTCTCTGTGAGAGTCTGCAGGTTTTCAATCGAGAAATGTGTGACCCAAGTTGGGTAAAACATTTATTTCTATGCAGGGCAAAATTCTTTCATGGCCAGGAACACAAGAAAGAAATCTTATTTTCATTCCAGGGCTCTTGGAAGGTTGTCAGGGCTTCTGAAGATAATCAAACCCCTTCTTATTAAAGGTTCTTTTCTTCATCAGTACATTGTCCACTAGCAAGGTGGGAGGCTCAGTCACTGATTCCAGAGCAGACTGAGGGCTTCTTATAGAGAAGCTAATTATATTTTGCCTTTTTTTTTTTCTTCTTTCATTGCAGAAAGACAGAATAGTTGTGAATAAATTGGGAAAGGGGAGGGTGATGAAAACTCAGAGTTCATTAATATTCACATTTAGCCACAAGTACACAGAAAAGGTGACGAGGAGCTGGCTGCCCAGAAACCTATGCACCTTGGCAGGAGATAGAAAATTGAATTTAATTATAGTTACCTTTAGCTCAGCACCTAATGAGCATATTTGAAATAATGCAGAGTTGTCGTATACTGGGATCCAGGGCTCAAACAGAAATTGCAAGCCTTCCCTCCTTCTTCCCTGCACTGCTGAATTTAAAATAATTCTGCCAAGGCCCAGGAGACCAAGTGGACTTTTATTCTTGTTTTTCAGTGGTTATCACTGAAACTCATCCAGCAAAAAAAACCCAAAAAAAACCCCCAAATCAAATAAGATGGTCAGTAGGGGGGAACAAGCACATTTTAATGGGGAGTAAAAGAATGGAGACTTATTCCATTCTCACTTTGCCTAGTGAGTGCTGCTAGGGTTTTGAGGTCTTTGTTTTTTCTTTTTTAGCTCTCATTTCCTGCTGGTCTATCTATTCTTTGATAGCTCTTAGTGGTTTTTTTTCCTCTTTATTTTATTTTTTGGGAGATTCTATCCATGGAATTTACTACCTTGTTGCTAGGGAAGAAAGAAGCCAAGGAGATTTCTTTGACACACGTTTCCTAGGGTTGCTTTAGAATGTTGGTTCTCACAAGCAACTTTAAAACCACAGACCCAAATCCTTCTCTGTAGCACACTGGCACAGGCAGGAATGGAAGCTAGAGAGATGCTCCATATTGATTTTTATGAGTTTAGGAGAAAGCAGAATGTGATCTATACTTGGCTATTTGTCTGATACATTTGCCTGGCTGAAATAAGAGTTGAACAAAACATTTGAAGCTGTTTTTAACTTTACAGCAAGGACTTGATGTTTGTAGCACAAGCCCAGCAGAAATTCTTTTCATTTTGGTGGCTCAGGTAGGAAAGTGAGTGTCACGAATTATCCCTTGTATTTTTAACACATGCTGAAATTTGGCTTTTCATAGTCCAGCCATGAGCTGTAGTTAATGGCCTAGCAAAAGACTGCATTTATCTGTAAGGCAAAGCTTCTTCCAACGTGACCAAATCTTAAAAGATTCACCTGAAGGTGAAACCATGCAGGCTGGCTGGATGGAGGGCAGCTGGCATGGGCACCAAGCTATGAAATGATGGTCACAACCTGGCCCTGAATCTCTCAAGTTTAGGCCAGGTGTTTCTCAGCTTCTATTTTTTTATTGAGAAGGCACCATGTTTGCTTCTTTCCCATCTCTGTTCCCAGAGAAATTTGGTAAACCTTGGGAGAAACAGAAAATCAAATAGTTTTCCATTTGGTCTCTCTCTTCTTTGGTTCTTCGTTTGGAGAGACCTTGCTAATGGTTCATGTTGCTTAAATATCCCTACACTCCTAGCAGACAGATAACACTGGCTCTTGAGATATTCTTGAGATAAATCTCTTATGGACACGTGGTAGTTTTCACACCACATGTTTTCTCCTTCCTGCTTCTTTAGCATGCATTTAGTGATTTGTTTGTTTGCAAGAATTGCTCTCAGCTTCAGAACACATCCATGTCTTTTATTTCTTATTTCCTTAATTGGAGATGTTTTCTTCTGCTCCTGCTCTTTTTGGATTCACATTGCTTTATTAGCAACATTACAGTCTATTTTGGGTGATTTAGAACTGAACAGATAGTAATACATAAATATTATTCCCTGGCAAATAAGCAAGCCTAGATATGCCTCAAACAGATTTTAAAACATTTTAAACCCTTATTCACAAGCAATTTATGTAGCTGACTACTGGGCAAACATAAATCCCTAAATCCTTCTTCTCCTTAATTTTGATCAGCATTGCTTTGTCTTTCTCCTGCTTTTCTTGTCAGCTTATTTCTAAGGGGCAGTAGGTGCCACCACGCTTTAAAAAACCCTGTTATTTTGCTTTTTTAGACACCTGCATACCACAGCAATTTTTTACCTCAGTTGCCACTTATTTTTTGACTGAAAACAGTCTTTAATTATGATCAAGACAGAAACCTTCTATGCGTGTCTGTCTTTAAAGACACGATAGATGCCTTGGCTGGATGCTGCCGCCACTGTGCTATCTTTCCTTTTATTAGAGTCCAGCCCCTCACGAAGCTGTCAGCCGAGCAGGGGAGATGCAGAGTGACAGGCATTTCTGAGTGCACTTCATGGATGTGCCAGAGCCCCAAAGTGAGTCATGAGGTGTGACGGGCATCCACAATTTTTCACCTAGATGTGGAGCTTGAAAAGCTGCAAGGCAGTTTTCTTTGGGCAAAATAGCTGCTATCTGGAGAGCTGTGGTCCAGGCGCTGCAGGTCCTGTCTTGTCGGTGCTGCAGGGAACGAGATGCTGTTGTGCAGGCTGGAAATGGTACAGCCTGGTTCGGAGAGACTTATGGGAAAATTTCCTTTGACTTCTTGGTCTTTCATGTGTAACTGTCATGGCCATTGTGGCACCTTGGGATGCATAGTGAGCATCGCTTCATTTTGCTTGGGGAATGAGAAGGGATGTCCTTTGCCTGCTGTCTGGCTTGCCAGTGAATGTGGTCTGAGGGACTGTGGGGAAAGGGAAAAATACGGAGTCTGTGCGAATGTGAGTGGATTTTTTTTCTACACTCTGTTTGCGTAGATTCCCTTGGGGAAAAGGGAGTCAATGAACTAGCATGTCTCCTGAGGGACTGCAGCCATATTTCCAGTCAAAAAATTGTGGTTTTCAATGAAATGCATGTCAGAAATATTTTGTAGTTTTTGCTTTCAGTGAAGTATGTGGCAAAAATATTTTTTTAATTTTTATTTTTTTCCTGGTGAAAATACAGCAGTTTTGTGGGGGAATAAGTAGGCTTAACTCTATTGGTGATACTATTTTCTGTCAAGAAGCTAATTCATATTAATGGAAAAATTATAATCAAGCGTGGGAAAAGAAACACTTTTCTAGGCAGTGATCCTGTCACCTGTAGGGAAGAGATTTGGGATCTGGAGTGGTTTGCTTCTATTTTGAGCTTTAAAGCTTGTATTTTCAGGCTCCTCAAGTCAGCCTCATGCTGTGCGGGCACGCACAGCTGGAGCATTATGAAAAATAAATAAAAAGATATTTCTAATAGAATAGCCAGAGTTGGTAAAAGTGGCTTCACCTGCTCTGCTGACAGGTTTGTGAAACGATGCTCCCCTGTGGCAGCAGACATGCACTCGTTCTTGCCACCATCTGCATGACTTCATGCATTTCTTTTGGAATACAATTCCTTTATGGCAGCTATATCTTTATCAATCAGGGTTGCATGATAAAGCACGAACACTGGGACGATAAAGTGAGTTTAGATTGTGGCTACCGCTGATATCCACTGGCTGATCCTGAACCACTGTGTAAGAGCCTGTGGGAGGATGCCGGGAGGTGTCCCTGCAACAGCATAGATGGAGTATCAGATTACATCAGGCATGAGAATAACTGTATGTACAGAATGTATCCAACCCTCAGGCACATATCCATATGTTTGGATGCTGGTGGGTGTTTTTTAAAGTTACTGTTTTAAAGATATCCACACAGGTGGCTAGGAAGCGTTTGTTAGATGGCACAGCATGAATGTTGAAGCAATCTGACTGCTCGTGGGTGAGGAATAAAAGGAGAAGCAGGGTGTCCAGGCTTTTCTGGATAATGGCTATTTGCCTTAAGAAAGAAAGGACTAATTTCTTTCCAGTTAGCTTTGGGAGAGTGCACAGGGCTGTGTTGAGGCTGACAGCAGGCTCTTGTTTCAGAGAAAACAAAAACCCCATCAGGTAGAGGCGCTTTAGAAAAACAAACCCTGTTTTGGTGATGTGATTTTTTTTTTAAATTATATTCTATGTCTGAGTGCAAAGTGGATTTCTTTTAGTCCTTCAAGAGAAATTAAAAAAGAAGAGTGCAAGGTGTGTGGGGGAAGGCAGTGTTTTGGTTTTGAGGTGGGGTTTGGGGTTTTTTTTGGAATAATGGAAAATATATGTTGAGGACAGAGTGTGCCATTGTAGAATGTTGTGATGAGCCACAGGCTCACCAGAGAGGCACAGTCCTGCACCACTTTCTTACAGGATGATGAGAGCTTTCCCCTGTGTCCAGCCAGCTTCTCTGGGTTTTGTTCTTTCCCTCCATGTCACACTCACGGGAGCATCTCCTCCAGGGGGACTGGTTTGTTGTACGGGCAGTCTCTTAGAGGAGAGCAGATGTTGAAGGTGCATGTTTGGAAGCAGCTGAAAGGATTTTGAAGCCACTTTCAATCCACAGCCTTCTCTACGCCTAGGTTTGCTCAGTTCAGAGAAAGCAATGAACACCAAGTGACGAAGCTGGGTCACTAACTGTAAGGGAGGTTTCCCAGGGAAAAATTGTTCTGTGGAACCTTTTCTTCTAAAGCAGTAAAAGCAGCCACTGAACTGAAGGAGACACGTCCTTTATTTCTGAACAGTTGCTGAGAATAAAATGACTGTCAGAAAAAAACCCAGCCTAATTTATTTTCAACATCTTATCCAAAACCTGCTGAAGCCATGTAGAAAATAGAATTTCTTCAGACCATCACATGACTTCTCCATCATGTCTCCAGCATGAACGCTCTCATCACAACTTTTTGTGGCATCTACAAAGATTTGTGCCAGAGCTTGCTGCGGAAAACAATCCCAAAGTAGATTTGCTGGCTCATTAGCTGCGAGTCTGTAAGGACATGAGTGACGTATGAGAGAAGTTAATTAAAAGAGCTGTTGTTGCGAGGATGGAATGAATGCTGGTGGTCACACAGGGTGGGAGTGGGACTCAGGTAATGCTCATATTGAGCTATAACTGGGATATATAGATGCCTAAGCCAAGTATTAGCAGCAGAACCACCCATATGCTGAAGAAGTTGTCAGCTGATGAAGCTGGGAAAACAGAACAGGACCAAGACTTTGACTGAAAATGTCAACATGAAGCCCTCACTGAGCTGACCTGCACCATGCACATCTGGGTATTGTGAAGGGGGAGCTGTGTAGACCCTAATATTTTAACCTGAAGCTCTTTGTAAGTGGGTCTGGCCAGCACTTGGCTGTAAAGACAGCTGTTGTCTATCACAATTTGCTTCAAATATAATTGAAACCCAAGGAAAATTAGAACAGCTAGTCTGATACTATCAAACAGACTGCAAAAAAGGTTAAAAATACAAATAAAAACCCCTCTGATACATTTGGCTTTCTGTTTAAAAGCTGTGGTCCTCCATGGGAAATCTTGGAAACGACAGAGTGGTGCTCTGGGTCCTTTGCCTCTCAAGTTTCGCGGCTGCTGTCCAGGTAGTACTGTGTGGACTGTGTGAGCCACAGACAATACCCCTTGGGGCAACTCTCTAATTCCAAACTTATGACCTCTTGCTGTTAAACTGCAGTGCATGTGGGTGGTCTTTAAAAATCCTTACTGAAACACCACCTCATGCAAGCACACACATATTCACCTGTGCACATCAAGGGCTGTGCATCATTTTTCTGTCCCATGTTTTTGGTCATTTTGGGAATACCCTCCCTTGTGGGCTCTGACTCATTCTACACTTTTGCCATCTCTGAGCGACGTTTACACTGCATTATGCTGAGAAGCCCCTTATCTCTTCCCATGCCCCCTCATGTGCGCATGCAGACAGTCCAGCATTATCCAGCTCCGTGGTGAGGATGTTCACATCTCTTCTCATTAGTGATGTGCAATGTAAAAGGCTTGCCTTGAGTTTCTTGAAGACGGCAGTAATGAAGCTCTGAAGAAATAGTCAGGGGAACGGAGCTAATTAAAATGCAGCAGGGTGTAGAAGTAAAGGTAGCAGCAGCTCGCTATGCCATGTCTCTGGCAATCAGCAGTCCCTAGTTTACCCACACTAATTGACAGGAGACGCAGTGCTACTGAGTGTGCACACAGCCAGCGTTAATGGAGTCAGCACACGCTGCTCTTCCTGCCTGACTTGTCTCATTATCGACCTTGAACTGGCAAAGGTCAGTTGATGGTGCTGCTTTCATCAAGATGACAGGTGTCTGAAGATCTTCTCTTTGTAGTATAATAATTTGGCAGTTGTCTTATCCTGTACGTGAATTAGTGATCTGATCCCGAAGAGATGACGGATAAAAAAGACTGGCTTGCTGTGGTGAGGAGCTGGGATGTTGTGTGTCTAAAAAAAATAACAGGTACCGAAAGTCCTGGAGGAAGGAAAGAAAAGTATATTGCATAATTCCCCTTGGAGAAGACGGTGCCTGAAGAAGCAAACAGGCAAATTTTCACAAGTGGAAATGCAGTCAGTCCACTGTTAAAAATCAGCAGCTTGTTTGAGCTGATGATGAGCACCAGGTGCACCGCTGGCACTCGGCAAATATCTAATAATAATAATAACAATAGCTGGGGCACCTGACACCTGCAGTAAGCTGTGAGTGACAGTGTTCTTGGGGAGATGTCTCGTCTGAAGGCAACGCTGTCTCCAGGAGATGCATCATTATAACATGCCGCACCCGGGCTGCATTTCATGTGCCCTCCTTTTTTTATTCTATTACAGATGGTCTCAGCAAAGACACTGGAGACTAACAGAAATGCTTCTGCCATTTTCCCCTTCAAATCTACAAAACCAGCATTTTGGAGCGTTTTTAAGGAAAACTAGTGCTTTGGTTTTCTGAGAGATGATCAGCAGCCTCCTGTGTTTTGTAGTTTCTGTGGTTGGAAGGTTGCTGGAGCTTGGGCTTGCATCTCCTTTCTTCTCTCACCTTCACTTGTACAAGGTGTGTGTAAAGGTGCTGTGTGCTGCCATATCATTTGGCCACTTGCTTGTGGGTACAAATGGGGTAGATCAGGGCCTGGACATGGGAGGAGTCTACATTCCTCAGTAGAGCAGACAGAAAAATGCTCATTGCTGAAGAGCTGAGGGGAAGTCTTTGTGGCAACTGACTTGTTGGCAGCACCAGACTGCATTTTTCTTGGCTCAGACAGGGAGGATGAAAGTCAGTGTGAGTCCAGATATGCAAAGCAGCTTCTGCAAATGGGCCTTCTTCAAGGTTTCTGCTCCCTCATCTCAGTGTTGGAGCTTTAGCCCTGCTGGCTGACTCATGGGCAGCTCTTGTGCCCAGTCCTGCTCTGGCTACACTGAGGGCAGTGGGACGTGCTGGTCCCCAACCTGCAGTGCATTTCCTGAGGAAGATCGCAGAATCATAAAAAGGCCATGGGCAGGGACACCTTTCACTAGATCAAGTTGCTCAAAGCTCCATCCAACCTGGCCTTGCACATGGGATGGGGCATCTACAGCTTCTTTGGGCAACCTGTTCCAGTGCCTCACCATCCTCACAGTAAAGAATTTCTTCCTAATATCTGATCCAAACTTACTGTCTTTCAGTTTGAAGCCATCCCCCCTTGTCCTATCACTACATGCCCTTGTAAATAGTCTCTCTCTATCTTTCTTGTAGGCTCTTTTCAGGTACCAGAAGGCCACAGTTGGTTCATCCTGAAGCCTTCTCTTCTCCAGGCTGAACAATCCCAATTCTCTCAGCCTTTCCTCATAGGAGTGGTGCTCCATCCCTCTAATCATCATGGTGGTCCTCCTCTGGCCTCACTCCAACAGGTTCATATCCTTTCTGTGCTGGAGACCCCAGGCTTGGATGCAGCACTCCAGGTGGGGTCTCATCAGAGCAGAATAGAGGGGCAAAATCTCCTTCCTCAACCTGATGCCCACACTGCTTTGGATGCAGTTCACAATACAATTGGCTTCTGGGGTTATTGCAGCCCTCACCAGAGCTGGGAAGGGGAGAGCAAACTGAGCAGAGCTGCTCTTTTCTTTACCTGCAGTTTCCCAGAATATTTTTATAATATCCATCTCTGAAAGCGAATGCTCTTTGCTGGTATAATTACCAGAATATTTCTTCATTTGTCTGTGATTATAGGAAACTGAAGTATTGTCTGGGGAACAAAATACTCTGTAACTTGAAAACAATTTATAGCAGCTCTCTTTTTAAAGATGTGTGAAAATAAAATGCTGGGACAATGTGATGTCTGTATGGCTGCAGTCCAGCTACAGAGGTAGAAGACCAGGAGATTTTTACCAGGGCAAGTCTGAGGGCACTAATGGGATCATTCTTTAAATAGAAAAATGGGTTTTTTTTTTTAACCTTCCCAATCTGACAGGCTTTTTCAGCTGCCTCTGAGGCGACTGTCAAGGGTAAGGGATGCTCCCGGTCTCTGTGTTCCCAGTACCTGCTGTGGTGCTGCAACCCGCCCCACTCCACAGTCCCCTGGCATGCAGAGGGGCTGTTTGCACTGCTCTCAGTACTACATCCAGTCTACTGTGTCAGATTGCACTCTCCTCTGGGGACACAAGAGCAAACCTCCACCTTTGTGTCAGGTTGTGAAAGCAATTGTAAAATAAATGTTAAATGAAAAAAAAAAAATGTTGCCTAAGTGCACGCTGAGATCAATAAAATATGCAAGAATGGACTCCTGCTGTTCGGGGCTGCAGCAGTCTCTAACCTGGAGCAGGGAGTCCTGGAGGAGCACGTTGGGGCTGCTCTAAGTGACAGCTGATAGGAATCCTACATTAATGCAACAGGTAGGGCTCATATGTTTGCACCCAGAGGTCTCATGTTCAGGTGCCAGCTATGAGGGTACTCTCAGGAGGCCCCTGTCTGAAAAGGCAGTGATAAAGGAAAAAAGTAGTGATAAAGCAAATTCTAGCAATTATGGTTTTATGCCTGAGTTAAGTCCTTCCAGCAATGGGTCATTTCTTGTTTTGCAGAAGAGGCTGTATCCCTTTCTTTCCCCAGCAAGGAGACAATCAATAATAGACATGGTGAAAAATAAAGGTAGTAACCATTTTTCTTCTGCTGGGGAAAGAGAGATGCTCCCATCCTAACCAAAGACAAATGAGATGGATTCATTAATCGTTCCTTCTTATAAAGAAATGCTCAGCTTATGCTGCTGAAACCAATAACACTGTGGGACAACAGTTTCTCTCTTCTACCAATGTAAAGGGTGGTGAGTGGAGCACTAATACACATATGGGAAATATAACATGACAAGTATGACAAATATATAGTGTTTGCCTGTTGGATCAACTTTGGTTCCTGTTAACTCCCAGGTTCCCTCTTTCACTACACAAAAAAACCCCAAACCAAACAAAAAACCCCAAACAAAAACCCAAAAGAAGTATAGGAAAAAGCACCACACAACTGTTCTAGCTGCTTCCTTGTTGTCTTTTTTGGGATGGATCGACTAGGTTCCAAACCTTGAATACTCTGTGAATGGCACTTTGCGTGTTCCAGAATTAAGGCACCCCTACAAATTTCTAAGGATGGAAGTATTTGATTTAAAGCAATGGGATCTGGGAATGTTTGTGGCTCACAGGAATGTTTGTGTTAAGAACATTTATGCCAGTGATTTGAAATCTGAAGTGTTTTGTCCCTGTCCTTCCTCCGTGTGCAGGGAGGGAAGTCAGGGCTGACAAGCAAAGTGGTCTTTGATATGACAGCTTTCCTAAAGGGTGTCGGGTGAGGTGTTCTGGGAGACCTGGTGCCAGTTTGTCTTGTTTCATGAGAGGAACAGGACCCATGAACACTAAAGCAATTTATACAAAAGGAACCAGAGTTTTTGGGAGACAAAAATGCAGCAGCTCTCCCGCTGAGGTCAGGTGTTTTGAGGGTGCACTTTGGATGGTGCTCCAACTTTTGTCAGCAGTTAAAGCCTTTTGTTTTACAGCATCTCTTAGCTCCAGTTTACACAATATCGGTGAAATGTTCTACTCTGAAAGTTCTACACTTGTATCTCACAGCTACTCCAGAAGTAAAGTTATCCCCACTCCAGAAGTATGATTATTTTTCCGTCTCTTTCTGATACTCTTCCCCAGAAGATCTGGAGTGTGTACTTCATTTTGCACTGATTTGGAGCAGCATGGAAGCCTGTCTGAATTTTCACACTGTCCTTCAAAAGAAGCGTCTGTGTCTTCACACTATCCTGTTAGGCAAGAAATTCTCTCTTGCCTTTTAGTCATAGCTTGAAAATTCCTGTATCTTTAGAGATATCATCAATATTTTTCAATAATTTGATTCACATAATTTTTGATTCCACAACTGGAAATACCTAAGTCCTGAAAAACAATTTATTTTCTAATCAGGAAAGAGCTTAGAGGAAAATATGCTGAGAGGACAATGAGTACCATTCTTATATCTTGTTTGTTTTGGTGTTGAGTCCTCTATTAATCATCATCAACACAGCATAGCAGAAATGTTTACCACAGCAGAAGACTATGAATTTAGTGGAAAACGTCTTTCTAAAATTTGATGCCTCACTTTTCTCTGAGATTTTTGTCTGATATGCACATTTTCTACCACATTGCTATGTCACAGGAAAGCCAAGGAATGTGTAAGGAAAAAAATAAATAAAAGGAGACAGATGAAGCAACCTGCAATGTGCTCCAGTGGTGCTTGTGCAGTTTGGATCTGTGCATAGGTCCAGGACCGTTGTTGCTGATGGCCTGGTGAGTGAGTGCTCAGCACTAACAGGGGAATTTACAGCAGAGCCATGGTGAAGACCAGGCTGCAGCAGGGGACTTGGTGAGGAAACACCGTTGATATTTTCCCTAAATGAGTTGTTTTTTTGGTCATCCCTTACACTTAACCAGAGAGAGGGGAATTGTTGATGTTAGAAGGGAATGGATTTGCCTGACTCAGTACAAACCTGAATTCACGAGATGCCAACACAGCTTTGCAAATCCAAATACTTCAGGCATTCTTATCTTCAGATAAGAATGAGAAAGAAACTCTCTTTTTTTTTCTGTTTGCCCACTGCTGCCTAAAAGCTAATACCAAGAAAGTAATTTTAGCAATTGACTTTTTTATCATTCCTGCACATATGCTTTTTTGTGGTCTGGATTTTCTTCTGCATTTCCCATTTTCATGGGTTTTGGTCTGTTATATAATAGCATAATCAAGCTAAGGAAAAAGGCAATGTTTCTTTTCCGTGTGCTGCATTTGAATATAATTAAGGTCATGGCAGAAAAGCAGATGAGACCTAGGGAATACATAGATCATCTGAAAATCTTAAGAGAAGTCATCACTGCAAATATTTGCAGCATGAAAAATCATAGAATATTTTTATATGGGTGGCTTATTTGTTTTCCAGATACCAGATTTCTGGTTCTTGTGTCCAGCTTTTGTGCTTACATCAAAATCTTCTTTGCTTTGGATATGTATAGCGATCCATTTGGCTGATCCAAAGCCAAATGAAGTCAACAGGGCTATGTATTTCCATTAATTTTAATCTGTAAGAGGCTATATTTATATCATATTCAGCAGTCTGGAATCTGATCTTCTGTATTTGCAATGCAAAAAAATGTGCTACCGTGCCTATATCCCGTTTATTCTTCAAGAAACTCTTTTAGTTGTATTAATATTTGTGGAAAAAAAAGGAGCTATCTGCTCTTTGGTGTAATATATATTTTATGAGGAGATCATTGCTACACCTGGATGTCAAGAAAACTATGGGGGCATTTTCAGTGATAGAAGCTTAAAGAAATAGAAATAAGCATTACGAGTGAACTGACTGAACTAATGAATTACAAGGAGTGTCAATAATTTTCTCCAGCATACAGCTTGACCCAATCTTTCAGATCCAAAGAGGATCATTGAGTTTCAAAATAAAACAGTTTTTGGGTTTGCCCCGTTCTTCCCATGCTTGCTGCTGGAAGTAGATTAAAAAGGATGAAAATACTGGGAGGGGAAAAGACACCTCTGGGAAGCACTTCTTGGCAAAGTATAAAGTGCCAGGAAAATGTACTTGTAAGATTAAATCCTGGGGGATTTGCACCCCTAATCTATTTAAATTACAGAAGAATGCTCAGACTTTAAGGGATCTCATTGTGTCTCAGCCTATGAATTTCTCATGTTCCCACTGCTACCAATAATCACATATGCAGACAGGAGTTTTATTATGACTACAGCCTGATCCTAAGTTCATATCTGGGCTTCGTTGTTCATTTGCAAAATAGCAGCCTGAGGCATCCTCCATGCTTTCCTGTAAGATGCCTGAAATGGGTCCCGTTTTTTCCATTCAAGAGGGAAAACAGGCAGAGAGGAGGAGAAGATATGGGATGAGACATTCAGTTTCTCTCCATTACCTGGTGGGAAACATTTGTAGTTAGAAGTTTGGCTCCTTCCCCTATTTCTCAGAAGGGGAACTACCGGAAAGGGAAAGAAGAGACACCTGTTCAGTCTGGTCTATGTCCTATGAAAATGTGTGACTGGATTAACTCTTCCCAACTACAGTCAAAGCAGAAATACAGCTGCTTTATTTTCTAACCAGTCAGACTGGCCACAGTTCAGTTCCAACAGAAATACATTTCCTGCCTTGTCATAAAGGGAAATTAATTGCAAAACACTGTTAAAAATATTACAGACAAAGCTTAAAGAAGTCCTTATTAAAAAGACTGCCTATTCCAAAATGGCAATTTCTTTGTCATTGTGGCAGGCAGCACATGGCTGCTTCCTTTAACAAAACCAGCACCATGGCTTGACCTTTTGGACCATGCTGGCCTAGGAAAGCTGGGTACCCTCTACCCAGCTATGGTGTGACCTTAACCTCTGTGGGTTTTAGCATGTGCCTGCTTAGACTTTCATTTCTTTCTGTCCCTTGGGGGTTCTCTTACAGCAACCCGGAGGAAAACAAGTCATGTGACAAGAGTTCATTTCTTGAAGCTCTTCCTGAAATCAGTGAGAACTGCAGGTAGATTTGTGCCTCCAAATTCCAGTCGTAAAGAAGCAGCTATTTAGCACCCGGTTCTGCCATCCTGATCCCTATGTTATCTTCCTTTGCTGAGCCGTCTCATTAATTCCTGAGAGCCTAGTCTAATATGCACTCAGTGCAAGTAATGATGGCAGAACCAACTTTAAAGAAAAGAGGATTGAAAATGAAGGAGTAAGAGAGCCAGGGATAGAAAATAGAGAAGAAATTCAGTTTTGCTGTGGGCATTGATGTAGTCTTTCTATTACAGTAAAGAAAACCCAAGAGTTTCACCACTGTGTTTAGACAAGACCCCAGAGATGAGCAGTAACTCTTTAGTGGGGGTGACTGTGAGCAGAACAACGCCTTTTATTTAATCTTTATTCTCTGTAGGGGATGGTTTGGGCAGAGAAGCCAAAGAGAACAGGTTTTGCTGGTATTGCTTCAGTACCCCGGCGAAGAGTAACCCAGCTATTCCAGGCAGGTTGGACCTGTGTGGGGCTGAACTTTGAGCTGTTTGTCTCCTGCTTGCCTGACCTCCCTGGGCTGCTTTAGGCTTATTGTCTCTGATCTGTCAGGATCCTTGCTGAGAGCTGTTTCTCCTTCTGCTGCTGAAACACCCTCACACAGAGGGATCATCAAGACCTGTCCTGAGGCGAGTGAGATATTGCTGGGGAAGACCTTGGATTTCAACCTCATTCCTGTGTTATGAATGCAACTTATTTTCTGCAGAAGATTTTGGAAAGTAGATCAGACTGTTCTTTAAAAAGAGCTATTACAAGGCTAAAATAATTCCAGCAAGGAAGATTGTAACATCACTCAGTGAAACGGGATCCTTACCAGACTCTCAATTACGACCTGCAGCTTCACTAAAAGCAATGGAGCAGTGTAGGCATAAGAAATGAACAGTGCTGTCCATTTAACTTCTGAAGCTGGCAGGAGCTCAGGCAAAGATTTACAGTTGTTGCTATAAAGTGTCAAGGATTTGGATTAGACCCCTTGCTTTTTTTTTTTTTTTTCTCCATTGGGATGCTCAGGAAGCTGGTCATGACTTTCCTATGCTCAGTGATACTTCACCCGAAAAAGACCAAAGATCCAGCCAATGTCAGAGCAGCTGTGAGCTGCATGGAGCCAGGCAGAAATTCTGCCCCTTTATCTTAACCTTTATCCATTTGGGGACTTTACTCTTTGAAGAGGAATATCTTGCTTTTCCACTTGCTATATGCTGATAAAGCTATGAATTGACTCGTTTGCTCTGAATTTTCAACAGTTCTGTTCTTTTAAAGATCATCTTTCTTCTTTTCCTTCTGCTCCCACTTCCCCCAAAGTCCCTTAGCCATCATGAAATAGCATTGGGCATGACCCAGGGAGAAAGGAATGGTGTTGAAGTGTGTGTGCTTTGTGGCTTTCCTGTCCTTTCATTTGGCATTGAACTATCCATGCAAGAAGGGAATTAAAATGATGTGAAAGTTCTTTTTTCCTCCTCAGAGTTTCCCTTCCTGAACTCCACATCACAACTTTAGTTTTTTTGCTGGAATAATCTCCCCCCAGGACAAAGCCTATGGGCCGTGTAAGACTGAGCGTTGCAGAACTGCAGCGTGCGTTGAAAATCATCCTAGCACACACTTGGGGGCAGTTGTGTTTTTCTGTGATTCAGTCAAGCAGCTCTCTAAACTACAAATCATTATCTTTGATTCTAATGGCTAGCAGGATGGCTAGCGTGATAATTTGGGTGATAGTTGCCTCTTGTGTCCTCCTGTGAATGCTGGATAGTTACCACTGGTGTGTACCTGCAAGAGCAATTGCCCGTGATTTTTTCCCCCTGGCGTTCACGTACTGCTGTCAGAGACAGGCAAACAAGTTCATTGTAAAAACAAAGTATGTAAACAGTGTGGTGAAAGTGCTTACGGTTTTGTACAAGCTGAAAACAATATCACCCCGTGACTTAGAACAAATTCTCATACAAAGCGTGTATGTTTGCTAGTAGCACAAACTGAAAGCCATCAAAGGAAAAAAAAAATAAACAAAAGACCAAAAGAAACTCACAAGAGTCAAAGAGAGCAAAAAATTGGCTCGTTGTACTTCACAAGCCCCACTCTCGCTGCCACTAGCCCTGCTGGCTTGGCAGGGGCAGTGCTGGGAGCTGCTGTCTGATGGGATACCCCTGGCTGCCCCCTCTTACTGGGCGTGGTGGCAATCTGCTGGTTGCTGGTTATCTCAGCTTCTGCCCTCCTCAGTGGTGGTAATGGAAGGAAACTTTACGGAGGGAGGCTGGCTTTAGGCAAGAGCTGATCCAGGCTGCCTGCTTGCCTGCCGCTGCATCAGCTGGTGCTTTGTGCGGAGAAGAGCTACCCCGGGTGTGGCAGGAAATATCCTGCAGGCTGTTTCTATGTTAAATCACACCTCCTCCTACTTTTTTGAATTCAGCAGAGGGGCAGGGGTTATAAACTAGCAAAAAACATTGGCCCCTTGTGTCTGTGCCTAGTCTGCTCAAGTTAATTCATTTTTTGGCTCATTAGATTTTCTGCCCCATTGCTAGTTGCCTCTTGGGCTCTACTCATTGCCAGGGTTTTCTGACCATCAAAACATTACTAAACAAATGAACTAAATAAAATAAGCCTTCTTTAAGAGCCTTCCCCCAGCCCTCCCCTTGTGTTAATATTCCAACGGCGCCCAACAGGTAGGCGTCTGCACTCATGTTATCTGTATTAATTAGACTGTAATACCCTTGGCACAAGACAAGGACAGGGAGGCAAGAGAGTCTCTCCTGCAGCTCTCTGATAATTTATACCAACCGAAAGCCTGCTGCAATGTCTTTCTCTAGTGCCACATGTACCAATAGTGATGCATAAATAAGATTAATTTTTATTAGGTGTTTTCCCTTCCTTCCAACTAATTAGCCCCTTCTCCACAATATCTGAGCCCTACACAATATTAAATGAGCATTTTGCAGCAAATTCCTGAGGCAGATGTACTTTTATCCCCAGACAGATCGGCTGGGTCACCCATGGTCATAGAAGTTTCTGTTAGAGTGAAACATGAACTTCAACTTTCCCAAGGTCTAGATTAGTGCTCAAATCACTGAACTCTCCTGCCTAGCAACTACCTCTAGTAGTTGTTTACTGCTACCTGACTTTGCTACAGCTGTCAGGTTTTATACCTGAAGGATTTGGGCATGTTCAGCGTAAGATACAAGTATGCAATCTGTCCTCTGTATTGGGTTTCTCATCTTTGCCACATCAGCATTTCTTAAAATCAGAGGGAACAGGAGGGTAAACATGACTGACTCGAGGGATAAGCTTGCCATGTTTTTCATTATGGCTGATTATTAATATAATCAGTTTAGTAGCAAAAGTACTACAGTGAATTACTTAACCTTGGGCCTTGCTTGACCAGACTGAAGGATCTTCATCCTGTGTTTGTGTTGCTGTAACAGTGGGGCAGGTTTCTTTTTGCAGCCAGTAATACTATGGTAATAAAAGAAGCACCAAACGTGGGTTTCTTCGTTGCTGCCTGAATCCACATTGTGTGCCAAGGGCTGTGTCCTATACTGATAAGCATCTTCTCTTAGCAACAGAGCTTATCATCCGGGGTTGTCCCTGCTGTTCACCTCTCTCCCCTCCTCACACTCACCCCAGTGGCCTGTTTCCTGCAGCCCTTGCAGAGCCTTATCCCTCTTCCTCAGCAGCAGAAGCAGCTGGTAGCCTCAGGCACCCCTTTGGCAACACCCATCTTGTGCCTCTTGTGGTGCAAAGGAGAAGGTGGCACCTACACCCTGTGTCACACTTTGTGAAGCACCTGCTGCTGCGCATCCAGAGCGGGAGTGAGGGGTGATGCTGGCGCCCTGTTGTCCCAAGAGCCAAGGATAGGTGGGCAGTGTTCAGCAGGAGGGCAGGTCCCCGGGGCCGAAGTGCCCTGGAACTCTGAGGCTCTGCACGGGAGGCCCAAGGCTTATCCTTCGATGTGGGTTTCTTCAGAGCAGGGCTTTGTGTCCCCGCTGTACTGTTAACATTGCGTTTCGAGCCACTTCGGGAACTTGCACAGTTGCCAAGGTCTTTGCTTTACCACATTCTTTTGGTTAATAGAAATATTTAGCTGAAGCATGAAGGCATTGTATTTCCAAAAGGAAAACACACAGAAAAAGGTCCGATCTTTTTTTTTTTTTTCTTTGGGCCTGATTGTCTCTGCTTGTTTATGGCTGCCACTAATTTGCTCGTTTGCTTGCTGGAAAATAGCTAATTAAAACCCACTTCAGCTAACAAGCTGACTGGGACCATGCAAATGTCACTCTCTGCTGTCTGCTATTTTCGTTTATACTTTACATTATTAGTGTTGTTTTTCCTCCCTCCATAGTAATAAACGCGAGGATAGATTTAGTACCCTCTTCACAGGTGTGTGCTTGTACATCAGCACATCATCCCGAGAAAAGTGCTGCTGTTTTACTGCACTTCAGTACTTTGAGTGTTATTACCCCTGACAGTTAATGGTTTCAGACTACACTGCTTGTTAGCACTAGATTCTGAACAGCTTCATCTATCTTTTTGTTTTTACACTGACTGGTCACATTAAGTATATGTGTCTGAGCTATTAGTCCCGTCTGTTCGTTGCATGCATTTCATTTGCTGCGTTTTTTCGCTAAAATTAGTATGTATTGTCATCCATATACTTCAACACATCGACTTTTGTTATAATTATGCTGTCATCATTTTGCTTCCACACACTTGCTAATTTATTGTAGCTAAATTAGACCTAATATTAGCAATTTTGCAGCTGTTCCCATAGACCACGCTCAGCCATATATTTGTACATTGTTTGGTAATTGGATTTGAGGGCTCAGGAACGGACGATGGCACTCTTTAGAAACAAGGGAAAGATTTGAGGAAATGGGAGAAAAATAAAAAACACAAGCCCCAGAAGAGGCTTCAGGGGTGAATTTCCAGATCCAGCTTAAAAGGTTTTCACAGGGCCAAACAAATCATAGAGTTAGTGTACCAGATCACAAAGTTTCCAAATGGCATGTTGCATTCAGGCAGGGGATTAGTCATTCCCCCCAAATATGCTTTTTATCTTAACGAAGACCGGACCATCAAAAATCCCTGGGAACTTATGGAGAGGCTTGGGAAAAAAAAGGTTTTTCCTGTAGTATATTAGAAATCTCCAGGAAGGGTTCTCAGCATCAGGGTAGGCTGCTCTGAGATGATTTCTTTGAACTGAACCATGGGCAAAGAAGAAGGAGGAGAAATGGTTTTGTTTCGGATTGTGAGCTCTCCATCCCTGAGTTTCGACACTCACCTCTTGTTGCTTACCCAGCTCCACTTCAGATATCGATACAAGCAGAGAATGAAAGGGGAAATTAAAAAAAAAAAAAAAAAAAGAGAGAGAGAGAGCAAATGAGGAAAGCCAAATAGAGCTGCACAGCTCCTACTTATCCTTTCTGGGCATGAGTTATTCCATTGCCAAGGGGGCTACAACTCTGGCAAAAGAAGTTATGAGTGCCCTCCATTGAATCTTACATGGTATTTTTGTAAATAATTTTCTAACATGATAGACAACAAAATTGTGAGGGAGACTATTCAGACTGATGCTGTAGAATCAGTTGAATTCCCGGTCCCGCAGAAGATGTAGATGAAACCTAATCACTGAAGAGCAATACCCTCAACCAAAATGAGTCTAAATTCTGTCTGCTCACGATTCATCCACCTGCTTAATAGGAATATTATAACAAGATGCAGTGCTGCTGGCAGATGCACATGCAAGTTTAAAAATAAGACAGTGAAATTAACAACAAAAAAAAGAAGGGTATTTGATCAGCTCTCATCTATAACACAGAGTTCTTTCCAACTCACTACAAGCTGTTGTAGCAGGCTGCATTCTGCTCTGCTTCTCCCTTGGCCAAAGCTTAATTTCTGTTTGGAGAAGAATAGAGCAAAGTGACCTGCCAAAAAGTAAGACAGAATAGGCCAAGTCATGTAAGAATCCAGGCCCTACAAATGTCTTGTGCAGGAAAGGAAAGTGAAGGTGAAAAGCCAGGCCATTTAATACATTTTTAAATGACTTAAACTCATACAAAATATTTAAAATAACCAACCCAATTTAAAACAACTCACTCCCCCCAAAAACTCAATCATTAATAACCAAATGATTGCCAGATTATATTCTGTTCTACTGACAAAGCTTTCATTATGTTTTCTTTCTTCCCAAATGCCAGGAAAATATAAAGATAGGTCTTGCAGAAGCCTGTGCAGTTACTGGATGCAGCGATGGAGAAGTTGGTCTCTTGGCAGTTGTTTCCAGTAGATGCTGTGACCATGATCAGCATATCCTGTGGGAACAGGGAAATATCTGCATTGCTCATTTGCTCTGCTTTTGGTTTCTTTGGGGTTCTTTTTTCTTTTTTAATTTCATGGCAAACTTTCCTCTAGCCCATCATGCCTTAGAGTCCTTGGTGTAGAGACCCAACTAGGTCAACCTGTTGTTTGTGTTTGTTGTCAGCACATGTTGCAGGTCCCTGGTTCTGGTGTTGTTTCTCACTGTCTTTTATTTTCACTCTGTGTGAGATTGTCTCTCAAGTGGAGATAGACAATCGCAGTAATTCTCAGTTATGATGAATATTGCTGAGCAGAGTAGAAATATGCACGCAAAGAGCACTTGCAGCAGAAAATGGATATAATATATTGCATTGTATCATACATTTCAAGGTGAGCATAAAAAGAGGGGGCTTGCACATACTCTTTAAGTTCTTGTTTTTACTACTTTCCTGTACCATGTTTTCTATCAAGCTACTAAAGACCTACTAAAAGGGTACAAAATGAAGCCATTAGCAGAAACTTGTTTAAGATCTCCACACACATATGTGCTCTTCAGGTAGCTGGCTGGGCAGTGCTGTGAGGCCCTTACTTGGACGCTGGAGCAATAAATGTCATGTCAGGGGCCAACTGTCTGTAATCACAGTTAGCAGGTTGAACAGACTTGTGAAAATATTTTCTTTATGTGAAGGGAGACACTGCACACTTTGCCACAGCAGAAGTTGCTAAACCTAATGTAATATGACAAGTCCTTTGGCAGCAAAAGCCACATTTAATAGACATGCTGCCTGTGAAATGGGAAAGAAACAAAAGCAGTTTTTCTGCAGAAATGTCACCTGCTCTCTTTTGCAGTATCCCTCACCTTGTCCTGCTCCTACACCCTTTGTTTTCTGGTTGACATTGGCCATGCATCCTGCTCTCCTTCCACAACAACCCCAGCCATCTTCTCCTTCAGCTGCCCCAGGACCTGGCCTTTCCCCATCCACAGCCCTGCTAGCAATGCCCACCTTGCCTTTAGAAATCCAACTGGTGAGGGCTGCCTTGCTGTGCTGGGAAGAACCCTGGGCACGGAGGGGGATCTGACACACCCCAGCAGCTCCTCAGGGCTGGAACAGAAAGGAAACCCTGTCACCCCAAAATCACCATAGGCAGCGTACCTGTCCCACATGCCACTGTCAGTGACAGCCTCATGTTGCAAAGTGTCTGTAGCACCTTGTGCAGCTGGAGGTGAGATTCAAGAAGGTTTAGAGCAATGCCATGAGGCAGTCAGGAGTCTGTCTGGCCTCTTGCTTGGCCAGTGGCATCAAGCTAAAGGTGAACCAATGCTGTTTGCCTTGTGCAAACAAGACTGGTGTGTGCATGCACCCTCGGACCCTCTCTGATGCTTTTCAGCCTCACCCTCCATTGCCCTGTCTGCTGGGACGCAGCTGGAGTTGGATCTCGGTGTGCAGATGTGTGAGTGTTTTGCACTCGCTTTGCAGTGATGTAAATGATTACACGAGGTGTGAGGCAGTGGAGAATCAGGCTCTCGAGGGCTTCTTACAAGATAGCAAATAATTAATGATGGTGTGCAATACAAATGCAATAGCAGGAACAGTGAAATCAAGGCTTTTTCTTGCCAAGCAGTTGTCTGTCACTTGAGTAACAAACCGCCAGCGTAAAAAGGATATTCCCATGCAAAAGTTTCCAGCAGCACCCAGAGTAATTTCTGCAGTGGCTTTCCACAGAATCCAAAGCCAATCTTTTGAGCCAGCACATCTTCAATACTGAGATATGTTCAAGGAAAGGATAAAATGAGCCCATCAAGAAATGAGGTTCTGGGATTTCCCCTTCATAAGAATTATTGGCAAGCTTCGTGATGGCTGGCAGCAGTACTTGAGGGCCTACAGGGAAGTACAGTGCTAGTCCACCTGCCATCCAGTTTGGTTTGTTTCCTCTGCAGGACTCCCTCATGCCAAGATGCTTTTTCAGCTCAAAGGGGGCAGACACAGGGGCTCACAGTAATTTTCTGATCTTTTTCCATTGAATGACCAAGGTCAAGACCTTAAAGAAAAACAACAAAAACCCAAGAATAAGTTAAACATTTTAAAGTTACTGCTCCCTTTCACGATTCTTTTCACCACTTTGGCTTCTTAGTAAGATGATGCCATTAGGAGGATAGGATCAAAGCATGTATGAGGGTGTATGAAGGGAGGGAAGTCAAGGAATGTCCTGCAGCAGGATGCCAGGCTCCCATTTCTTTTTCTTGGCTCATTCCCCAGTGCAGTTTCTCCTACAAAAGGATGTAGTAGCGGTGATTGGAAGAGCAAGTGGGGCATCCCTTGAACTGCAGGTAATTTCTAAGTTGCCCTGAATGTGACAGATAGATGAGCTGATTTAGTGGTGCGGATGTATATGCTGCATTTCTTTAAAGCTTTAGTGGGGAAAAGCAAGGAATCAGTTAGAAAAGACTCCAGGCACAAGCATTGTAGATGAGAAAATGAACAGATTTGTACTAGTGTTTAAGAGAATGATTTAAACATATTAAGGAATAAAACTGCAAGTGATGTAAGTGTTCCCTCAGGTTTTACCAGAGGTCAGCCTTTGTAATCTTTGTTTTAAAATCAGGATGCCCACCTTTCTGGCTTCTGCTTTTCTCCAGGAGTTCATCAGACTTTCTGGTTCATTTTGTGTGGGATCCTAGCATATTGGTTCCCCACGGCCTTGCACCTATGCCATCATCTCTATAGTTCATTTGAAGGATAGTGGTCTACAGAGTCTGAGACTGGCACAGGACAAGGCATGTGTTAAGGCCTCCCCAGAGGCTCAATTCCTCAGTGCAGGCTGAAGCTAGGAAATGATGGAAGAAATAAGTGAGTTTGAGCTGATTCATATTTAAATCACATGAGCTTGCTTCATAGCATTATTTTCACCATCATGGCCTCTTAAGCAGCATTTAAGCATGTCCTCCTAGCCACAGCTGCACGTTGGAAATATCACTTTTCAAGTCACTTTGAATGTACATATAGATTTATAGCCTGTGCTACAGAGGAAGCATTTTTTGCAGACCCTGCTTTGCTTCTTAAACCTCAAGTGGACCCTGAAAATATTTCATGTGCTGCACTGGCTATACCAGTAGCACTAATGTTGCCATCCTAATATTTTAGAGAGCTGCAATTGTACTGTTTTTACCATAGGAGTGACATTCAATTTGGATATAAATTCAGTACATAAATGTATAACAAATTGTTTAGCAATATTAGGGCAGTAACTTTTTTTTTTTAACTGAACAAACTACCCAAATGACTGAACCAGTGTAGTTAATTAGAATCGATCTCACTTTTTAGCACCAGGAAGTGCATAATGGAAGATAAGATTGATTGTAACATTGGATCACTTCATTTAAAGACTGCTAATAGGCTAAAATGACAGAACCAATCTAAAATTATAATTTCAGAATCAATATAATTTTTATAACGTTGTCAAATCTAAAAAATTAATCTAAATTTATGCTGTGAAACTAGCAAATCCTTCCTAGCTATTATAATGAAATGAACCAACATTTTATTATATTACTTCTTTAAATAGAAAAAAGGCTTCTTTATTGGCATGGCATTGCAGCAAGCTAGATAACCAGTCTTTCAGTTTGGGAGGTATCTGCTCATTTCCTGCTTAGAGCAAGAGCAGAAATGGATTTTAACCTTCCCTCTTTCCACCATGGACCCATTTTCCCACATTATTAAACCACCACAAAAATGTGAAAGCAGGCTTCATTTCAGAGGAAGAGATCAGGACTGGGAGAAGAGTAGCACTTCATGAGGGAATTCAACCTTTCTGACAAAGCTGTAGTGCAGGTATGTACCTATTAGTTCACTGCTGCTGTCCTTACACCCTCAGAAGAAAAGTAGACTCAACTTTTCCAGAAGAAAGAAAGGGACTGTGGTGGTAGCTTGAAGACAAATATTTTCCTTTCCATACAAATTTATTCTGGGTGTAGGGCCTGATGGAAAAACACATTGCCAATTTTGATAATACCGAGGATTTTGGTGTGTTCTGCCCCTGCAGAAGCCAAAAAAAGCTGCTGCATGGCTTCAGAGCAAGTTGATGTTTCTTTGGATGTCAAGTGCTCAGGTTGATATCTTTTTTTCTTTTTTCCAGTAATAAATTTTCTGCAGAACTTGTAATGACTCATCTGCTGTAGGTTCATAACCGCTCTCGTATTCTGAGCCATAATGATGCTGAGTGGGCAGAAGTGGTCCCCAGGTGCTTCCAGCTGCAGAGCTCACCCACGGCTGTGGATCATTCCTTTCACTTGACTTCCTCTGCAGCAGCAGATGTCTCAGGAGCTTTAGCAGCCACATGATAAAGCAGCCCTGGCCACCACAGATGAGGGCTATTTGCACCCTTGAGTCCCTCTGGAGGTCTTTATGTTTCTCTTATGGAGAGCTGGAAGAGCTTAGGAATACCAGAGCTACTGCTCCCCAATAACCTGTGACTAATGAGTCAAATCACACATAGCATAGTGCCTCACTGTGTTATATTTCTGTTTGTTTTTTGACTGATGTTGATGTCATTGGCAATAATCTTATATTCAACTCTTTGCACTGTGCTGCCCTAGGATGAGGCTGTTCTTTCCAGTGGCGACATCCCTATACAGCCTTCTTCCTGCTCAGAGTAAAGGCCAAGCTAAGGGCAGTGGTTCCTTCTGAAAGCACAAATGTTGTTGAACTTCTCCCAGCCCTGGCTGTCATCACTCAAGACTCCACAGGTGTGAGGGCCACGATCTGACTGAAATCAGGGGACCAATCAGGCCAGGACTGTGCTTTGACAGCTCTGCCTTCAGCAGAGGAAATTAAGATGTGTCCAGAGAAGTTGGTTGGAACACCACCATCCCTATTTCTCCAAAGAGGCTGAAGAAGCCCCTTTCTGCAAAAAGGGACTGAGCCTGGAAAAGTAGGGCAGGGCATCATTGCAGATGAGGCATTTCCCTTGCTTCTGTGCACAAAAGCAGAGGCAACGTGCAGGCAAACCCCATCCTGAATTCATTTTGCAGCAATGGGAGGTGAGGCTGTGCATTGGAGTGGGACTTGCATGCAGGAGCTGACCCTGGGTTGGCAGCAATTATTGCAGGAAAGAGCAAGAGAACACGTGTACAGAGACCCCAAAGAGCACTTTGGAGAGCTTTGTGTTTCTTGGAGGTTTAATGTATTATAATCTGATTCGGCACAAGCCAGTCTGGGAATAAAAGAGAAATGCAGAAAGACTAATGATTTGAGGCGCAGGGGGAAGTGGAAAGAAAACAGCACTTTTAAGTGCATTTTTTCCCTTTTATGCAAGATCTGACTGGGGCCAGGCAGAGAGAGCAAAAAGCTTCTGTGAGTTAACACGAAAGTGGAACAGTACTTTAAAGAGACTTTATTTGCTCCTTAGAGTCTTCTTTTGATTTTTAATATCTCTGAGACTTGTCAGGGAGAAAACAGAAAAAGACATTAGATTCCGGGTCTTGAGCAAAGCTCAGGGACTTGAGACTTCGACAAAATGAAAGAAATTACATCCTGGAAAAGTTAATGACCTTACCCTAAGTGCTGTGCAACGTCAAACAGAAGCAAGCTGGTCCGTCTGCTGTGGAATTCTCTTGCACTGGCTGGAGGAGTGCTTTAGGCTGATCTCATCATACCCCCAAATTTCCAGATGAACAGTTTTGGCTGGATTGAGAAGGATAGGGAGTTAGGGAGAAGCCTGGCACCATACCAGAGCTGCTGCCTCCATTAACTCCAGCAGGCAGGAGCTGTCCCAGTGGTAAGCATACACAGATTGCATCGCCTTTCCCAAACCCGCTTTTGTACTGCCTGTTTGGGCCCAGGCTCTGCATTCACCAGGTCTCTGTGTCCAAACTCTGTTAGGGAAAGAGAATATTGGGTGTTACAAAGGATGTGCTTTTGCTTTAGTAGGCTCATAGACAAAAGTCCTGAAGCCACTTGAGCTTGTGAGCCAAGAAGCCAAGCTTGGTTTTCACTCATGGTCAACTCGTTTTTATTATTTGAGTCTGTTTTAGCTACACAAAAGAAATAATTTCAGTTTCATTGAGTATCTGTCTGCTTTCTGAGAGTTTCACACATTTGTGATACTTGCCTGCCTGCCTCTGATTTCAACCAGAAGAAAATAATGCTAACAGTAAAGATGCCATAAAAAATAGAGCCTGAGGTAAATTTTGCCAAAAGCCAATTAGAGATTTGAAAAACAGTTGTGTTTTTCAGGCCAACTTGAAGCTTATCAAATTGAGCTTCTGGTGGTTCCAAAAGAGCGTAGAGACTGAACTGACTCTGAAACACCCAGCAGATGTGGCCAGAGAGATGTGCAACTAGCTGAGACCGTCTGCTGGGAGAGCTTCAAGGTCTGCAGGAAGGCCAGAGAGCTCAGTGGCTGCAATGGGACGTAGAGAAAACATCCGTCTCTTTGTGAAGTGGGTCCCCAGCTATGGAAGGATCTGTCAGTCCTGGTCAGCACCACAGGTTTTGTTTGAAAGCAGCCAGTGACCACTGCAGAGTATTTAGAAGACATCTATTGTCTGAACCACGTGGAGTTTTCCAGTGATGGCTTCATGAAGAATAAGTTGCACTACTCCAGTCTAGGAACTGCAAAAATGTTGGCATAGGCCTTGGTTTGACTTAAGCATGGGAAAACTTGAGTTTTCATAATCATGCATGGAATTCATTTGTGATAAAACATAAAAGCAGCTTGCATTTCTAGGTTAAAAGTCACTAGGGCAAGTTGTGAATTTGTCCATATTTATTGCCCGATTTAGGATAAGGAAGTGACTGCCATGAAAAGAATGCACAGGGAATATGTTGGGAGGGTCAGATATTTTTAAGCTGTTGATTTCTGCTGAGTGTAAGTCCTATGGCCATTACTTAATCCACAGGACTGCCACCCTTCGTCCCAGCAAGGACTCCCACACATATCCTGTTTTTCACATTTCTGCAAGAACATCTGTTTGCGGTTCCTCCAACGGATTTTGGAAATACAAAAGTCACTCATGATGGGACTTTCCATCATGACCTAAAACCTGGGATTCTCCATTCCGGGAGAAGACTGAGTGTCTTTGACCATCCAGAGAACTTGGATGTATCTATTTAAACCTACCTTTCTGGTGGTAGAAACTGAGGTAAAGATGAGGGACAAATGGCCCTTTGCTAGTAATGAAAGAAAAGTAAGAACTTTTGAGATATCATGAAAAGTATGTCATCTTTTCCAGCAGATCCACCAGAGGGAGAAAACATGAAAGATAATGGTTTACTCAAGCCCACCCAACCTGCTACTAGTGGGATTTGGACTTCTTCTCATGTCCTGCTGCTCACTCACAGACGTGTGTGTTAGGAATATCAAGAAATGAAGCCAAAGTTCAGACCACTCACTGTTATTATCTTTTTTCCTGAAGAAATGTCCATGTTTTCCTTTAAAATATGAGTATATATGGACTGGAAGGAGAAAACAGTTTTGTCAAAACTTGTCAGAAGACAGCAGCAGTCCTCCTCCTTCTTTGTGCCAATGCATCAACTCTAGTTGGAATGATCCAGGGTTAAAAAGCATCATAGTCCCAAAGTTGTTACAGCGTACAGTTGATGTAACCAACACTTCACTGTTGCATCTGTGGAAGAAATGGGTTTGATCTCTAGACCACCCACGTCAGAGAAAAAAGCCCCCACACTTCATGCTCCTGCATTCTGCAAGGAGTCTTCAAGCATTGGTTCCTCCAGTCTGACTGCCAGACTGAACAATACTGGCAAGGTAAGAGCTGGCCCCAGCCCATGCATCTAAATCAGAGGTTCTCAACATCTGCTTTACAGCTGTCCTCTGCTGCAAGAGAAGGGGTTTCAGGATGCTATGAAGCCCCTAAACAAGCAAGATTGCTCGTGGCCAGGAGTTTGCTCTTACATAGCATTTAATTTGTGGGCAAAAATACTTTTAAGAACTCAAACCTCCTGCATATGTGTATGTTTTATTTTCAGCATGGATAGAACTTAATATCCAAACTAGAAAGAGTGCTTCTTTCACCCCAACTAATAGCTTGAGGTGTTCACTAGACTTAGTGACGTGAGTCGCACTCTTACAAGTTGGAAATACATGTCTACAGCAGCAAGTGTCTGGTTATTCTCCAGCAGATATTCCCCCTTCTTTTCTGTGCATCCCAGATATCAGTTTTCCAATTCTGAATATTTTGAAATTGTAGGACAGTCTCTAGGTGTCACACATGAAAGCTTTTACAAGGCATGGGTTGATTCTGCTGTCTAAGAAGAACTCCATCTTCTCTTTTTCTGTATTTTTTCAAAAATCTCAAAATGGTTTTTTTGGGATGGGTAAACTGTTCTCCCATAGCTCCTGTTTTGATAGTTTGAAATCTATTTGTAATCTTCAAAGTGATAACTTGTTTCCCAAGGGCCTTCATTAACCATAAGAACATAAAAAGTGGCTGGACATGAAGGTCAAATGTATTCCCTCCGGAAGTGAGGCATATTTTTAATAATACCAGTGACTAGTAGAGACCTTCACTGGTAGAGATGACTTTCCTAAATCTTGATATTGTCTGTCACAGGCTAAGCATCTAGCAGGAAGGTATACGGTAGTCAATCTGATACGAGCATAATAATGCAAAAACTCTCAGTTCTGCAACACCCAGAAGATGTGATCAGAGATCTCTGCACCCCCTAGCCTTGCCTTTGGGGAGGCAAGCTCCTTCTGCATGCCTACCTGGCAGGAAAAGGCAGGGATGTCCTTCTGATGCCCTGCACTGATGAGCTGTGGACGTGGGGTGTACCTGAGGCTGTGGGGCCATGTCTGCACGGCTCCCTGTGCATCAGCTGGGCTCTGTGCTGGTGTGCGCACTGAGGAGCAGCACAGCAGCTGTGCCCTGCAGGAGTAGGTGATCAAACACACACCTCAAAATCTATACATGCAAGTACACGGTATGTCTTGCACAGGTAGATCTTGAGCTATTTTTTTTGCCTCTCTGTGCTTTCTCCTCTGAATGCTACCCCAAAGAACTTCTTATCTGGATCATAGGGAAATGGAAATAGAACATACAACCAGAAGGGTATTCCTGGGCTGGTAAGGTGATAGCTTTGTCCTCTCATCACATTCATAAATGTGCCCAGGAAAGAGTTAAGCTATCCTGAAAAAACTGCCAGGGAGAGGTACTTGTGGAATCTAAATGCTGTTTAAGAAGGCAGGGGGTAATTAGGGCTGTTGGTTTTTAATTATCACTGAAGTCAGTCCTTGCAAGGCCCCCCAGCCATAGCCAGGTTAATGGTCAGCAGTATATGCTGAGTCAGCAAAATGCTTGTGCTGGCTTTCATCAGGGGCTCCCGTCGGCTGAGGGCAGCTCTTTCTGCTGGATGTGCCCAACTTCACTCTGAAGCCAGGATGATTAAAAGAGGAAAGCAATCTGCAGCTTTAATCAAGCTTGCAGAAACACACCTTCCAGATTTTGCGAGACGAGGTATTTGTTACCTCCTGTCCTCTGGCATGGTAGCAGTTTAATGAAAGGCTGCATATTTTGCTGTTAGCAGCTCAACCACTTAATTCTTAAGTTCCTTCAGAGCTCTCAGATGTATGCCATCTGGTCATGGTGACTTGTTGCTCTTTAATTTGTGAATTTGTTCCAGCACTTCCAGTTTTGACACCTCAATCTCTGACAGAGTCTCATCTTCATTACTTGAAAAGAATAGCTCAGAGGGCTCTCTCTCTCTCTCTCGCATGCATCTTCTCGTAGCTTTAATTTCATTAATACAATTTTAACTTAAAGCAGAATTTGTATGTTTTCCCAAATAGGCCATCTCTGCACCTCCTACCCATCCTGCAATATTTTATTGTGCTGTATTTTTATTGAACAAAAATACATGGACCTGTGGACTCAGGTAACCAGTACCTTTGCTATCTTTTAAAAAGGCCTGAAAGTGAATTCAAAGAAACATGTATCACATCCACCAAAGGGATATTATTAGTTCTCAGAAAACAGGGAATTGGACAGCATATTTAAACACATCTAGAATGCTTCTTCATGGCCCAATGTTATTTATTTATGTATCATAAATAATATCTATTATTTATGGTCTATTTGCATTTCAGGTTTTCAGGGAAGTTGAGTCCCCATGTAACAGGCACTCAACAAGCGTGTAGTTAGAGGCAATTCCTCTTCTGAGGAATTTATAAATAAGGAAGACAAATGGCTAAGAACAGACAGCATGCAAAGAAGTTGTCAAAGATGGATGTTTTTATATTTACATATTTAATGGATTTCCCTTTCATATACGGTGTCCTTCACCTTCTCTCCCCAGCGTTTCTCCAGGCATCTATCCCCACCTAGCCTCACCAGGATTTCCTAATATGTTTTATTTCCATCCTTTCCCTACTGTGGGAAGATATGACAGTAAAAACCTCGGCAGTGTAGCACGCCAGCCCATGCCAGCCATTTTTTCCTCTTCCTGGGAGACTGAAATGGTTTTCCAGAGGTATCTATACTTGTGGGGTTCGGGGCAGGAGGCTCACCTGTCTTGCCCCCTCCTTTCTCACCCACAAAGCACGGGTGGCAAGGCACCTGCATTGCCCTAGCAGCAGGGGCCACTGCTGGAAAGACTCCTTTGCCTTCAAACCACAGAACTGGAGAAGCTAGGGCTGCTCCACCACCCCTCTCCATAGTTTCAAAAGGCAGGAAACTTTTCTGCAATGCCGTCTGCAAACTTCAGAAATGGGCTGTCTGGAAGAAGGGATTATGGATGGGCATGGAAAGGGCAGAAACGCAAAACTGCTCTTCACTACTTTATTAAATTCAGGAGATGACAGAAAGCACGCTCCCCTTCTGACAAAGTCTGAGGGTCTCTAGTGACATTTATGTCACTGGAAAGGCATATAATATGTACACAGTGGTTTAATTTTATCTTAATGAAACAATATACATATAAAACTATCCATTAAATATAAAACAGTGAAGTAATTTGCAAATTTTCCTACGGCATAATAAATTAAGCATGGAGAGCACTAAGGAATGCAATTTGCAGTCATTTATAATGCAGTGTTTTATGTTAATAATTCAAAATCACATGCTATTTGGAGACACTTCTAATTAATGTATTTATGAAATTGTGAACTGTGACTGTTTTGGTTCCATTTAGCTAAACATTTCAACAGAATGCGCTTGCTGTTGTTTTGTGTTTGCTTAATGGCACCAGCAAGCATCAAATGTACAACTGGGGAAAGTTGGGGGTGGTATCTGATGAGACATTTTATGGGTATGTGTTTTTGTGTGTGTACTGTATACATGCATGTGATTACACTCCTGGTCTCACCGAGGAGAAGAAAGTTCCGCAGTAATTTGAGGAGGAAATAAGGAAAGTTTTATGGATGAATAATTAATTGCAAAAAAAGTTCAGTACCTTCCTAAAGAATTGCTAAAATATTCAATACTTTTTACGTAGCTGATCTTTATACACTGCTCTTTCTCCTCACTGGTTAATTATGACTAATACAGCTTGTAAATTTGTATTCATATTTTTATTTTGATGTTTTTTGGTTTTTTTCATCGTACTTGTCATGCTGCTTCTTTATTGGAACGCTATGAAAAATGATTCCCCAGAAAGTTAGTCTCCTGAGAGGAGACTTGCAGGGATTTCAGGGTATTTTGAAATTTCAAGTACATTTTAAGAAAAAAAACCCATACATATCAGAATTTGTAGTGAATTATTACATGTCAAGGCCCTGATTCTGAAAGTGGCTTGAAATGAATGAGCTTCTAGGCATATGCAGAACCAGATGCTAATAGTGCTCTGTTGTAGCTCTGCACAGGAAAGTGAAGGGAAAGCTCCTGCAATAATTTTCTATGAACAGTCTGTTTCACACAAGAAAAAGACAAAAAAAAAAAGGACGAAAGAAACCTGAAACTCCTCAAACCCATAGTAAGGAGGTCCAACATACTATAGGTGGCCTCTTCCACCTTCCAAAATGATCCGGTGGGATGCTGAATCAAAATCTTCATTTCTCCTGGTAATTTCAAAGCTCACTTGCAGAGCAGTAACTCCATGTTGAATGTTTTATCTCACAATTGTGCTTTCTGTATGGTTGCTGCTCTTTTTCTTTCTTGGTTGCTTGCCTTTTTTTTTTTTTAATGCTTGGGACAATATGTATATGGCTGGGAAAATATTTTAGAAGTTCTCATGGCCTTTAGCTGTGGTCTTGGAAACTGACCAATGTAATCATTAGACTGAGAATTAAAGCTGGATTTGACCACTTTGTGTGATTTATATTTTAAACAATGTAGGAACTGTTATGATTTAGGAGGAAATAAGGGTGTCTAGGACCATTACTCCTTGTTACTTGTCATCATCCAAGTAGGTCTATAGTCTTTCTATTTCCTTGGTATCAAATAACAAATATTGGCAAAACATTAGATTAGCTGAATGGTAGTCTTTAATAAACTGTTTCTTCCTAAAATAAAAAATATGGCCATATCCTTTTAATTTCTTTATTTTTGTCTGGTATGAATGCATTCTGTAAGAGCTCATGTATTTATATATTTGTCTGCTTCTGTTTTTAGCCCCAGACAAAACTGGCATTGTCATGAACTAGTGAACATAAAGACTGAGATTTGGGTCATATTTTAGGTGAGTTACTGTATTTAAATGTCCTTTCTTGCTGAATTTTTAACTAGAATTTGTCTTTCACTAAAGGAGATGGATTTGTAGGAGATTCAATAAATGAGACTAAAATTTTGTGGTGAAAATTTTTATCCAAGCTATGTACTTTATGTCTATATATATATACATACCTGTCACAGGGACCTAAGGTGTTAGATCTTTGATGCATCAACACAGGATGTAAGATGACGTAGCGTACCAGGAAATATACCATAAAATAGGGGACTTTGCTAACTAATCAATTAATACCTGTTTGCCAGCAGCTGTGGTGGTCTGGATACATTATCCAGCTTTATTTCTAGCTTTATGTCTGAATCTGAGTTTTATGGTTTGTACCCATCTCTAAAATTAATTTACAGAAACATAAAAAGAAATTGCCTTTCCTATTTGTTTTTTTTTTCCTTCCAATTTGAATGGAAAATTTTCACTTTATTTGAGGCATGGTGGCTGCTTACAGCTCCTGTTTCAGCCCTGTGGTATTTGAACGTTCAAAATATCATGGAGAGCTTGTTTTAAAAATCCTTCAGTGGTGGGAAAATGACAAAACTTGGGAACATGTGCACTTTTCTTTTTTCTTTTAATTATTTTGGCATGGCTTATAAGACTAGATCTACAGCTGCCTGTGGTTAAATGCTGTTCATTAAAGGTATTGTAAAACAAAGCAAGCCTGAAACACAGATTCTAACTGCTCTGCTCAAAGCAATATTGCCATTTTTGATGGTAAGTTTGTCTGAAAGTTATGGTTTTCTTTTTTAACCTATAGAGGCATAAATCGAGAGTTACCATATCAAAATCTGTTCAGTAACAATGTCTGGGTGTGATTAGACACCCATACCTTGCACAATTTGTAAATATCATGATTCTTTCTCTCATGTCTTATTATCAGAGGGTAGAAATCACTGGAGTGCCTGAAGGCACTTCAGGTACTTCAGCACATATCAAACAAGAGTTAAATTAACCACTATGTTCTGAAAAGAATAACAAACACAAGCACATTTAACTTGGATGTCTTATGGAACACCACCATGTAGCATGTGAAGATTATCTTTCCAATGAGCATTGGGGACCTTAAATGTAATTATTAAATTCAGCAGATGAGCTGCCATCCCTTGGCATTCTAATTATCTTACAGGATTTTTATTTGGTGATTTATGTAGAATTCATCAATCAGAGTTATTTCTGTAGAAGCAGTGCTCTATTTCTGGGGAGCCCTGTTGCTTTACCTCCTTCTCAATTTGACATGGTTTTTCAAAATAGAAGACTGGTTTTCAAAAGATCTTCAAAGATATCAAAGTAATGGGTTTGAAGAGAAGCAAAGAAAGACAGGAAAACAAAGAGTGGCAGAGCTTCTTATGAGGGAAGAAATACCATATTTCTGTTTCTTTTTAAGCCATGTCTACTAACTTGATGTCCTGGGGATAACTGTATCTATTTATCAAACTGTAAATGGATGCTAGCTAAGGCAAATACACCATTTATGTTTTAGATTTCAAACAAAAATCTTACCTGTTAAGTCCTTGTCCCTTCTCCTCCCCCTTGGGCTGTAAGAGGACAACTGTCCTTATTTCTAGTTCTTCCCAGAGCTATGATTTGGATAGGCAAAGACAGTTTGTAAGGAAGAATAAACATACTCCAGAGATGGAGTATGTGAAAAAGCGAGTGAGAAACACCGCAAATCTCCTTGATTGGCACAGAGAACTCTCTGGAGCAGGACAAATCCCAGGGAGGCTAAAGCTCTGGGGCTCGGAAATGGCTAGAGACTGTAGGAGCAGCAGAAGATCTGGGTCCCTTCAGTTGCAGAAGCTCAGTAAAACCCTACCCATGGGAAGAAATGTAGGACATTTTGGTACATTGCAATCACAAAAGGATAAATTAACCAATCAGTAAAAGGAAATTCAGGACCTGCTGCAGTGGCAGCATGGTAAGAGGTAAAGGATTTTGCCACAGAGCTTAATCCAGCTCCCACTGAGATCCTTCGGAATTGAATTCAGCATTTTCAAGTCAAAGCAAAGGAAGTTTTCCAAACTGTTTGGAATATTTTTATTTCCATGAACAAAGCTACTGGGTAAGGTGTAAGAAAACAAACAAAAACCCCCATATACAGTAACTACCAGCAGCGTATGGAGTTGTCTAGCAGCAGTAAACAAGGAAAAAATCCACACATCCTCTGCTGAATTGTTAAGCATTTGTCTCAGCCATGTTTCTGTCCCTGTTGCATCTGCCTGCCACATACATTGTGTGAAGGCGCTTGACTAGACCAAATGTTTTGGAAAAACGGATTTCAAGTGTCACATTTCTAATATTCTTGGGCAGAGAAGTTGAGAAAACTCTGAGAAGGAGTTTTATGGGCCAAATTTTCTGAGATGAATCCCCGTGAGGCACACCAAAGATGCTGGTATCTGGTCTGCCATTACTCCTACCAAAGAGCACAGGAGGAACTTAGCAAAACCCATTTTTTGGAGGCCACACCATTTAAAGAAAAAATCTCAAGTTAAATAACATTTTTCATATATTATTTAACCACCAGTGCACTTGAGAAAATAGTAGCTTTGAAACGATTAAGCAAACCGAAAAATTGGGGAAAATCACTGAATTGATGACCCACTCTGGGTGATGTCTCTAGCTCTTTCCCACTTTCTTTTTTTTTAAGGCACCTCTCTCCCTCTCTCCCACCTGTGATTTTGTGGTGTTTGAGTCTCACTTAGGTGGGATGTGCCAGGAATTAACAGCAGTGCTCCCCAGCACTTCTGCAACCTGAACTCAAGGGGCAGGGAAAAAGCTTTCTGGTGTTGGCACTTAGGCAGCCTAGAGGGTTAACAGCCAGTGGAGACACAAGTGAGATAATGGAGTAATCTTGGGCAATCCTGAAGAACTGGGAGAAATCAGGCTGGACAGAAAGAGAAAAAAAAAACCCAAACCCCAAACAACCAACTTTCCTCTCTCTAGGGCATTTATGCTGCCAAGTCCACCTATGATGCAAGGGTGTTGTGAAATGTAGCTCACTTGCTAAATGTTGTTTTGATGTGTTGTTTGGGACACAGGGAAGGAGAAATGGACTGCATTCAATCTCTATTAGAGCAGAGGGATGTCTTCCGCAGAATTTATTTTCAGGAGCTTTGCGCTAACTTCATTTTCTTATTAGCTGAAATTGCTAGTGAGACAGTTTTAGCAAAGATGCTAAATGCCTTCATGGAAAAGATGTGTCTGTCTGTGCTCAATGAATTGACTACTGTTGTGTCAGCTTGTAGAGAACAGATCTTTACTATGGGATTTGGGGATCTGGGATTAGGTCCTAGTGATAATTCACGTGGGAAAAATGTTATATTTAATTACAGAAAGGCAATTATATGGGAAGATAGCAAGAAAATGTTACAGATAGTTAGAGTTGCAGAAAAAAAGGAATTTATAACCCCACATAAAAAAATTCTGATATTAATATTTGTGATTGTTGAAAATTCAGGACAAAAAAAAGGAGAGAAATTGAGGGAGGTTTTGGGAATTAAAAGTCCAAAAGAATTATCTCAGAAAAGTGCTTTTGGGACATTTTTTATATCATCATGAAACAAACTGAGAGAGAAACTGAGCAGATCTAAACTACACTGGGTCACCAGAAAAACATATTTTCTGATCATGATACAGTGAAGCTGAGGATGGGGAACATTATGCTCCCACTTTTCCTACAAGGGTCTAGTTTCCTGTTTGGGCTGCAACTCCCATAATGCATCTGTAGGGACACAGTGACCATGAGAAATACTGTCCCTGAAGAAGGAGGCTGCGGGGCTTCACCGGGCGCATGGGCTCTTGGGAGGCAATGTGCCGCTAAAAGGCAGTTTAGTTTAAGCTGGAAGTGCTGCAGAGTGAGCAGTGTATGTCATGTTATCCACTATTCTAAGCGTTACCAAGCCACCATCTTGATACTCTTCAGGATGTTAAGCCATAGCTTTAAGGAACTTGGCAGTGCAGCTTTAACTCATGGAGATAGTTTTTTCTCCACGCTCACTCTGGTGTATCATGTATCGCACAGGCTAAGTAAAACTGTATCTTTACAGGAACACTTATTTGAAAGACTTGAGGAGTTCATGTAGGGAACCTGGGCATCACACAGACTACACTATTTGCACTAAAAAAAGTCCAGAGTTAGATCTTATCTTACCCAACAACCTTATCTCTAACACCTCCTCCTCCTCAGAGGTGAAGTGTGAACTGTATCTAGCAAAGGGGGGCAAATCATTACTGGCACAAACTGCAGATTTCGGGTCAGCACTGCTACAGATTACCCTCAGCCCATTTGAAAGCGTCTGGGATGAGGTTAATTATGAGGGTGGGGAAGGTTGTCTCAGCTGTAGCTTGCTGGTGAAAAATCTCCAATGTCTTGTGCTCCCTTTCAGGGTGAGCTAGGAAGACAAGAACTGCACAGGATGCTGAGCTGCCACTAAAGGAAATGCTGGCATTGATCAAGGTGTCACACTGAAGTGTGTGGAAAGCTGGACGTGTGTGGGGCTGCCCAGCTGAATTTGTTTAACAAGGCAGTACCTTTCAACAGCTCCACAATAATACTCGTTTTATGCATGTTTGTGCATACCTATAGAGAAGGTATAGGACCATATTCCATCTGTGTAGCTGTCTGTGCATTCCTGTCTCCAATAACTTTTGCTCACTTCAAGTGAATTCGACGTAGGAGCAGGAGTTCTTTGGTATTTTAGGTATTTGCCAGTCTATTTGTTAGATGTGTATCAAGCACGGAGCTACACAGAACACAATAGCTGCACATGTTGTGATGGCTCGTTTGTGGGATTGTGCTGCTGCTGTTCACGCAGTATTACCCTCATTTTCCCATTCCTTACTGCTTTTAAAAGTGGCATGAAGAGCAGGAGCAGCTGCTGCCAGGAAAGGAAGCTGCAGGAGCCGGAGGGACACACATGAGGGAGTGCAAAGATGCAGGCTTTCACTGCTGATGACCTTGGCTTCTAGCACATCCCATGATTAGAGTAACTGTTTCTAGAGCTGGAAGGCATGGGGGCTGAAACCATGCATCCTATTTAGGGCTCAGGGAAAGGAAAAAAATCTGTCCTGCTTAACAAACTCAGTGAAAAAAATCAGTGAATTTCCATTTATGGTCACTGCAACCTTATGAGGGAAAAATACTTTCAGAACTTATTTCATTCCTTAAAAAAAGACCTGCTGCTCCATAGCTATTGGAGGGAAACAGATCAGTATCTGTTCTGTCTCTGGTTCTCCTCTCTGTTGTTTCATACACTCTTGGAAGCATCATTACTGATGGAGCATTGCTCTTGTTTTACCACTCTGAAAGTGCAGCCCTTTATCTCAGGAGTGATCATGGAAGCATCATAGAATGGTTTGGGCTGGAAAGGACCTTAAAGATCCAACCCTCCTGCCATGGGATGACACCCACTGGATCAGGGTGCCCAGGGTGAAACGACAGAATGGCTTACCGTGGTGTGGTTTCCTCTCCAACCACCTCCTAGTCAAGAAAAAGATCTCTTTAGGTGATTGAGGCTGTTTCTGTTAGCTATTCAGTAGCATTAGCAGCTGTGTGTAAAACTCTCGGGCTTCTTAGGAAACCTTACTGAGATGGTGAAAGATATTGCCAAAAAAATGGAGAAAAATGGAAAAAGTGGAGAGTCAAAGTAAGTAAAATTAAGTCCTCAAAAAGTCCTGTCTGCCCTTCTGCAGTGATGTCCTTCACAGAGACTCTGTTCTTTGGTGCAGCTGCATACAAATTGGGTTTGAAAACTAGTAAATAAAAATGACAGGTATCGAATCTTCTGCTAACCACGTTATCAGGCAACCATGGTAGCAGGGAGGTGGAGAAGAATTGTACCTCAGGAACATCCTTGGGACTTGCTCGTCTCTGAGGCCAGTATGTAAAATTCCGTGTGTCATTTCACAGGATGTTCCCCTGTCGTCACAATTTTTCCTTCTCTCCCTGTTTACCTTTTATCTGCTCATGTCACCTTTCCATCTACTTTTTTTCTGTTTTTCTCCTGTCTATTTTTTTGTTTCCATTTTCACAGCTGGGATGAGAATCTGATACCTTCCCATTTGAACACTTGCTCCATGATATTTGAGTGTACTAGGAATTACAAAAAGTAAGTATTTCCATTTCTTGGTGCTTTCAATTTGGGTCCTTTCTGCATATCTCCAAGGACAATGAATGATAAATGCAGTATGGCCAAACTTAAATATTTAGGTTCACTAAGAAACAATCAGAAATTGCCTATGAAGATTTTTTCCTAGTGGAAATAGCTCTGAGGGAAGGTTGTTGGGGAATGATGGTTTGTTAATGTGGTAGACATGTAACATGTACAAAATAAAGTACTGAATATATTTGTCCTGTTTATTTCAGAAAAGTACAATTCTTGCATGCTATTCTACAGTGCTGTGTGAATACCCATGAATATTGAATTGTTTTTCTGGAGGGAATATGTAAAAGCATGAAGTGATCATCAGCTGACCTCTGCTCCAAGCTGAATTGTGCAGTTTAGGAAACAATGGGGATAATAAATATATTTCCAACTAGAATTTGATTGTGAAAAAATAAGAGGCTACTTCCTTGCAAGATTATGAGCTAAAAGGAAGAGGAAAAACTTGACATACATCAAGAAACATCTATTTTTAAAGCTGTTAATAACCTTTTAACTAAGACTAAGATTCTGCTTCCATTTCTCTGAGCTGTATAGAACCACAGTGGTCACAATTGGCTACACAGAGTGTTTCAGTTTCAGTGAAAAAATTAAGTCAATGTATTTTCTTTTTGTGTCCTGGATTTTTTTCCCTAATCATTCTGTATTGACTCATCATTATGAACTTTTATGTACTCTGTTGTTAGGATTTAACCTAGAAAATTTTAGATAGTAACTGTGGTAAGGAGCAACTGCATCTCTCCTTCAGGTGCCCATTCTCTGCAGTGTTTGCAGGCATGCTCTGGGGCACTGTGCTGCTCAGCCTCCATTCACTCTCCCCCCCTGCCCCCCCTTTCCTCTGGAAGGAAATTTGGGGCATAAGTAGGAAAAGAACTGCAATACTCTGAAAGAGGTCAGAGACCAGTTTCTGGGGAACAAGGTGGGTCATACCTGACCCACAGCACAGACACAGACATTTAAGTGGAGTATGTTCAGAGTAAATGCGTTGATGCCAGCTGATCCCTGTAAAGGATGCTGAAATAGCTATAGCTTTGTGCAGCTAAAAAGCTGAACCAGGAGGAGCCAAGAACAGGGCCTTCTCCTAGATGGAATTCCTGCCTTCTCATCCATTAGTCTCTCTGAGGGAAAATGTGGAAAAAAAAAAAACCACAAAGAAAAATTTAAAAAACCCAGCCTTTGCACAATGATGCATAGCCTGGACTGTGAGGAAGGTAAGTGAATGAGAGATTGAACTGTGTTCATTATCCACAGAGTAAAACAAGCCTGGTATCTTTTGCTTTGCTTTAGTGAGGAAAGGTTAGAGCTCATTCACTCTGCCTTGTTGCACACTGTACTCTTTTCAACTGTCTCCAGCTGAGCCAAGGTATTTGAGTAATATGAATAGAGGCTCTTATCCTGTGAGCAATTATATGTGGGTTTAAAGTAGCTGTTAGGCTCTAATGGTCTTACAAAAAAACTTTTCTCAGTATTCTATGTTTAAAACAGCTATTTTATAATAAGAATATTCTATATAAGCAAAAGGTATAACCCCTTTTTGATACACACACAACTGTTTTCAAGAATTCTTGTTAAATAATACATAGGCTTTTTTCAGAATAAAAGCTTTGGCTTCTATCTACTATACATATTTTTGAAAGGGATAGGGGCTTTTTTCCCCTACTGTTCTTTTCCTTTGGCTTTAATTTAGTTTGCTTTATTCAGACCTTAGGTCAAAGAATTTTTACATTTAATATATGTATCCTGATGGGGGCTCTGAGCACATTTTTGAATCAGGGAATTTAGAAGGGCACCTCTATTTGATATGTGGAGATGTATGCCTGCAAAGTCTCAGCCTGGATCATTCAGACCTGTGGGCCTTACGCTTGTGATCACACACGTTTGCTAATTTGTGGTGTACCTATTGTTCCCTTTCAGAAGCCGAGGGAATTTAATGTCTGAGTACACAGCTCAGGACCAAACTGGAGGAACCCAGGCTTTGTGAATGCTGCTTTTGGTTCACACAAAGTTATCAAATGGCAAAATGCAAGTGCCCCATTCTTTAACTCTCTGATGTAGGTGTCACAGTAACATAGTGATATCCTTCCCTTTTCTTACAGCAGCATCCCTACCATGCCTTTGAAAGAGATGAAGTCTTTGAGATCTGTGAGTTGTGCCTTTATAATGCCCAGGGAGCAACTGCTCCTGTTCTTCAACCAAACGCAAAACAAATTCCCCTATGTAATTAAGGCTGAACACACAGTCATTGTTTCCACCCCTTCTGTGTTATAATATTATAATGCAAGATGTCACTGTGTGCTTAATAGTGTTTCCCAAGCACAAACAGTAGGGTGGCCCAGCTCGTCCTCCTTTCAGCAGAGAAAGGCGAGGTTGTAGGCACCTCTCAGTGGCTATAACTGCGTTACACCATGTGGTGTAAAACAGCTTCTGCCAGCAATGCTGCTTTGTCTCACAGAGAAGCAATTTTTTAAGAGGTTTGATAAATTGTCTTGTCACAGTTGGATTAAACTATTGATTTACCAACACCCTTTGTATGTTGACCCAGGAAAACACAGTGGATGCTATTTAGAATACTACAAACCCTCTGCCATATGTATGTTGTCTAGCTTACACTTCAACCCTATCACCTTTCAGCAGATTGCTTCAGACAAGAGATCTCATGGGCAGGGAATCTGCAATGCATATAAGCTTACTTGCTCATTTAATACAAGAGAGTCCTAGACACTGACCTTGTCTATAGCTTCCAGCTTGGCAGGGCTGTAACACTGCAAAGACCTGCAAATCCCTTTTTAACAAGGCTACCTGAACCAAATGGCCCAGGTCCAAATAGATGAAAACATGAAGATGTCCAGCAGATCAGTTGCCTACACTGCTCACTAGAATATTGTCTGATGCTGCACATACTGGTGTGTGCTCACATGGTTCAGTACCAACTCCTGCCATAATAGCATGTCTGTTGTCTGTTCCTAAAACACTCTATATATCGTTATTTCATTAGTGAACTGTGGAGAGGTATTTTACACAGTGCACGTGGAAGTGCAAATTTTTATCCAAGACGTCTCACAGTTTAAACCAAGGAAGAGATTCCATCAAAGTGGATTTTGTTTTAAATTGTTTGAAATGGACCACAGTTTGGCTTTGGCTTGGAGAGCCTAGAAAAACTCTCCAGGCAAATGAGAATAAGTGTCTTTATCTGTGTGACTGCACCGTGACTTTAAAGGATGAAAAGGTGTGTGAGTTAAGAAGGTGTTTGGCTTCCTGTATTCCCCCAAGCTTGTTTCTGCAGCCCTTTCCACGAGTCTAGCGAAGGACAGAGGGTACATAGATATGAAAGCATGCATGGTGAGGATTGTGAGCACCTGGGCGCAGTGTGGCATGCTGATGCCCTGCAGGAATTTGCTGCTTCACAATAGAGACCTTCACTTAGCTGAGAGCAACATTTCCAGTAGCTTCAGTGTAAGCAGGGTCTTGTCCCATTGTAGGTGATATTTCTGGGCACTTGCATTGTTGTCATCACTGTCATATGAGTTGTTTCATGGAAGTGCTATTGTATGTCTAGCGCCAGCAAGAAATACTACATTGGCAAAAAAATATTAAAGGCATGTGCTGGCCCCAGGGAGGAAATACAGAATGATAAAGCCTAAACTGCAGTTCAGCAAAACTGCATCAATTAGGAATTACCAAAGACCAGTCCCACTTCTGGTTTACTCAGATCAGAAAATTTCAAGGTAGTGTCAGAAATAATTTCATGAGCAGAAAGGCTTCCCCTTTGTCCTGCCTAGGAGGAATAGCTTGTGTGCTACAAACTATATCAGGTTTTCTTTCACCTGTGATAAAGGAGGAACGACATGACAAACTATAGGTTCGCATTTTAAAGCAATAGCTGAATAACTTGGCAAAATTGCTAGCCTGTTGTCTATCATATACTTATTTTAATGCTTATGGGACCAGTGACCCCTGCACTTTTCAGAATTTCCCATATAATTCTTTTTTGCTGGCTCATGGATAATGCCACTCAGCTTCTATGACGTTAGGTCAAATGATGTCATACTGTAGGATGTGACCTGCCCTCGTACACTGTGCAATCTAACAACCTCTTCAACTTCTAAACAAAAAGAGAAAAGGACTCTTGAAACCTGGATATATTGTTGCATTCTTATTTAATGATTTGGAGTGTCTGTTGACAGAGCAGTTAGTTGAATATGAACATTCCACATAAAATAATAAAGTGCAAAAACTCACCAACACAATGGCTACAGTCAAAATTATTCCCCTTTTGTTTGCTGTACATTCTGATAAAATAAAAACTGAACAACTGAAATCCCTGTGGAATCACGGAAATCTAGACCAAATAAACTCTTGTTAAATCACCCTCTGAAGCTCATGGAAGATGTGCAACAATAGGCATATCAAAGGAAGAGTTTCCAGACAAAAGTCCTTGAGTAAGGAAGCACTGTCGCTGAGCCTGGTAGCTCCAGGGACTGACAGTGAGAGCTACTCAGCTACACTTATCTCGAAGGCTGGAGAGGGAAGGTGGCAGATGTACAGACAAAGGTGGTGTCCTTCCTACAGCAGACTCTGAAAAATTCAGGGTTATCACTGACATCTTGAGCAGTGATCAGCAAGGGACAGAAAGTGAGGGCGACAGTGGGAAATATGACACCTGTGTTTGCAGGAAGCCCCTTGCAGGCAGGAATGGTGGTCTATGCACTTGCTGTTATCACTGCTGCTGATAGTAAAAAGCCACAGTCTGAGCATCCCAACAAAAGCACTCAGATACAAAGTAGAACAGGTGAGGTTTCATTTGCAAATCCTGTTTCTCAGCTGTTTTGTAATATAACACATGCCCAGGATTGTGGCCTCTAGGCACAAGAAATGAAACTCAAGGGTGAAAATCACCAACCTGTGACTATGTGATATTAGAAACACTGCCCAGAACTTACACCAAACATTACCAAAAGGGAAATAAAATCAGTCAATCAAACTGTTGCTGAGCAACCAGGAGATAACTCTCACCCTATAGAAGGGACTTACACCTCTCCTTTGTCCGCGATTGCCAATATAATGATTTCCAAGTAGGCTCCTCTCTGGCTTCAGCCTTGCAAATTCTTTTCCTACACAGATATCCTGTTCACAAGGACAGATGGGGATATTACCAGTAATGAAAAACACTGTCTGCTAAGTTTTCTGGAAACTAATGCAGAAGGATATTCAGAAGAGAAGTCTAATTAAAAGAGCTGCTTGCTGGCATGTAGATATCTGGGTCCTTGCTGTTCTCTCTTTAGGCAGAAAATAAAATGTTTCCCAGTGTAAGGAGGGAAACCGTTTCTCATGGAGAAGGCTGCTTTTCATCTGGATTTCATTCTCTGCTGTAAGAATAGGGCAGGGTGAGTGATTTGATCTTTGTAGGCTGACTGCCAAATAAAACCTCACCAAATTCTGAATACCCAGGCTATATTTCCCAGAATCATTTGTGAAGTTTTTGGTAGTGATAATGTCTGACTGAATGGATTACACAAATATTCTTTGCAATGGAGAAAGTATCTGGAGAAACAGGATTCCTTATCTCAAAATATCCTTTAGTCAGGCATTGAGGATATTTCCCAAGAGATCATAAACCCTTTCTTCAAGCACATCCCAAGTGTACTTTTCCACCAGCCCTGTTCTTTTCTGGTTGAGAGTAGGCCCCTATAGGTAATGTTGGTTGTTCATGAACCTTTCCCTCCCTAAGGAGTTTATAGATTCCAATTAGTATAAGCTATTTTTCCTTCCTTTACTTCTATATAATTTCTAGTGTTATTCAAAATAATTGCTCCTTACCAATCATTTCAATGCCTTTGTCTCCTCATGTCAACTTTTTGTTACTGGTTAGGTCTGAACACTGCTTAGGTTTATGAATCTTTTATATCACTGGCATTTTGCACCTGTATTCTCTTCCACAATCTTTCTAGAACTTGGTGTGAAAATAAGGATGTGGTGATTTCATTGTATTTTAACTTCTGTAACTCTGTGTGAGTGATGGGATCACCATTTGCTATCCAAGTGGCATCAATGTTATTCTGAAAGCTGTATGTCCATCACTGCTCATTCAAGTAAGAATGAAGTCAAGATTTGTGTGGTTGAAGGGATCAAGCTACACACTTGTGTTCTTGCACAAGATCAATTCACACATTCCTAGTGCAAATGGTGGTAGGTTTTATACAGGTCGAGCTCTGTTCCTCTAGGAGTTTTCCCGTTGAATTGACAAATGGACCCTGCCACAAAAACATTCAGGTCATGCTTACACACCACTTCTGACTGGTTTTGAACTCAAGCCTTTGTTATTTGAGCGATTCAACGCTAATACAATTTTCAATTAAAAAAAAAGAAAAAAAAAGAGGGGGAGTGGAGAGAGGGAGAGAGAAAGATGCTATTTCTTCATGATCACAATAAAAATCTGAGTTTTGCAGGCTCTCTTAAGGGTGATTTGGCTCAGACAGATACAAACGCCCCAAAGAAGGTTAGCGAAGATCCCACACTCCAGGCCCACTGCTGCTGCCTTAATAAAAAGCACCAACCACTACAGTAGTCGGATCTTTCGGTACAGGTTAATGAGGTAATTAGCCAAACAGGATCAAACTTCTATGCTGCCTAGAAGTGGATGGTTGCTGTCGTGCAGGCACATGCTGGATGGCACCAGGGCAAGCTGCCTTTCTTCTCAATGGGCAATAGAGTAGGAAATGAAGTAGATGTAGGTTGTTCTGCCTGCTCATGGTGGTGGCGGCAGCTTCACTGGTACTGAATTTTAAAGAGCAAATAATATCAATTAGCAATTGTGTCTGGAAGAGTGTTGGCAGGGAGGCCTTCCGCTCATCGCTCTCCTGAGGCAGGCCAAGCACTCAAGTCTCAACAGCTTCCATTCGAGGACTTTCCTAGGGAACAGTGCTGCCAAGAGAAGGACTGTCTGCTAAATTGTCCTCTTACAGAGGACCCTGAAGACTCTTCATTTTTGGTAATTTTATAATAGAACTGAAATAAGCAGTTTCGATAGCCCATGGAGCTTGCTCATAGACTTGCACTTCTTCACAGCTCATGGCTGACATGGATCTGACCCATGACTTGCCTCCTGAGATTGAGAGGGAACAGGCACATGTCCAGACCTAAACAATTCAAGGAATCTTTTCAGAGGAAAAGATTTTAGCTTTTAATTTGGATTTTTAGGTCTGTTACAAATGCTTTTCATTCAGAGATCTTTTTTTAGATCAGGTTTTAATGACACAAATGAACTAATATTCTTATAAAAGTGTTGGCAGAGACTTGATTCACCCAACACTGATTGATGAGGAAGCCCACAGAGCAATTTTTAACTAATGCCAGAAACATATTTTGTGGTAGATTTAGGAATGCCATCCCAGTCTTCAGCCTTTTATTACTGACTCAAGAGGCCATCTTCTGCAAAGTCAGTGATTCATGCAGAGTGATTTGAAAGGAATGTGTTTGAATGAGCTTCCTGTGTATTTGTCACAGTTTATGGCTTTTTAATAACAAATCATTATTACTGTGAATTTTTTAAGCCCCAAATCCTCCATAAATCTTTTCAAACTCATCTCTATTTATAACCTAGGGAGGAACCTGTTCACTGTTTTTGTTCATTCCACTGTTGTTGATTCATGGATTATTATTAGACAGGTTTCAAAAAGTTAAAATGGTGTAGTAGAGCGGACTTTGTTCACAAACTCATGATTTTTGCTTCTTTCTTTTCAGTTGTGACAGAGGGCTTGCTTGGTTTACACCTTGCTCTGTGACCCAGCAGAGTCATGGAGAGTACAGAGTTCCACCCAGGAGAACCAAATCTGCCATGCAACAGACATTGCAGTGCATTCAACTGTAAATTAGGTAGAAGGTGGTAAACTCACTGACACCAAGTCCTGCACAGTTGCACTCCATTCTTTCCCCACTGGCTGCATTTAGAAGCAGTAGTTTTCAATTAAGCTAGAAATAATGTGATGTGTATGCAGATAACACCCTGAAGTTTAGCAAGTCATTTTGAGCTAACAACATATATTTGGACTTTTCTTCCTTGTAAAATTTCCAGAGCATTCTGTTTCAAGCTCAGTAATAACATGAATAAGTGAGGGTATATAGAAAGAAAGGATGAAGTGAAGTCTTACTTAAATTTTTGGAAAGCATATAAAAAATAAATAAAAAAATAATGATTGTGTTTACTTCTAGTAATAGACTGTGGTTTCTATTCAGCTGGCACATTGGAGACTTGGGGCTGAAAGCTGTTTTTTTCTTAACTGGTTCAGCCTTTCCTATATTTGACCAGCATGGATCCTGAACCTGCAAGATACTGATAAATCTATAGGAGGCAAAGGCATTTATCATCTCATAGAAAGTGCTCATTGTCTAGTAGCATGAGGCCATGATGTTTGTACAGTCTTCTAAATTGGTGAAAGCATTAATTACACTGAATAATGGTAACCCTGGTATCTTGGCAGACATCTGAAACCTTGGATAATTATAGCTTCTGCTAGACAAATTTTAGTTCTCTGAATTTTGATTTTAGGGGACAGAAATAATTTTCAGATAATCCAGTGCCTGAGAAATCAGGATGTGAAGAACTGGAGTTTTATCTGTACGAAAATCACCGATAGACCAGATTAAAAGACTGTTTCTAACCACTTCTGATGAGATCATCAGTGTCTCCTAACTCAGTCGGGATGGAAAGCATTGAAAAATCAGTGCAAAAGCAAACCAAACAGACTCACAAAACATACTTTTAGCAAAGGAACACAACATAATGAAACATGAAATTAAAAAAAAGAAATAAAATCAGTCTTGACAAACATTGGAAAATCTACATGTCAGCAAAAATAAACTTGTTACTTAATAAGGTTAATAATAGATAAAGTCCCCTAAAGAAAAATTGTTATCACATTTGACGACCATTTTATTAAAATGTTAATGGCCTGAGGCAAAAGCAAACTGTTCCCTTAATCTGCCAGAAGAACTGCTTTCTCAGGAATTATACACACCAGAGAACTTGGGATCTGAGCTAACTGTAACAAGCATGTTTGAAAACTGGAGCATCCACAGCTTGTGAAATTGTGGCTAAAAGGGAATGGATCTCACGTCTCAAAATGGCTTGCCCTTTTCTGCCAAACACAACTTTCACTAACATTTTCAAATGCAAAATCCATTGGATTCAATTGTCGTAGTCAAAACAGCTGAGGTGTCAGTGACTGAAGGGAGGATTTTTTCTTTGCCTTCTTCCATGCTAACTGTGAAAAAGGTGTAGCTCAATAATTGCAATTGCTGTAATAGCAAACAGACAGAAAATACGTTTTCATCAGCACCTCTAGGCATGGCAAAACTGTGAAGCAGCCTGGCAAGTACACTAAGCATTCAGTGAATTGTGATAGATTGCAGTATGGTTTGTCTGGGATGAGAATGCAGACAAAAAATCCTCCACAAGATTTGATGAAAACTCAGCCTGTACAGAGAGACTTCTTGCTACAAGCACAGTATCAGCTCTCAACAAAATGGAGCTGATGAAATTGAGTTCACATCCTGTCTTTCCTTCTGACATATGAAATACATATCCCTCGAAGCCCTTGGACACCTGAGCAATGAGAAAGTAAAAGGTAAAGCAGAAAACATCTGTGATGCTGAACGCTGCATTTCTTTTCAATTTATCCCAATGGCAAAGGTACAATGAAACTCATAAAAGCTACACTAGAAATACATAAAAGCTACACTATAAATACATGCCTCGCACCCAAACCCCCTCTGCCAATGTTTGCATGAAATAAAAGAGAATGAGTAAGACTAAACCAATTTAGCACAGTCAAAGCTGTTTCCACCTTGGAGGAGCGAGGTATATCCGGGTCCCAGCACGGGGGATCCAGGAATGGGAGTCAGTCTGATGTAGCTCCACCACTGAAGCTGGACTGTTCATGTGTGCAGCAGGCACTCTGATTCCACAGCCTCTGGTTTGGGGAGCAATATACCAAACCTTATTTCCTTTCTCCTCTCCTTTACCTGAGGTCCATGGCAATGATGGCATAAGTTCTGCTGAAGGCTTTTGGGGCTGGGGGCCAAGTGTGCTGGGAGCAGCCCTGTGTTGGGCCACAGTCAACAGGGACTTCGGGAAGAAGAATAAAAGGCTTCACCCTGACAGCATGGTCTGTCGGTGAACTGTTCATATACACTCTAGGTCCCCTAGTAAGATAAAACAAGGGGTTATACCATCTTCTTTTCAGTAGCATTTATTCATCTTTTATCCAGACTTCATATGTATAACCCGTATGCAGTTTTTGACATGGGTTCTCCACTTTCACTCAGAGTTCAACTGTTTAAAGTGAAGTTTCCTCCTGTCCCTTGCCTTTATAAAACAAAAGGCAAGGTTTCATGGATGTACATCTGATCATTGGTCTTTTGGGGAGGTACTTACTGGGTTTTTTGTGGAATTTTCTGTTCTAGTTGGATCAGAGTGGAGACACAGATATTTTGGTGCAGAGATATAGAAGGTTTCTAAGTCAGTCTTTTTTTTTCCTTTTTCACTTGTATGCACACAATTATTCTCCTTTAGTGCCTGTTTTCCAGGCCAGCTATTAACCTTCCTTTAGAGGAACTGCAATTTTCTGGGCCCAGGCTATTTAACTACCTTGCTACACCTGCAGTTCGTTTTGTAATTTCCTTCCACAACAGACACCAGTCTACTTCAAAAACTAGGAGATCGTTGAGTATTAATCACTAATTACACTCCCACATTCTGTCATTTAGCTTTGGTATAACACAAATGTGAGCAGCATTCTCACCTATGAGATAACATTTGTTTGATATAAAAATTACCACCTCATTAGAGTAGGTAAGAACACAATGGGGCAAAAAAAAAATGGTGTCTGCAGGTATTTCTGCATAGTGAAATGAACCATGCACTAAGAACATATTTCCACCTGCAATGATGGCACTTAATCCACCTGAGGTTTGTGTCGTGCTTCGGAGAGGTGGAGTTCAGGACTTCTACTCATGGACTAGCCTGTGGTACACTCAGCTGTGCCAGGCTTGTCCGTGCTGCATCGGGGCTAGAGCCCTGCTCATGTTCTCTCTCGTCTGGAGATGCACCTGAGATGAGTCCATCTCTGTGCCTGAGGAAGTACCGTGTTTTTGCAGCAGGCCCACTCTGTGCTGAGATGATAGGCTAAACACCTTCTGTGCATCTGCCTTCTTTCAACACTGTTTACTCTGCTTTTTTCCCTCAGAACATCCATGGATGCATGTTGCCTGTTGAGCCTGTTCCCCCGGTGTGTGGGAGGTCAGGAGACAGCACGTGAGTGGTATCATCATCCTTGACAGAAACCACATAAGTTGCCACTATTTCAGACCCATGTAGACAGAGCCACTGCTCTGAAGCAAGAAACAGGGGCCACGACACTGAAGTAAGCAAGGACTGCACAAATTTTAACAAATAACTTCACCATTTCTTGTGGGAGAAAAGTCTTTTATCACCTTTTCCTTCTTCTAACCTGATATGTAGTGTTGCAAGAAATTCAGACGGGGTACAGCTTGGTGCTGAGTGGAGAAGAGGAAATTAATAAACTACTGCGTGGTTTTATCAGACTGGGGCACTTCTGCATTTTGGTGTCGAGGAATACAGTGCAGCAACAGAGTCCCCAGGTTGGCGCTTTTTTTGCAGGCAGCTGGGCAGGCAGAGCTGACCCCACCCACGTGAAATGCGCACACTGGACTGGGTCCTTTGGCTTTCGCAAGAGTTGTAATCGTTCGAAAGCAGGATCTGGAAAGGGTGTGGGATGGCAGATGTCTGGGGGTCTCCCCAGGGGCTCTGCAATGAAGCTGATGTGTGTTGGGCTCGTCTGTCCGGGGAGCAGGGATGCAGGGAGGCAGGTGTGTTCTCCAGGCTGGAGGCAGCAGCCTCTAATCGCTGTCGGAGGGGAGGCAGAGCCTGCCGTCCGTGCGGCGGGGCTGGCCCGCCAGCTCTCCCCGAAGATGACAGCCTCCTGCCTGGGAGTGCCAAGTCGGGGCTGGCAGAGCCAGGTCCCTCGCCGAGCTTGGGAAGAGCGCGGCACTGGCGCAGCCATGCAGCTGTCAGACCAGAGCCCGCTCGAGCACGGCCAGCTGAAGCTCCAGCGAGCCGCCCGTCTGCGCCCGGCCCACAGCGTCCAGGAAGGCTGAGGGATGGAAACTAACAGCTTCCGTTATAGCACTCTAACTACCCCATGTAGGCAAGCCCTCAGAAGCCGCATTAACCCGAGTTTGGGCCATAAATTGAACTCTCTGGCAAAGGTACTCCCCAACTAAATAGAGAAAATCTCTGTGACGGGCAGTAACAGTGCATATAAAATAAAATAACAGCAGGACTGGGGAATAGCAATGGCACATCTTTCCTTCCAAATTGAATTGTTCACTTTACTGTGAGAAGGAATAATTATCATGTTTATTGCGTTTGGCTCGATTAGGCTGGAATCTTAGGCCAGGAACCTTTCTTTTTACATTTCTGTAAATGTTGTCCATGTATGGCTGCGTCAACATCGATTTTGCTGTCATGAAGGTACCACAGCTGTCTGCCTGAACTGGAACATGCAAACCTGAACTAATTCTTGAAGTGTCTATTTTTCTAGCTTTATTCAGCTGAAATTTCTAGTAAACTGAAAGAGGAGCAAGGAAGCCCGTTGCATTATTTCTGTAGAGTTTTGCTCTTGGATGTTCTGGGGAAAGAAGGATGGTTTGAAACTGGTTCCTTTTGTATGTGAAGTACATTTAACTCATGGAACCTATTAAACAAGATGGATTAAGACCACATGCACTGAGCTTGCAAAATGTGCATGACTATCATAGTAACATATATCTGTGTAAGGCTGGCATATAGCATAATGAGAACAGAGGAGAATATGGGGAAGTTTGTGGTAGATTCCGGCACAAAGAGCAGAAGATAAATACCTGACATGGAAAGTACATAGAGTTGAATTCTTGGGTCTGTGTGCAGCAGTCTCCTACTACTTTCCGTGGCAGGGGTGCCTGTAAGAGCTGTACATTTAAACCCTGAAAGAGGGGGCACTCTCAAAGACATCTATTTCAAGCTTCACTTTTGGAAAGTGGTCACAACCAGTGATTGGTAAGGGTGACTAGAAGAATCTAAATGTACATTTCTAGAAATTGATTTACATCCAATTCCTTTGATTCTTTGAAATTTCTCTTTCTATATGAAGACACAGAGAAGCATAGAGAACTACAGTTTGTAAATGTGTAGATAATGCAAGATGAAAAGTGAGGGACAATATGTATCTTTAGCACTAGAAAACATTCTGGTAAAATATAAAACTCTCTACCTGAGTTAGAGAGATCAGATCTTTGGTAGAGAAGTTTGTCCTGGGTAGATTAGGGATAAAATGATAGGTGCTGCCTTTCAAAATTTTCATTAGAATGCTTGATATCAGGAAAAATTTCCATATCCAGTCAAAGACTGGACCAAAATCACAGCTGAAATGCATGTAGTGCAGGTTTTGGAATGGAAAAATAGTCTAGAGAGTCAGATTTGTCTGACTATTGAAAGCAATAAGAAAAGACACTTAAGCAAAATTTTGATATGCCCCTCTGAGAAGCTGAGGTGAACCAGAATGCATGATAGAGGAAGGGCATGTAAAGAAAACTGTCATGTTTCAAATTCATTCGAGTTGTGGAATAAGATGACCATGATGTCTGCCTGTTAGATCAGTTTGTCCTAGTGTCCTAATACGTAGAAGGGAGAGAAATGTAGCACAAAGAAGAGCTGTATGAGAAAGACAGTGTTTGGAGTTCCTTACTTCATGCTAGATGCCACAAAATGCTTTATGATATCACAGCACATAGATTTCAAGTCTAGCCTGAACCATGTAGGAAAAGGCCAGTCCAAATGTAGTGCAGTGTGTGCAACACATAGGATGAGTACAATCAACATGCACAGGTCAGTGCCTAAGCTCTTCCATCTGGCTGGTTTGCTTAAATAGCTCTTTCAAGAAATTTAAAGCCTCTTGAATCTGCTGTTAGCAAAAAATAAAATAAAAAGGTAATACCAAATCCCACTTTCCACCATTGATGCACTAATTTCAGTGTCTAACTTCCCTTTTGATTGCCCCAGGAGCCAGTGGTTTTCCTGCATCATGTGGGATTGGGCACATTGAGCACAACTCCAGCCACTTCTCGTATTGCAAGAGTTCCACTGTGGAAGCACGTGCTAGGCAGAGACCGACTGCCTCAAGAAGTGAGCAGAAGACTTTCCATGGCACTGCGTTGTTCTGTAGCACAGAGTTGGGTGAAGTTTTAGAGGCAGAGCAATTCCATGCCATCCTCATTGCCGGCATGTAGGGAGTTCTTGCCAGCTCAGATGGTGGGTCATAAATTCTCCTTTGCTAGTTTGGGGGCTTGATTATTCTTCTGTGCTCTGCTGGAAACATTACTTATGAGAATTGGGGCATTTTAATTTGGCCGTGCTACCACTTTATTAATATTTGAACATCTCACTGTTTTCTGTCTTGGCACAATGGGATCCACAAACAGAGGCTAAAAGAGAAAATGCTCCCCTCCCTGGCACCGGATTCCTGCCCTTTTATTTTTAATTACTTTGAATTATTTCTGGAACTTTTTATACCATTCTCAGAATACGAATTAAGTTTTGACTGTAAGAAAGAATACTGTGGAAAGCAAGCAAATGTGGCCTTACATGCTCATCCAGAGACTGCATCAAACAAGCAAGGGACAGACACTTGCCAATCTATCCATTATATCCTGGCGTAACAATGATCCATTAGCCTGAGCAAGGCCTATGTGAACTGTATGCACATTTGGCTTAACCCACTCAGTTTATTTAGCCTCTGGTGTGCTCTGGATTAAAGCAGGCAGTCATTAGAGAATAGTATTTCTTCCACAAATGCTGTTTTCCATCATCTGAGAGAAGTGACAGAGCTTTTCAAAGCCTTTGGTATTTGAGGACAAATGCTCGCTTCTTGTAAATGTTCATCTGAGACTCAATAGGATTTAACTGTTAGTGTTTCTAAAAGCAGAAGTTGATCCTGAGGCTAAAAGAAGACCAGAAGCATGGAAGAGAGTGCACCTTTAGCTGGGATTTAGCTCTTGACTGCAATGTGTTTCTCTTTCCCAGCAGGTTGCTATAAAAGGCTGAACCCACAAAGCTTAACCCCCTGATATTTCTGAAGCAGACCTTGAGATGCCAAAGTAAAAGTTACCTCACTCAGCAGGATAATTCTGTACAGTGGCTTTCCAGGAGGATTCAATCAACAAGTCAGGAGTTGGAAGGAAAATGAACCCCAGAGTATTCAATAATTATCTGATTGTCAAATGCAGGGGACCTGATTCTTACTAGCACTGCAGTATTCTTACACCAATTGTGTAAAGAGTTTTAAAACAGCCTTTTTAAGCCCAATTTAGTCCCCTTCAGGCATTCAGACTTCAGACCCCTTTCCAGGAGAAGAGGGAATCTACTTTATGTGCAGGGCACCATAGCATGTATTTTCTTAAAATGACATTGGTGTATTTTTAGCAGATTCACCGGAAGAATTATTACTCATTACTGTAAAGTCACTTAAATACAATGTGTATCTTTCAGTCAACAAAAAACTCCTATGGGTTAACCCTTGAGTCTAATTAAAATCAGTGCAAATCCTCACATTTTTTCACGCTAATTCACAATCCTTAGCTGTAGAAGATGATTTGTTCAGATGGACTTTGCTGCCCCAGACAGTAGTTGAATTAATAATTTTATAAACTTTTATATACTTTATATACTTTATATATTTCATATACTTTAGTCTGAGTTTCAGTCATTTGCCATGAATTGCTTTGAGGCATGCAGCAAACCTACTCACTTTTGAATTTACAGACTTTGCAGTTTCAGACATATAAATAATAATGTCTAATAAAATCAGGAATGAATTTAAAACAACTGTTTTTTGAGGATGTAGCTGATTTTATAATTTCCTTCCATTTTTGGAGCACAAAGTCTATAGACTGTGTACAGTCGTTTTCTGTGGGAGGATAAAGGCAAAACAAGTGTTCCTGAAAACCATGGCTTGCCTATACACAACATTGTCACAGTTCAGTGTTATTCCTTCCCCCTTTCAGCTGTACCCTAGGGCTGTGCTTTCTGATAGTAAAGAACAACTAGGTCCAGGCTCTGTCTCCATCCCTGAGGAATTATGTATTATGTATGATTGTATTTAAAAAGGCTGTTTAAAACTCATTGATTCATAGCATCAGAGCTTAAACTATTTTAATGGAAAAAGCCCAATGGACCTTATTAAGATATTATTTCATATTGATTTGGTGAAAGGTATTAATTCAATATTCTTGGCTCACATATGAAGATATTTATTGATATTAAAAAAAAGAAAGATATAAGAATGTATGTTGACATTAAAAAAGAGATTTAACAAAAGCAGAAATTTTCAGAAGTTAAAAGTGTTCCCATTCCTCCAAAACACAGAACCAAATTAATGCATCCTAAATTCTGCTGGGCATAGGATGAATATTTTCCATAGGCTTTCAGAAGCACCAGACTTACAGCAAGTGGCAGCACTTGCTATACTGGGAAAGCAGGGGACATGTAGCCTGGGTGGACCTGCACAAAGACCATATCTCTTTAGCAGAGACACTTTTGGAAGGTGTGGTTCTTTGTTTGTTTTACAAAACAATTTGAAGGTGTGCAGAGGGGCCTGTGAGGAACAGGAGATTAAGTGAACTGCACCAGCAGCAGCCTTCCACCACAAATCATGAGTGAGGTGGGGCAGAGAAGGGAATGCTTCCATCAGCACCTGGCAAGTCTCAGCTACTGCCCTCTATAAAGTCTTGTGAGACCTCACGTGATAAATGATGAGAACCTATAACTGAATGCAGAAGCAAAGAAGTTGGTGCAGAGGACAAAATGCGGGCCTGTCCTCTCAGACACTGTCCTGCCTGACTTCAGTCAGTTTGTGGAGCGGGAGGTACTGACAGAGGGCACATCTTTCTGCCCTACATATGCACAGCTCATGTAGTCTGTCTGTCTGTCTCTGCTCCTCCCAAATCAGTGAACGTGTTCAGTGCTCAGGTAGGTGGGATGAATTCAGGCTGCCATGCTCTCATTGCCTGCCGGGCTAAAAGACATTTTAAGATGTTCTGTCTGCTGTGGTGTATCTAAGATAAATATAGAGAACGATAAATATATTCTCCTGGCTGCTCCCGCTGATTCCTATCCCTCAGCATTCAGAAATGGATGGGAGTCTGTGTGGAGCAGGCTCTGATAGTTAACAGATCTGTGTGAACTAGCAGGTTGGTTTTGTGCACATTCCCCGAGCTGAGAGATCTTTTGCTCCTTCTTCCCAGGTTACTTCCAGCTATCCACCTAACCTCACCTCTGTGTGCTCCCAATGAGATCAGCCCTACAGCATTCAAGCCTGGGATCCAACTGAGTCCCAGCTAAGCTGGATTTGTAGGCGGTGCTGTTGTGCTTTATTTCCTCTGCTGTGCACTGAACAGAAAGGGAACCAGACCCCTGTTACCATCAGGAGAGACATGCTATCAGTCTTCTCAACCTGCTCAGTCCCCTCAGAGGGAAGGGGATGGGGCTGCTGAAAGGCAATGTCATCATTCCTGCCATGTCAGCAGCACTTCATATATCAGAGGCAGCTGATGAATCGCCAAGGAGAGTAGTAACTTTATTAACCACTTCTCTTGTGTTGAGCAGCTTTAGTAGAAATCTGAACAACTTCCTCATCCCCTGGGTTTATTGGACGTGGTTTGTTTTGCAAGTGGGAAAACAATTGTGAGTTTCATGCCTGGATGAGCTAACATGTTTACACAACACTGCTGACGCAGCAGAAACAGGATACAATATGTGTCAAATATTGGTTGGGCTGCAGGCAAAATAACTGTGGAGCTGAAAGGCAGTGCTTAGCACAGGGCTCCTCGTGCCAGAGGCAGCTGCTGGGTATGTGTGAGGGAGAGGGAAAGGGAGCAGGTCTCCGTGTTCCAATCCCTTGTTGCTGAGCAGTTTCCAGAATGAGGAAAAGTTTTTAGAAGTTGATACTACTCTTCTGATAATGAATAATACCTATTCCCATCAATCAATTTGTTTAAAGAGGAACTTGAATGGTGCAGAGACCTCAGCTTCACCCTCAGTATCTAATTCAAAGCCATTTGAAGCCCGTGGGAGACTTTTCACTGACTTTGATGTGGGGCTCATTTCTTATTTTGGATTGTGAGGAGAGAGATTTTCACAGCCTAATTTCTGCATCGGGATGTCTGCACAGCAAGGAGAGAGAGAGACTTGCTTTTTCTGACACAAAATATCGCCAAGCACAGAAAGATGGGCATTTAAGATGATTGGCTTAAAAGACCTATCCTATAATGGCAGCACAATTATAAGCCTGCAGGGAAAATTTCTGGGCTTTTGTATGAAAAGGAGCAAAGAAGAACACAAAAAGGTTTTACTGAGTTACAGTGCCAGGATTTCAGCTAGCAGTTCTGCTGGAAAGCCAATAAGAGGGTTTAACTAATGATAATTCCAGCATCAAGCCCATACACAAAATGGGTGGTTGTGCAAGAGCAGAGCAGGAGGCAGAATGGGAAAGGAGAAGAGGGTGTGATACCAGGGCAACCTGCTGCAAGCAAGAATTGCCACAGAAAGTCACCAGATCAACGAGGAGCAGAGACTTTCTGGACAGAGAAGGGTGGTCTGATGCTCTCTAAATAAATGAAAATTTAAAAAAATTAAAAGAAAGGGAAAGAGAGATAGTGAAATCAGCTGCCAAGAAGTGCTGGGGCCAGAAAAAGCAACAAAGCCCTATTTTTAATATAACTTTTTTATTCTGCCAGTAAAAAATCAAACGATAAAATAGGCTAGAGAAAGGAAGCAATTGGGAATGGCTGAAGAGGATTCCCAGCTGTGCTTGCAATCAGTGCAATTCATGACTCACAACATGCTGGCCACATCACTTCCCAGGAGCAACATATTCTCATGAACAAGCAAAACAAGTGGGAGACAATCTTTAAAGGTTTTTTTGGATCATTCATGGCTTAGTTATGAAGTTGCCCATGAACCAGCTTGCTGGGTTTGAGGGTCAGGGTAATTTGAGGATTGGTCAGCTTTCCTTTTCTTTCCTCTTCAGCTGCCACCCCATCCACCAGACCCTGGCAGCATGGCTGGGGACATCCATTCTTTGCCTTCTTCTGACCAAAGTGAAGAGCTGGAAATGAAACTGCTTTAATCACTTTTGAGTGGTTCTTGTCCTTCCAGTTTCCCACAGAGACTTTCTGCTACCCCACAAAGAGTGAAAAAAGCATCTGAAAATAATATTTATAAGTTTATGTGAAACCAAATGTCTCGGAATTGACCGCCTGTATATAGATCTTACTAGTTCTCACCTGGCTGGTACATAAATCATCTGATTCAAGTGATAACACTACAGGTCCCTCCAAATCTCAGCTTCAATTCAACTGAGTCAGACTGTTGCTTTTACTAATATTTTTCTAAAATAAAATTGTGCACTTGCTCTACCACACAGTGAAATGTTTAACAATATGCATAATTAGCACATAGCTATACTGCTAAAATCAAGAAGAAACATTTAGCACTGCAGTGAACTCGAGTTTTTTTCATGCTTGGTGTTTATTTACTTATTTTCATGGTTGAGTAGGTTTTTTTTTTTCTAATTTCAGAAGTCACAACACTAGTTAAAGGTTACAGGTCCCATTTATAATAGTTGTGGGTATCACACACTGACTGTTAGTGTTGGAGTCCAGTTTAAGTTCCAACCTTCTGGAAAGTGTCATTCCTGTTACCAGTTTTCTTACCCAGGTGTGACATCTCTCTTGTGTTGGAGTTTTCTGTGCAGAGGTTACAGCTACACCCCCATGCAAGAGACAATCTCATTTCCTCAGGGAATGGCACCCTTTTCAAACTGATCAGTTCTCTGAATCTGAATTCCAAACCAAGATTTTGAAATTTTCAGGGAACCAGTGCTGTGAAAATAGCAAACAGAAGACATCAAAGTGCTTTGTTTCTACTTGATTGAGATGCTGAATCTTATAAGTATTTATTATATAAACTATATATTATTTTTATAAGTAAAAATATGTATATTTTTAATATCAAGATGTTAGAAGAGCATAGATGCTTGATATATGGATATTTTTAATGAATAAGGAAAATAACACGTGCTATATAGTAACAGAGTGAAAATTAATCTACAAATAAAGTATTATTTATATTCTTGGAATAATATGTTCTACCATAATTGAAAAAAAGTACATAAAAATACCAAAATGGTAATGTAATTGGATTTTGTGTGGATTTTTTTTTAAACAAAATACATTCTCTGATGGAAGAGCACATCTGATGTCCTTCTAACCACCTCTCTGGTGCATCTTAGAAGAATGCAACTTATGAGCATTAATGGAGAGAGGAAACTTCTAGTAGGAAAACAAAATTTCAGCTGTAAGGACATAAAGTACACAGACAAGCTGTGTTTCAGTATTATCATGGTAAGTCAGGTGACAGAAAGTTGTTGATTATTTAATGCAGTACAGCTGAATCACATCCTTTAAATAGATGCCATAAAAATATTAACCCAATGGGCCTGTTAAGTCCAGGGATCTCTGCTCCAAAGTGAATTTGATGAGATGTGCATGAAAGAAGTGGCAAAGCCTTATATTTGCCTTATATTACACTAATTAATAAACCCTCTAGAAACAATTATAAAGCCATTTTAATTTGTTCAGAATCACTGTTAACTTCTGCTTACAGCTAGGGCCAAGAGGTCTCATCTCCAGTAGTCCTGCCCTCTTGTGACAGTATCTTTGGGCTGTCCTGGACTTCATCTCAGATTTCTAGTGAGTGAAGTCTTACAATTGAATTTTGGATGAAAACGAGTGTGTGAAACTCATGTGGTTTTTTCCTCTTTTCAGTTACTGTCTACTTTTTAAGGAGGCAGATCATTTCTAAGTCACTGGGAAATTTAGAGTTTAGCACATTAATCAACAGACCATTAGCTTTAGCATCTGATTTGAAGTGGGGTCCTAAGAAGTGGGACTCAGGGGAATACAATAGCACTGTTTTAGCCTTGCAATGGCCAATTTCACCACAAATAAGTCACGTCTTCAAGATGTTGACCTTCTCTTGACAAAGCCCCTCCATCCCTCCCAGCAAGTAAAAGGCCAGAACCTGATCAAAATAACAACAAAAAAACCCAAATAGTTTTTCTGTTGCCAAGACATTTCATCAAAAAAATCCATGAAGTATTGACATATCTATTGCTTCTTCTCTTTGAAATTCTTGCTAGACAAGATTCAACTGAATTTCTTTAGTCCAGCTGGCAGAGGCTCCCAGATTGGCTACCTGAAATAACTCTCACAGCAGCATTTATCCCTGCACAGTTTGGAAATCTAGGGAAACTGCAAATTACAGTATTAAAATGCTGAGCCAGAAGAGAAACAAGGAAATAACGTTTCAATTTTCAGCATGAGAAAGGGGATGTTTCAACCTAGCAATATTTATGAGCTGGTAAAGAGCTGTTCATGCCACAGTGGTCGTATGTTGCTTAAATGTCAAGTCCCAATCAATAACCTCGCTGAAATTTGACCCTGTTGGGCACGGTGTGAGAGAATTGGATGCTCTTCAGGCTATTGGTTGAAAGGCAAGAAACAGCAAGCAACTGATGAGAAGCTATCAATAAAACCTCAGTATTGTTTTGAGTTCAATTTCAAGTAATTGCCAGACATCTGAGACTGAGTCTGACAGACATGAAGAGGGCTAATGTTGGTTCTTGGTAATGAAAAGTAGGTTTCTTGTTCAAAATAGCACAATGGGGCCTAATAGTGAAATGGCTTCTCCTTCAAAAAACAAGTTGCTGTATGAGTGTAGGAATCAGTGAAGCCTGTGTTTTCATGGGTTTGTGCCCTGTGTCCTTACAGCCTTCTCCTGTGGAAACCCCTTTGTCCTTCCCTCTTCCCTTCTGCCACCCAGCAGCTCCAGTTTCTCTCTCATATCCTCTGTTCACTGCTTAAAGCAACATGTCTCCCCTGTTTGTTATTCCAGCATTCACCAAAAATTCCAGATCAGGGATGGGGTTTCCTTTTTTTCTTTTTTTGCCTTCTTTTGCTTCATGATAGAAATTATGCTGGCACAAAATATGCCATCTCAAATGTTTTTCAAGTGAATTCTCTGTAAAAGCACCAGCTCTCTTCACAAAATTGGGGCTTACTTGACACCCTAAGTTAGAGCAAAGGTCTAACTGGTGCATTTTGCCTCTCCACTGTAGGCAGGTTAAGTGCACATGGGGAATTACAGTAGCAAGATTGAGAAAGGGTTTATTGTTAAGCTGCTCTTAACATAATTATCTGTGATCATGTGTTGGAACCCCCTTTTTATATTATTTAACAGACTCTGCAAAATAATTTGTCACAAGGTTCTTCAGTGGTGCATAATTCAGGAAACGAATCTTTAAAAGAATTTTCTTCCCCCCTTCTCATGCTGCTAGCTAGGAGCTTGCCAGAACACAAACTTCTGGCAGAAATTGAGCATATAATAGCACCAAAATCATTGAAGGAAATTGCAGCCTTCAGGAGGCTTTCACTTCCCACGCATTGCTCCACAACAGTTTTTCAGCTGAGTTCTCTTGTACTTTGACCCTGTAGTATTTCAGGAGGAGAACTCAGAGGCAGTGGTGCTAGCAGGCACGTGAGGTTCAGTGTAAGGCTCAGTCCTGAGGCTGACTCAGGACTTAGTGTCCAGACTGCCTAAAAGAGGGGCTGAAACTGCTGAGGCAGTGCCCTTACTACAGTTACCTCTTGTCCAACAAATAGAAACTTAGTGACATTTTTTAAAATTTCCTTGGCCAAATCCTCATGGATACGGGTAATCATATAATATTAAAGGTGTATTTGGAATCTGTTGTGGTGGGATTTTTTTCAATTTTGCCCTCTTTGCCAGGATTCTTCTTACCTTTATTCTATTGCTTGCCCTCTGCCCTGGCTATGAGCTTGGACTAAACTCCTGGAGAGTGCACACATTGACTATAGTGAGGGTTTATGATTTAAAAAGTGCATACTGAGTCTCTGGCTTGAAATGGTTCATTTGCAGGTGAGTTTTCTTGCCTTTTCCTGAGTACTCAGGAAATTTTTTTAGAAAGCATTTTAGAAAGCTTCACTGTGGAACAGAGAACAAAGCCTAGTTGGACCTACCGGATGATTAATCCCATAAATAGGGCAGATGCTATGGCTAGCTGATACTGCAGTAATGTGACTTATGTTTCCAAATCATCTCTAACTTTTTGCGGGTCCCTGCATAAGCCTTTCCTCCCACTGCCAGAATTTCTGGTCTTGTTTCTCTTCCTCAACTGTATACACACCTCATTTTCAGCTCTTTGGAAAAAAAAATTCCTTTGTTTCCACATTTCACCTGTGCTTATGAGACTTTTTTGTACTTGGATTATTTTTTTTTTCTTGTTATGGCCAAGACATTCTATTTTGTTTAAAGACACTTTAACAATAGGCAGGAATCACACAAAGGGTGAAAATGCAATCTGTGCCCTGTTTCTGGCAAACCCAGCTTTACTACTCGAATAGCTAAGCATTCTTTTTCATGTCTCTGCTGATGTCTTCTGTGCGCTGCAGTCAAGCCCAGGTCTAAGTGTGAAGATGTGCAAATCTCAATACAAGTACCGCACAAAATTTCCTTTGAGCTTTCAGCCCAGAACTCTTGTTAGATGTGAGTACTTAATGAGGTATCCTGGTGATATCCTAGTGATATCCTTGCAACTGAAGCTGCAAAACTGCTTCATTGGCACTGTGATTATATTTCCTTTTGCCTGTTGGAGTTCACCTCTTTTGACGGGGTCAGGAGTGGGAGATTCTGCTCTTGCTCTTGATGTGCCATTTTTTATTTTTTTAATACCTTCATGAGCTTGACATTTGGAGAGTCTAGTTCCAACATTTCTCTTGACATGAATGTGGATAGATGTGGTTATTTGCCTGTGGAAATCACTGTGCTAAAATTCATGGTTACTCTTAAGGTCAACTGACATATCCTGAAGTCACACCTGCTTCAAGTCGCTTCCTTCATGATCATGCTGTGCTAAAACACATAAAATTGTACAGCCGGAAACCTTTTAAAATCTTTTTAATAGCAAAGAGTAGCTTGATCAAGGGAAGATTTGTGATGGGAAAATAGCTCGAAATGTGACAGAAAAACAGATTTTCTTTGTGAAAGATTCTCAGTGCCTATGATTTGCAGAAGAAAACTGGATAGGAAAAGGGCAGTTCAGTGCCTCCCTCATAAAAGCCCAGTTAGGTGCACCCTTGCCTTTGGGTTCATGTCACTTTCTGAGCCCTGGGTACACGCTCTCTGCAGCACTATGTAAGATCAGGAGGCTGCATTACAATGGGAATTAGCTTAATAGAAATAGGGAGCCGTATCCAGCCAGGAAGTGCCAGTTCCATGCTGGGACGTAGCATGTTTCAGAGAGGGTCAAGACCACTCTTGCTTCTTGGTAGTGGTATCTGCCTCCACTCTGTGCCAACACCACTCATCTCAGTGGAGGAACAAGTCATGTGAATATTACCGTCAAGTATTTCTTATAAGGATAATCTAAGTTGGATACATTTGTGTGGTGTGAGCAGAGGGTGAATTTTGCTTTTTAAATGCTTATTTGAAAGAAATTCAAGTAATTTGAACAGCGTGGGTCTGACAAAAAGGTTTTGGTTTCACTCATCTATATTCCCAATATTCCCAATGTTGGTCACTTCAGGAGGTATTCTGATTTTTAAAAAATGTTTATTTTTGGATGGAAATAAAGAGAACAAAAAAGAGAACCCAGTGGTAATAAGAACCACCCTCCACTTTTGAACTTCATTAATGGTTTGGTTTGCACACAGTTAAGTTTCAGTCTGAGATCTGGAGATAAATGTTCTTCATTCTCATCTCCAGAGGGTGTGAGGGAGCCATGATAAAATAAGTGTCTCTGTGGTGTATTGTTTACTGAGGGCTGCCACTCTCCCTGTGGTTTATATGGTCTGCATAGATGTGATGGGAAAGACAGTGTCATTAGCTTCCATCAAAAATATTTGCGGAGAAGTTCTGGATACAGTCTGCCCCCAAAGTCTTTTTTGTTTCTTCAGAACAGGGGAATTTTGATGTCCTCTGAAAGCAGAACAGAAGACCTTTGAGCTATAGGTAAATGTGATCACGGCAGGGGCAATTCAGCCACTTGAGGCTGAATGGGGGTGCTTTCTAATGGGGTCCTGCAACCCCTTAGCAGCTTCACACTGTGAACACCTACTGTACTTAAAAAGGTCTGCTCCCAGGTATGTGTTGGTGAGGAGTCTGTCCCATTAGCAATGGTCAAAGCAGACGGAGTGTAAAACAATCACCTAGAAAGCAGAGATGGCCTCTTTATTTGTTTTTGTTCAAACTGTGTTTCCTCTCTATTATTTTTTATTTTTATCACTGAAGGATCTCAAAGTGGATGGATATAAGTAGGACTGAGGGAAAACATCCCTGCTTTTCTCTGTTCTACAAGCATGGTCCATATAGTATGCCAGCCTAACTTTACTTTCTATGGGAAGAGAATGGAAACAAGAAAGCAGCTTTAAAGATTATCTGTATTCATTTTTCTCCTTCAGGAATGCTTATCCCAAACCTTAGAGCCTCTATTTCCATGAAGCTAATCTATCCTGCTAATAGCCATGTGGAGCAACAAATTGCCTTCTTGCCCAAGTGGATAGAATGCATTCAATCTAATCACCATCCAGCTAAAGGGGTTCAGATTAATCTTGCCTGGCTGCTTTGTTTATTGTTCATTTACCCCCCAACTCGCTGTCCCCAAGAGCATTCATTCCACCTTGATCCTCTTCTTTTTCTTACACTTAAATGAAATGTTGGCATTTGCCCTGAAATTGGTGGGAAGATTTTCATGATTCTTTTCCTATGGAGATGTCCAAACTGGTGTAGGGAAACTCCATGAATCAGCCTTTCCTCAGGATGCTCTGACACATTCACTGTGGCATGTTTGACAGAAAATCTGGGAAGGATGACAGCCTCCAAAGACAATTTCCTTTAATTCCCCCATATTACCATGGAACTTCCCAGCAGGCTCAAAGATCTTCCCAGAGCTTCTGGAATAAAAAAGGACACTGTGATGAGTGTGCTTATTATGGGAAGTTCCTTTCCTGTTTTTACTACATTTTCTAGTACCCCTGAAAGAAGAGACGAAGAAACCTTTGAACTTCCACCAAGTCTTCTCTCCTGTGGGCTGGGCTCTCTGTTGCTTTAGGAGCAATCCTCCCATGTGCAGCTGTCCGTGGTGGCCAGCATGAGATAGCCATCCGTCCGGCCAGATCTCTAAGAATGCATTTCACCAACAAAAGCAGAGCCTTGCATCTATGGTGATTTTCTTTGATCAACAGTTGTTAATCTCATTACTTTAAAGACTTGCTTTCTTGGGATTGGTGAGTCAGTAATTTGAGTATACTTTATAATCCAATCTAATAGAAGTCAATTATGGAAAATAAGAAATGAGAAAGGAAGCAAGCTTGCTAAGTTCATTTCTCTTTGGATTTGTCATGAGCTGATCTTCTAAAGAATGCAGAGAAATATTTCCTTCCAGACAGCTGTGAACACAGTTCTGAATACAACTCAGGTTTCAGAAATTCAACCTCTATCAGCTTCCTACTTTTGCATGTGAATCCTGATGAGCTGGTTTTTTGGCCTAATTGTTTGGTTTTTTTTTTTAATATATGTTACTTTGCTTAACAGATATTAAAGTTTAGTTTATAGTAACAGTTTAATTGGTCAGATGTAAAAAAATAATAAATTTAAATAATCTCTTTGCTCTTTGTAGATTTTAAAAGACCCATAGGATTTACAGCAAAAAAAGTTGCATTTTGACAACATATAAATATCTAGCTGCATAGGAAGTCGAGTATATTATAGCATTGATAACTGTCCTTGAAGCATTTGGTTTTCAGTAAGTCTCGATTTTATTTACTTGTCTCCATGAGGGCACTTGCATGTAGAAATGGGAGAAAGAATATGTACCAACCCTTCCTATTACTTGCAACGTGGAATAAAGTGAATCTCACAAATGGATGTTTTCTCCAGGTCAGACCCTGGATGTTCCATTACTTCTGTAAGATTTTTTGTGGCCTTTTCTTCCTTGCGGAATTGCTGAACACAGTGCTCGAATATAAAGGTTTATGTCTAACACTGGGGCTATTTGCAAGGCTATTTGTAGAAAGACATGTAGTGTAGGATCAGTAATCATATATCATAGCCTCAGAATGTCATTAAAACTCAACCTTTATGTAGTGCACTGTTGTGAACATTTATGATCAGGCTGTAACAAGAGAAGGGAGATAATGTTAATGAAGCTGAAGGTATTTAGGATGGTGCCATCTTCTTAGATATGATGCAGAAGAGAATTTACTTCCAAAAGGAGACAGAAAACAGAGCAGATGCAATACCTGACCTTCAGTTAAGGTGCAGGTTTGGGCTAGAGAGGAGTTGAAAAAGGAGAAAGCAAATTGTGGCAGCAGATAAGCCCTAACCTGGTCTCAGAGCAGCTTTCATTCTTGATGTAAATTTAACATTACAACAGCCTAAGGATCTTACTGTATTGTCCCAGCAATATTCACGTTTTCAACTTCACCATTCTCATGCATGTGACCTGGATATTAGTGTAGCATTGTAAACACTCTGCACTGTTGAACTACTGCCCTCCACATCAGGAAACATCCACCCTTCAGCTGCAAGTGCAAGGGTGGATGGACATTATTAAGCAGGACACATTATCTTGGGAGAAAGCTCCCACTCTCTGTGCTTGAATGATATGGGTATACTTTTGCTCTGAAATCTTGTTGGATGAGGCAGTTTTAATGTTACTTATCATCCTAGAAGTTGTCAAGCTGCAACTCAATTCACTTCCTGAGAAAGAATTTGTGAAGCAACACGTTCATTAAACCACAATAGTTTTTAGCATGGGTATCACTGATAGTTTGATTTTTTTTTTTAAGTAGCAAAGACTAGCTGTACCTGAGCTGCACCACTTTAGTTTTACCTGAATTGTAGTTTGATGTGATAGTATGAACTACTGTGAACATAATAAATTTGGACATACAGCTGCGAGGAAAAGTTCAAATTAGATTCAGTCAGAACTTTGAGTTATTACTAACACAGCAAATTATTTTATATTTGTTGTGAAAATTTTAGTAGAACTTCGATGACTTTTAAGCTAAGAGAGAGAATTTTTTTGTCTTCACAAGAATGTAGTTGCAATGTCATTTACTTCACATACTGGCAGCTTTAGAAGAAAACTCATCATTCAGTGGGAGGAAAGATGCACTCCTAGAATGCTTCTAGCACACAAATATTAGTAACTTCCCTCTCCTGGACTTCAGCTTGCATATCCTGGTGCACTGCTGAGGAACTATTAGGAATTATGGTGTATGTCACCAATAAAGATGTGCTCATTGGTTTAATTCAGTAAATGAATGTGTTTTCATTCAGATGAAGAGGAGGCATAGCAAGGTTAAGGGCTTTTTCAAAAATTATTTTATTAAATCCCATTGGTTGCTCTGATTTGTACCCTGTAAACTGCAGCTCATCAGGCTGTCAGTTGCCTCTGATCTAGGCTCATTTGAACTGAATTACAGAACTGTAATTCCCACCACTGTTTATGTCATATGGACATGCTGGTCATATCTTACCCTTTCTAGGAAATATTAAATATTGCAAACAAGGAGGTTATGGATTATGCTTTCTTTACATGGATGTTTGCTTTTCTTATGGCTTCTTCAGTGAAAAATACATACACAGGTAATAGGTCTATATTGCACATATAATCAAATGTAGACATTGTGCCAGTCTGCCATTTATTTTGCTTTATTATTTGGTGATTTTTTTGTTTGTTTGTTTTGTTGGTTAGTTGGTTTTAGTTTCAGGGGGAGGTTGGGTTGTTTTTTTGGGAGGGGGGGTTTGGTTGTGGTTTGTTGTTGTTGTTGTTGTTTTTTTTGGGGTGGTGGTGGTTTTTTTGGTTTGTTTCTAAGGCCAGGTCGAGGCAGAGTCTTGTGTATCAGCGTGTGCAGGCAAAGAAAGAGAAAATGCTGCTGGTATAGAGTCTAAGACTTGATGTTGTTAACTTACCTCTCTCGAAATTAAGGCAGACTCCCAGTTGTTTGTCAGCATGTGTTGAGGTTTGCTGTTGTAATGAGCATTGTCAGCAAGAGTTTAAATTCTGTCAAGAGCAAACACTCTGGCCCTTGAACTGAATATGGTGAATCTCCCCTCTGGCTGCTCAGTTCCTATCTCACCCCACCTTCCCAGCTCTGGAAAGCAGACACATTCCCACGTAATATACTGATACAGGAGCTTGCCTGTCAGGGCCAACATTTTGAGTGCAAAGATGTGCAAGCATCCTGCTTCCAGGGCCTTATGGGTCTAGCACAAAGGTTGTTGAGAGCTGCATGTTGTGGGCATGGCAGCATGTCATCTCATGGGTGTGCACCCATCACATATGACTTCTTGATGATGTCTAGGAAGCTTTGTTTAAAAAGAAGATGAAACAGTTCGAGCTCCTGCTTAAAAAAAAATAGGAAAATAAATGACATTGTCTGTAAGCTCAATGAGCCATATTTTTGACTTACAAGCAATGAATTAACTGCTAAATAAATGGGTTGACACAATCAGAATGTAAATTGTAGGGAGGGGAAAGGAGAAGAAGGGAAATAATTTGGAGAACTTTAATTGCTCACAGTAGGTTAAACCCTTACCCTATGGCACATTGACAATAACCCTTTACAAAGCCTTCCTGTGGTAGCCAGTGGGTGCACCACATTAGCATTTGAGTTTGGATCAGGCATGCATTTCTGCAATAAATCTCCTGACTGTTCCCAGAGTATTCTTTGGTTCTTACTGTGGAGTGGTCTTGGAGTATGCAAACCAGATTCCATTTGGATAAAACTCAGTTGCAGTATGTGCTCCAGCAGTGCACTTAGTGTGATCCAACTGTCCATAGTATTCATATCTTCAGGATCAAACTGAAGCTAGTTTAAATTAAGCCCCACACAAAGACATACAGTGCAGATATGGGATGCTCAGCACCATTAATTTCACTCTATAGATGCTCTTCTGGCCACAAAACTTGCTACTGGACAGCCAAGGTGCTTGTTACCACTTTTCCTCTGCTTTCACTCTTCTCAGACTGCTCCTCAGGCTGAGGAAGTTCAACTGAACTGAGGTATCTGAAAGGTGTTCCAGTCAAGGTGAAGCCTGAGTTAGTTCCCATGAATGTGCCCACAGGAGTTGTTGCATATGCATCAGTGATAATCAGAGAGAGCTTAAAATCAGAAGGTGCCAAAATGGAGAGCTGAGTTGCCATCAAAAGACCACAAATGTGTGAGAGGTTAAATCTGATGATATTTTTTTGACTAAACTTTGCAGACTGGGTTTTCCTGACTCACAGCGATTTTGAGGTATAGTTTCCCGAGAAGAAAATAAGGCCAGAGCACACATCCAGTGCAATATCATGTCTCTGAGTGTGGCTGGTAGTGGAGAAAGAATAAGAAATATACACTGTGGTTGTAGCTTCAGAAAATCTGAGACTCTTCCTGACCTGTAAATTGCATCTACATTATCAGGTTTAACCCATCATGGACTTTTCTTCCATCAATTTGTATAATTTCTTTTTGAACTCATTTATGGTTTTGGCCTTGCAAGCATCCTGGGTAATGTGTTCCACAATTTCATTATGCAGTGTGTAAAAAAGTACTTCCTTTTGCTTTAAGCCTGTTGCCTGATAATTGCATTAGGTATCTTTACTTCTTATGATAAAAAAAAGAAGGAGGAATTGTTGATCATTGTTTACCTTTCCTAAGTAATCTTTAATTTTATAGACCTCTATTATAGCCTTTTCCAACCACCTTTCTTCTGGTTTGAATAAGAAAATCCTATGCAATTAAAAAAGCCAAAACCCCAAACAAACAGAAACCCAACCACTCTGCATCTACATGAGCATTTTTGCTCAAAGTGAGATCTGAGGCAACAACTTTCCTGTACTGTTCATTGCTTGGTTTCTTCTGGCTCTACCAAACTAGAAGCTGCTCCAGGGTTGCTGTACACCTGCTCCAAGTCCTACCAGAACCAGAAGGGTCCAACCCATGACTGATTGTGCAGTCAGCTTTGGTCCCCATGATGTGAAGGACACTCAGCCCAGGTGACTGAACTAAATGTATCCTGAAATGATTTCCCGTCAGGAGTAGAGCTCTCAACAGCAATTGCTCTGACCTGTCAGTCCACCCTTCAGCACCCAATTACTTTCTAACGTAGATGTGACCTTATTCTTCCTGCATGGAAGCTTTATCTAAACCCCAGCCATTCTAGTTGCCTGCTCTGCACTTTGTCTCAGTCTAGTAATTCCTCTTCATGGTGGTGGGTGCAACACAAAATATTCATACAATCGATACAATACATTTACTGATGCTTTCTCTTTTTCTGCCCTTGATTTCTTTCCTACTAACTACCAGCAGCTTATATGCTGTTTTAGCAGATGATAGACACTGAACTGATATCCCCAGAGCCTTGTCCACACGACACAGCAGGTCTTTCCTCAGTGGCTAGAGTTCAGCCAGAACACACTGTGTGTATGTGTGCACACACAGATGCTGTATTCTTAGTGCATCGTATTTCACAACTGTCAGAATAAAATTTACTTTGCCCTGTTATTTTCCAGTCACTCAATATCATGAGATATTTCTGAACTCTTAGCAGACAAATTGCATTTTTGCTGCCTTGAATTATTTAGTAACATCAACATACTTCATTATTTACCGAGGCTTTCATCCTATTTTATGAATATAGTTTCAGTACACATCACTGTGTGATTCCACTAGACTTCCCTCCACTGTGAAAACTGGTCATATATTCCTCTGCTTCCTATCTTTGTCATATATTCCTCTGCTTCCTATCTTTTACCACTCCGTATGAGAATCTTACCTTTTGATGTAAGACTTCATAAAAAAATTTTGGATATGCAAGTAAACTTTATCAGTGACGTCATCCTTTTCTATCTGTTCACCCTTTGAAGACCTTTATAAATTTCAGTGGTGTGACTTCCTTCCTCAAAAGCTTTGTTGACCAAACCACTATATCAAATTTATGTATGTGTAAACTGATTATTTTCTTATTCACACTTGGTGTGGAACTTGGACAAATTGTCTCTAGTTTTCTGGACCAGCTTCCCTGTAGAACCTTTTTTTAAATAGTGGCATTACTTCTGTCACTTCTTGTGTCTCTGAGATGGAGACCAATTTAGAATATTTGAGTTTCTTCAGAACTTTTGAGTAACACCACATGAACGTAAAAATTTACTATTAATTTTGATGATGTATTTTAAAAACCTCTTGTGCTGACATTTTGATATTAAGCAGTTGCTCAGACTCATTCTTTCAGTTTTCACTGTGGAAATTCCCTAAGCTTTCCTGTAATGAAATCTGATACAGATATTAATTTCGATTCTTGTGATTCTCGCTAAAGTCCCCTAGGTTTTGATTCACAAAACTGCCTTAGATTTCCATTAATAAAAAAACCTTATCATCCCCACTGAAGGATTATGGATGACCAGGAGTTAAGGAAGTTGCAGAGGGAAGAGCCCTGTTAGTTCAATTGTTTATTCTCCTTGTCTGCTCTGAGATCACTGTGGGGACTAAAGCAGATAAAGTTATCTGTGGAAACTGGGCATTCTCTTATCTCTCCTACGCCCATCAGTGAAATACCAAGATATCTAGGAGACATTTAAAAGTAGAGATAAGTTAATATTTTTTTTCTGACTTTTACTTCTTTTGCCATTTCCTTTATAGATATCTTGTTGGAACTTTTCTTACTGACAGTATATGTGAATAATTAAAAAAAAAATCGGTATCTAAACACCTAGTCAAGAAGGATTAATTGACTTTTCTGGTTCCTTTGCATAAGACCATGGCTATCTACTCACAGGACTCTCAAGCCTTTTGTTTTCAACTTCCTTCAACGACTCTGGGCTCCAATGCCTCATGTTGGAGATTTTTAATCATGAATTACCAGCCAGCTGGAACAGCAGGAGAAGGAAAGTTCATGCATACCCTGTGCTCCAGTTAGTCACTGTGAGAAGTGCACAGGAGCTCCACTGTTTCCGTCTAATGCTGGCAGAGAAATTACCAGCAGCTTATCACCCCAGCAAGTTTTAAGGTAAGCTTAGCAGCTAAGTGTTGATACTGGAATATTTGTCATCAGCACTCTGGGGAACCATTCACACCTCGGATTTGTATAAACTTTACATCTTAATGTGAAAAACCATATGCATCCAACACATGTAAAGCTGCATTTGAATTCAAATGAGATTAAGAAGTGGTTCCCTGACAGTCTTGCTTTTAGAAATCTGTACTAATGCCTTGCTGATGATTTTTTTTTCTGGTCCCTAGTGATACTGAATGCTATTTACTGTGAACTGCTGAACCTGCAATGACAAAAGCAAGAGCAAACCTTGGTTGCAATGGTAGGGGCCACTTCTGGCCATTGTGAATTGCTATTTCCATGCATTTTTGCCATCGTTATTTCTTAGGGCTAAGCCCTTTGTGAGACTGATATGAATCAATGGAGACACATGTAAGTGGGAGATGACAATAACCAGAGAACCTTGATGACTAAGGAGCTGCTAGTTCAGGGACTCCCAAATAACAACCCAGCCATCTGGCCAGCCATTCAGCTCCCTGCTGTAAAGGCTCTGCATTTAAAAATTGTGTTATCAACTCTACAATAAAGAAACATCCACTTGAGTATCAGCTTGCAGAGCAGACAGGACTAAGGGATCTATTATTTAAATACAACCCTTTCAGTCAGTTAGGAGTAGGAGGAAAAAAACAGGAACTCTTCCTTATCACACAACCACCCCAGCATCAAAAAATGAACAGAGAGAGACAGTTGGGATAGTTAATTCTAGTGCTTCCTGTTGCTGGAGAAAAGTCAAATTGGTGGTGGTGTCTCCTTTCCATCTGTTCCCCACTACCTTCTCCTCCTTCCAGAAGAACTTCAGAAAGTATTGTTTCCTACAAAAGCCAGACAAGATGAAAGGCACAGCCAAAACTCATACCTTTGAAAAAATAGACTACTGAGTGTTTGCTTAGGTGATGGAATAGAAATAAATTGATGGGAATAAAACAACCTCTGGAAGTAGTTAGATAAACAAAGGTCTGTCTTGGCCTACAGAACAACCATATATGGTTTTGTGCTAAAATGAATGCTTTTCTCCTCGGTAAGCTAATGGAGCAATTTAAGACAGCTTTTTTCGCTTGATAAATTGGAACAGTTGACATGCAATTGCCAGAGAGAATAAATTCCTCCCAGCAACATCCTTAAAAGCAAAAACTTTATTTACTGTGTAGAAAATTCACTGGACATTTGGTGAAGCTGCTGTAAGAAAGCTGGCCCGTTCTGCTGTTGTGAATGCATGATCTGCTCAATGCAGTTAATCCTAACTCCCTTCTTTCTGGCATTTAGTTTTACTAATACTTTAGATCTTCCTGGGCAGACACTGTAAATGTTTTCAGACTGAAGCAGCCCACCAAAGTAACTTTTCTTGCTATTCTGGGAGCTAGATACAGGTTACAGTCATCACTCATACTAATCATTAGCTGCAAACAGTGTACTTGTAATGAAGGAATAATTAATATACAGGTATGGTAGGACTTGGCAAGTTTCGGGGAATTGTGTGATAACATGCTGTGGGGAAAAGCTGGGAGGTAGGAGACATGTCCGTGTGATTTCATTGATCTAGAGTGTATCATTACACACAGAAACATACATGTGTGTATGCACATGCCTACCATCAAATGTCATTTATAACGGCCAAAAAACACATTAGCCATGAATGTGCCCTTCTCGTTCTTGAGGGAAAAACAGCAGTTCTTTTTAGTCTCATAAATCATTTCTATGATTTATGATTAAAACATGCATACATTTACTGTGTATGTATTATGCTCAAATGAGAAAGACAGGTCCCACATCAAGACTGAAGTAATTTCCAATTTCATCTTCATGATCTATTAGTCAGCAGTAATTGTTAATTATGAAAAGGAGGCACACAGTTTTAAGCTTCAAAAATCCACAGGAGCTCTCAGCGTGGCTGTGTTTTGACCCTTATGGCTGTACTTGCTGTCTCACATTTTGTTGAGTCTTGTGGATGTTCTTCACCAGTCCTTTCTAAAAATTCAGGGTCCCAGTTTTGGTGATACGCTGGCCAATTCTATAACAATAAATGAATAAATCTGGTTATCTTCCCTTTTTTCCAGGTGAGTTCTCTGCTGTTCTTTTTCCTTTGGAAACCTGTTTCTCGTCCAGAGAAAAGTGAAGAGAGAGAGTGGGTGAACAGACACTGGGAAGTGCAGATGCTTCACAGACATATTTTTTTCTTATCTCAGCAAGGTATCATCTGTTCCACAGAATACTTTATTTTCTCTTCAGCTTGCTTGGAAACATGGTCCAGACAAGGATCAGATGGTTTTTGTCAGCTCCAGGATGGATTATTGAGTTGTGTCACGTCTGAAGCTGAATATGAACATAACATGCAAGTTTTGGCTGGTATAGAAATTGGCTGTGTACTTGCTGAAGAGTTCAAGCTTGTGCTCAAATCTCTCCCTTACTGATTCCCAGAGAGCTTCCAGAAGAACAAAAAGTTCAAACCTTTGCTGCACAGGACATGCCACTTTGTTCTAGGAGCTATTTTTCTCCTGGTCAGTGCAGATCTCAAAGCCCAACATGAGCTGTGAGAGGCCTGGGAGTCCCTCACTCCTTGCCCTCAGCTGTGTAGCAAGACACCCTCCAGAGAGATCAAGTGAATTGTGAGTCTGCCTGGCTGCATGAAGCACTATAAAAACAACTTTGAGGAGCTTATTTCTTTTATGCTTTCAGATCAGAGAGTCCTTTTACTCCCATAACTTCTTCAACCCCAAACACAATTTTTACTTTCTAAATGCCAAAAGTGCTAGATACCACAAAGACTACTGCTGTTGTGATTTTGTGCTGATGGGGGTCTGCCAATCATGGACAGCAAATATAAAACTCATCTTAATGTCAAACATTGATACCAAGTCTCCTTATGTAATCTGCTTAATTTTGGTCTCCTGTGGAAACAGGCATTGTAGAGGCCGAGAAAAAAAGATAGGGAATTGATATGATTAAGGATGGGAAACACTTTTAGTCCTTGCTTCAAAGCTTAAAGGAAAAACACAGAGAATAAAAGAGAGTCTTCAGAGTCTATCTTCTGGCCTAAGGCAATGGAACAACCGTATAATAGGCTCCTTTTTTTTTTTTTCTCCAGCACCTTGGTAACATAAATTACTTCTATTCTGTCACAAGATCACACTGGGGATGTGTCCTGTAGGACACCACACACTCAAGGCATGACTCTGAATGGCAACAGAAAACCACATGAAGCATCACGGAGTTATTAATTCAGCTCATGTCACACCTGGACACAGCCAGATATAGAATGTGCCATGGCAAATTACAGCCATGAGGAGTTTTGGCAAAAATGCTACTTGACAACTAAGCTCTTTGTCCCAACAATTTCCCTAAAACTACCCACTGAAGATGAACAGGCTTGCTTTTTTTCTCATATGGCTACCAGGAGGATATCTACGAATCCCAGTGGCTGAGTGCTTTTTGGTCTTGTGAGTCAGTAGTAAGCTACTAAGGGCTAGGACACAGAGCCAAGAGAGTCAAATTAATGTGGTTTAAAATGTATTTTACTAGGTTTAACAGACTGGTGTATGACCTGTTTAAATAGCAGTGCAAGCACATCCCTGACTGAGACACACACATAGGAATTGCTTTAGAGCTGCCCTTGATGGACCCACGTGGTCATGCTGACAATTCGGGTCACCTGCTCCTCTTCCTGACATGTCATGCACAACATTTGGGATGTCTGCTTCTCTTCCAGAGCTCACTTTTCCTTCACAGATGCATACGCCCTTGAAACAAGCGGTATGTGGATGTTTGAGTGGGAGGGGGCGGGAGGCATTTGGGATGAGTGGGACACCTTCATGGAGAACTGTATGTTAAATAACAGACTGAGAGAGGGAGTGATGAGTCTCTCAAGGAAGCATAAACACTATGTACTCATTAGAAGACTCATTATAAATAAAGTACAGGGAAGGTGCTCTGAGACAAAGCTTTTTTGTTGGTATTTATTAGGACAAAGAGCTCCTTTAATAGGGCAACTGAAAAGCACTCTGCTGCAATCATTAATAGGCATTACCACTTTTACTGACTTCTTGGGAACAGTTTTGCCCTTCTCACTGCATCTGCATTAAAGGGACAGGCTCTTTATTCCATATTTATTCCAAAAAGTATAAACCAGGCCAAGACTAGGGGGAAGAAGTGAAAAACCCCAAGAACTTTTACATCTCAGCCCAGTGGCAAAGTTTAGCTGATGGAGCGAAACATAGCAGGCTGCTGATAGACTTGGATAGGCTCTTCCGCCTGGATTTCCTCTATTTTGGGAGCTCCAACTGGGTACCTCAACCCACCAGAGGAAAAATATAGCAGAAAAGGGGAGTAGGAGAGAAAGAGAGGATCTCACTCTCTGAAGTTTCACTATGTATTTTATCACTTCTGCCAGACTGGAGCAGAGTTGTCTGCTTTAACTAAGCTCTGTGCTTCTAGCTTTCAAAGGGTGGTTGTAATTTGGCTCCTGAAAATGGTAGCCATTTTCTCTGTCAGGTTAAGATACCCTTCTTGAAGCTGTAGGACTGCTCAACCTGCTGGAATACAGCCGTGGTAGTGGGATGGTTCATACTTTTTAGGGGTTTTTTCATCTCCACAGTGGAATTTTAATGTCTGAAAACACTTTTTTTCTGAGATTTCTTTCCTGCTTGTTGTTGGATTTTACCAGGCTGTGCTTGATAAACGTGCATGGAAGGCTGAGCGCTGCAAAGAATTTGCAATTCTTGCATTATGTGATCTTGAGCCAACACATGTGATGAGCACTTGGAAAGGGAGATATTAAAAACAACTGTAAAGAGAAGGGAACTTTGTTATTTTCCTTTAAAAAACATACACACATGACTCTGATTTGGCTGGTTCTCCTATCTGCACAGGCACATGCACATAGCAGTCTTTCTGCTTTTCAGAAGGAAATGAAACAGGTGACATTTTTTTGCTGAAAGCCAGTGCCTGCAATTGCAAATGTTGCATCCCGCAGAGGGTACTGCCCCTGCAGGCCTGCAAGGGTGCAGTGGAGAACTAGTCTTGGAGTAATCTGTCTCCTCTACCAGCTGGATGACCAGTGTGGTGCTGAACACAAGCTGACTTGGTGACATTGCATCTGGGCCAGAGGCACTTGCTTCAGGCTGTGAAGCCTATGCCAGAGAGGTCTGTGTCAGGCACTGCCTGAACACTGGCAGACAAGCCCTGCACAGAATGTAGACTTCTGTGCACTGCAGCTTTTGGTCCTTGTTATCCCCCAACTTCTCTTCTCCCAAGGCAAGCACATCAGCTACCAATCAAACCCTTGGGAAGACTTTCTCTGCAGTCTTGCTCTCTTGGTCCTCTGTGTTTCTATTTCCTCTTTGCTTACTTTCTCCTTCCCTCCTCTAGTTCTGTTCGTACAGCTCAACACTTCAAGGTCCCCACAGCCCCTGATGTATGATGGTGCTGGGTGAGATCAACAGTCTGTCCTGCTCAGCACCTTGTTTCCGAAAGGAGCCAGAACTGGGTGTTCTGAAAGGTTTAAGAACACGCAAAAATGTGAACAAAAGTAATGTCTTTGCCTTTTCATGTAGCATTAGGTTTACTTTGGTGTTAATTTTCTCTATAGAGATGCTTACTTAGAATGAAGAAAGTAATCTAGATGAATTGTTTGGTCCATTATTTCTCATTCTTATTGCTGTCACACAAAATAAGTATGTCTTTCTAGGTTGTCTGTAGTATATATTTACTTAGGCAAAGTATTGACCATTCTGCTCCCCAAATAACTTTCCTCAGCTGTCTGTAGTGAAGGTTAATGAGAGAACTGTCAAAATCAGTATTGAGTTGTGAGTTTTGCCTTTGTGAGAAACTTGCAGCCTTTTGGTTAAAGCTTTTCTTTTAAATTCATGAACTTTAAAAGTGCATAACACTCTCCAGACAGGCTTAGTTCATTTGAAATCAGGCTAATATCAATTTAGATTAGACAGACAAGAATCAATGCAAGCTGTCATCAATGCCAGCTGATGTCAAATTGAACTGAGAGTGACCACACCATGCTTTGCACCGGTTTAATCACTGGTTTAAAAATGAATTTACATTAAACTGTTGTGACCATCTTGTAAAGAAAGGAGTTTGTTTTACCCCTGTGGGCTTTAGCTGAAACAACAGGACCAACAATGAGCATTTCTTAGCTTTCTCCTTCTGCATGCATATCTCTCAAGATCTTTCTGTTTTATAGGGTGGAGACCCCAGGATGTTTTAAGAAGGGTGCACACAGGTGGTACAACATAGCCCCGTGTAGCTGCACTTGCTTCAAGCAAAGTAGCTCAGGGGCTGTATGATGTGTGATGCCTCCTGCAGGGATATGTCCAGCCTACAGAAGCCGGGCTATACCTGACTTAAGGCACAGTTAGGTAGGACTGCGGACTGCGTGGCATCCTAGAGGTACATGGCATGAGGAAACGTGGATGAGCATTTAACTCTATTCTTGCTCACCTCCCATTTTCTGCTGCTGACTGCTGGGGTCTGGGTAGGATACTTGCAGGATACTTCCTGCCATTCCCTGTTGCACAGGCTGAACTCAGAACCTCCTGGAGCAAGTGGAAAATCCCCTCAGAGCTTCCTCCCTAATGCAGACAGATTTCTGGAGGAGGTCTCGTTCTCTTCTGAATGGTGTAGAGGGGGCTGTGTGTTTGGTAATTTTACAAAATGTCTTTGAATTTTAATTTGAAGAACAAATCTAGAAAGCAAAATATGGAGAGGTTTGCCTCTCTCCTTAAAAGGTCCCAAAAATTTGCAGTCGTGGAAGAACTGGGGGAGCCTGAGCTTTGTCTAATGTTCCAACTGTCTATGACACTGTTACAACCAACACCACCCTCCCCATAAAGAAATCAAGGAGAAAAAATCCCCACAAACCCCCAACAACCTTCCTTATAGCAGGCTTGTGTTGATTATCTAACTCCCTTGGAAATTAATCTGGACAACTTCCCAGATAAGGTATCCGTCCCTCTAATTCCTATCTCAAGGATGAAGTTGATCAGAGAAGAACTGTAGAGGACTGGTGAGTTATTCTCCGTGTTTATCAGGGTAGCACCTGGAGGTGATCTGATCTTCCCGCCTCCTCAAAAAAATAAATCTGTCTTCCCTTGGCTAGCTCACAAATCTGGTCTCAAACCCTTCTGTGCCAAACATGTGCAGGTGTACAGTATGTGTGTTACTACTGAGCCATCTGCAGCCTCCCCTGCATGGCAGTTGTTTTACTTTGGAGTTCCTTTCCCGACCAAATGGAAGTCCGCAAAACAGTTTCAATAGCACATATTAAGAAGCTAATGCTTTCTCACAGGGACATCAGCTTTGCCTGAGCTCACGTTGCAGGAACAGATTTTTCTCTCATCCTGCTTGTCTTACTAAAGAAAATACATGACAGGCAAAGGAAGTGATGGTGTGGGATCCACCTTTATCACCCACACAGGGCATTTGTTGTACAGGCAGTCCTGGTGAAGGGAAACAAATGCTAAGATTAATTTTTACCTGAAGGTTTTTGGTCAGCTGGTCAAAGCACCATTGTCTAACATCACCGAGGATGTGTCCACTCCCAGACCTGGTCCCCTCAGCAGAACAACACGTGATCTCAAGATCACACTGAGCATCCACTGTCAGATGTATGAGGCATTCCTGCGTAGTTCCCCTCTCCCAAAAAGCACTGGTTTCTCCCCTGTCTCCAGCCCCCTCAGATTGCAAATTGCACAGCATTACTCTGAGCAAACAAAGCAGCCCCCATGTTTGTAAGGGAAGGAAGGCAGCAGTGTATCCATGAAACTGCAAACATCACCCTTTCCAGTTCTTGTTCCAGTTGGTGCAACAGAAAGCATCAATGTGCCCTCCTGTTTTCTGCAAACCTCAAGGAGCTGCCAGCCAACACGCTGAGCTGGTGAAATTGATGACTGACTAGATGAACAAAAGTGCACTTTGGGGACCTCCCCATAGTCTGTCATTCACTAATGTTGTCCTCCCCTTGACTTCTGTGGGCTTCCTGGGGAGCCAGCTGTTCCCCACACGTAGGTCGGCAGCTATGTTGTGTTTGTGAGCGTAGGCACAGCTGTGAGTGGTGAACCAGAAACAGGTGAAGAACTTGTCCTAGTGCCAGATGAGGGAGTATGGATGACATGCAAGGTGGAGGCTTTCTGAAGCAGCCAGGAACTTCTGCCTAATGTGGCTTTGGGCCCCCAAAGCTATGCCCAGCTGACCACAAATAACACATTCTTTAAGAAAAAACAACAACACTGATAAACTTTTAGCCCTACTGAGCCCTACTTTTTCAGAAATGTCTTTCCAAGAAAAGGCAAGTAGTAATTTTCCTCTGTTTATGGTTCCTCCTATATCTCTAGCACCACTATTTAAGACAACCTTTCTGCAGAAGCACGCTCTGCCTGTGCACACACCTGTCCATGCCCACAAAGAGACGTGGAAATTGTGACTGGATGAACGAATCAGTGTCTGACAGCTTCAAAAGAAGTGTTAGCTGAACACAGGCCATTTCTGCTCCTCATAATTTCAAGAGCTTTTTTTTATTTGCATGTTTTCCATGCCCCTGTTTAGTTCTATATTTTAGAAGGAGGGAGAAAAGGATTGGTTAGACGATATCATTTGATGAGAAGGAAGAAGTTTGGGATGTGGAACACTCTGTATCAGTGGGAGAAACATGTCAGCTCAGATTTTTCTGGACCGAAGTACAAATGTTTAAAATTTTAAAGTGAGCCACGCAGTAAAGGTGCACTTTCTCAAAGAGTCTAAAACTGATCCCCCCAAAATTACTGAGATCCTCCTCTATGTGTGTCACACAAATAATCTGGAGAGCATAATATTTAATGTAGGAAGTCATTCCATTTGCATAGAGTTGAGTTGCATCAAAGCATATACTGCCCTGGTAGAAACACTGCCTGTGTTTGCTGAAACAATACAGAGAGCTCAGCCAGTGCCTCTGCTGAGTGTGGAGGAATTAGACCCTTGCTTCTCCCAGTGCCTACAAAGTACTAAGTGTCTGCATTTCTTCTAAAGTCACCAACGTCTCCAATTCTAAGAAAGCAGTTAAGGTTTCTTTGGTTCTATTTTGTATTCTCTTCGGTTTTTCTTTTCCTCCCCCACTTCCCCTTCCAAGCTTCCTTTTGCATGTTAGTGCCAAAATAGAACAAGAAAAGGGAGAAAAGTGGCTCCAAATTGGCATTCAATTATTTTAGAAAGTTTTTGTAAATGCATTTTATGAGTTTTGGTGTGTGTTCCTTCTCCTAAAAGATTTACTAATCCCTCTGGAATGAAAATGATTCAAAAAATGTCAGTTCAAAGTTATTCAGAGGAGTAATTAGCAACCTTAGCCAGCTCCTAGAAATATCTGTTTAGGCCAAATCCTTTTGCACAAAACTTTCTAGTGACTTATTGTGTCTCCAGTTCAGTCACAGCATGACCTTGGATAGACACTGTTCGCTGCTGGTCAAGCAGCCAGTAATCCAACGTAAACATCAATATTTTTGTAAAATATAATCTCACCTCAACATCACTTTATGATTCTGTAATTTACAAAGCCTTAAACTTAGCTAAAATCACCACAACATTGTTTATGGCTTAATGACACAGTTATTTTCCTGCAACAATCAGGTGTTATTCACACAGAACTTCTCGGCTGTCCTTGGCTCTGCCTCAAAAGAGAACACATCCTCTATGAGCCAGAGATGCGAGAGTAAACATTTGGCAAGGGTACGTTCCTTTTCGACCTGCTCCCTCTGTGCCTAGTCAAGGATTTTATTTTATCAAAGGCATTGTATTCCTTCCAATGAACCTGAACACTCTGCTGTCTTACTGACATCAATCCAGCAGTTTCCATGTGAATGATACCGGTGTCATTCCCACCTAGAGGAACTGTCCGTAAAAGTGATCAGTGGCATCAGTTTCCAAACAGACTGAAGATAAAGGCTTGTCTCACACATAAAGCATTTTCCAACATGACAGTTGTCAAAGTGCCTATCTTCCAGTGTCTAGCGTGTGTTTTGTTTTCATTTTTAAGTGAACTCCAGTCAAAGCATTGATATGCATGCATACTGTGTACAAAACTGCCTATGAAAAGGATCCTTTGCTTCCAGACTTCCTGGGTTTCATGGAAGCTTATCTCCGTTGCATGTACAGAGGAAGCCAGCCTGGGATCGAACAATTTTATCCTTACCCCAGAAATTTCCACTTTTTAAGTGCCGAGGGTAGAAGATGGTCACTCTTTTTTCCCCCCCCATTTTGCTGGGCTACATTGTTGTATTCTGCAAAAGGCAGGAACTGAGAGCATAGCAACGTTTGGGAAGCCAGAGCATTACTTTAATGGAAGAAGTGATCAAATTAGCTGAAGAAACCTAACTATGACAGATGCCATCTCGACTGAGCAGTTTACAATTTACTACCACAGAAGGAGCGCAGAGGAAGGTGAATACTGACAAAAGAGCATTCTCTTCCAAGCTAACTGCTTTTGAGATGAATGTCAGCTCCTTACTTTATAATGAGACATATCTATAAATCCTTTATGCAAGAGGTTAATAGGAGCTGGCAGTCTCTTGACTCGTGTGGTTCGTTCAGTGCTACAAGGGAAGAACCACAGTCGGCACGTCGACAGAAATGAGCCTAAGTGCCAGGAGTCAAAACTGGTATCCCCCACAGTGATTAGATGGCACATTTGATATATGCTAGAGCAGGACAACTGACAGATAGCTGTGTGGAGGTGGCAAGATCTTATATATAGTAACTACTTCAGCTCCTTAGAACTGAGCTATCCCAAAAGCTGCATACGTTTTTTAAGAAGCCCTAAAAACCTACAGCCAACCACTGTAATGAATTCAGGGGGTAGTTTAATGGAAATCTCAAGAAGGAATGTAATTAGATGAAGTCAATTAGGCTGCTTGGGGATTTCTAGCTGCTGTTGTTGCTATCTGGGAACCCTAATAGGACGATTAGGATTAACTGAAATCAGCCTGATTGATTAGGGCATATAAACCTACATATGCCAAATTCCAGGGGGACAGTGTGCTTGAGCTTGAATCCATCTGGAGCTATGAGTCAGGAGCATGAGTTTACTTTGCTGGCCTTGGAGAAGGCGACAGATCAAGACTGCATATACACAACAAGCAAAGCCAGGCAGTGACACAAAAAGGCTGCTAGGGAAAGGACTGATTTTATCTGTTATGGCGCTGTATGTGGAGGCCATCCAGTCTATCCTGAGGAAGTGAGACTGATACTAAGTAAATATTTTCCTTAAAAAAAAAAAAAAGTGTATATAACAAAATGAATTTATGTATTCTTTGTACAGCTTTTTAGGCTCAAGTCCTTACTCGGTATGGCTGTGAAAATTCCCAGGAGGTCAGAATCTTTTTATTACTGCAATTCTGTTAGTTTCAGAGCCAAATTTGCAAACATGAATTTAAAAGTGCAAGAAAAAACTGTCAATTTTTTCTGATGCTTCTGTGTCATGGGGTCAAGCACACAAATGCTTATTTGCATACATTTAAAATCCAATCTATGCTGTGCAGGGAAACCCCACCTGCAGCCTGCTTGGAGGACAACTGACTTATCTTGGTTGTATTTGTTGAAGAGAAAGATCCTTATGGCCACTAATGAGTTTCAGGAATAAAGACTGGGGAAGAAGGGGAGTTGAGGGGGAAGAGCAGAGAAGAGGAGAAGGGACAGACTAGATCTCTGTTATTCAAAAAAGCTGCTCTAAAGCAAGGTAAAACAGCGCAGGCAGGAGCCTAAGGGATCTGATCCCAGTCATTACCACTCATGCGAGGGAGAGGATATGTCAAGGGTAGGGAACGTCTTGGGGGACCTGCAATATGGTAACTCACTTTCAGCTAAGTGGAGAACAACAGCTTTAGCTGTACAGTTTAATAACAGGCTAGGCCACTTTGTGCACCGGCAGGGCTGTTAATGCACAGTAGTCTGCCTTTCATTGTTAGGAGAGGAACCCCGCAGCTCCCATTTGACAGCCAGGAGTAAAATTATTTTGCCGCTAACATTTCTCTTTGGCATGAGGCAGTGGGGTTGTGCATTGCACTCATCCTGCCTGCAGCCCCCTGCACCTGCAGCTCCCTCCTCACAACACAGGAAGGTTCCCATGGGCTTGGAAGCAAGGGATTTTTGCTTTCCTCCTGTGGCTCTCATGCTATTCAGTTCTATTTGGGTGGCATAGCCGCCTGTGTACCATGGCTGCCAGCTGTGGAGTGCTGTGCAGCATCCTGGAGTGCCTCCAATGGTATTTTGAACAATTAGTAACCAGCCCGGCATGATCATATCCTAATGAATTACTGAACTGCTTTCTTCTGGTTGAATACTGGGCTAAATGCTGAAAGAAAGTGGACACCTGCAGATTGTATTGGCCAAGACCTGTCAGTGAGAATTTGCCTGAGTTAGGACCACAGGACTTGCCTCAACCCTTTTCCAAATATGTCCTATATTGACCTTAATATTGTTAATTTCTCTTGCTGTTTTAGGAAGCATGCTTCACCCAAGCATCCCGCAGCAATTCAAAGGAACAGAGGCCCCTATCATAACACCAAATGCCACAATCACTAAATGGCACTTTCCTTAGTTACCTGTTGACCCGTGAAAACATTTCTCTTCCATTAACTGGGCTTTATTAGGAAATGACAGGGAGAAGAGGATTTTTCCCAGTACTGCCACCTTGCCCATATTATTAATAATCCAGCTCATTTATTCACAAAGCCAGTGTAAATCTTCCAAGAGAAAAGCCATTATAAAAAATAGATTACTTGGAGAAAAATGTCTGAATTTATCCAATATTTTTTGTGTCTCTTGCTCTATTTTGCAGTCTCTTTATTGATACATTAATTTGAATGTTTATAAAAATGCTACTGATCACCGTTGAAGTAATTTTATTCTAAACACTTGCTTCACTGAAAAATATTGTATAATATTCCCAATAACAACCTTAACATAAAATTTGTTGAAAATTATGAAAAGAAATCTCCTTTGAATTTTGCTCTGTAGAACTATTTTGCTATTCCCCCCCGCAACAAATCTGGGACCTTTTTCCTTTTTATAAAATGTTTCATATCTACGGGTCTGACTTGGCAATAGGTGTAATCATACAGGTAATTCTTTTAGTGAAAGATTTTAGTGGAACAGATCACCTCTGACAGAAGATGCTAGTGTGTTTTCTCTTCTATAACAAACCAGTTATAATTGGCTGGGGTGTCTGATAACAGAGATCTTCTTTGTGCTGCTTTTCTTTGCGTGCTATGATACTTCTCATAATCTATTTTTTGTTAAATTTTTTTTATTGCATCTGGTTTGCAGGAAGATTTCATCTGTATCAGAAATGGCTTGACTCTTCATTTTTCGTTCTAGTTTAAAAAACTAAAATCACCATATTTCATGTAGTTAATGTAATTTTTCTTCACAAGGAATCCTAGTACCCAGAAAGTCCTGGATGAGGAACAGAGACTGCAGCCAGCACTTGCTTCTTCGCTAGACCATTTCACAGCTTCTTTCATATGCTGTAAGTTTTCGCAAGATTTGATAGAAAGTCTGTGAGACTTGGGGGGGGGGGCCTGGAAATACAGGGTTGTTTTTAACATGGTGGCATTTGACCAAACAGGAGGGAGGAGGAGGGGGAAGGTGAAAGTCAAAAGTGTAATAGAAGCTGGAAATTCTTGAACAGATGTAGCAGGTGTAAACATGTTTCCTTATTTTGGTTCCTGGATTTAACATCCTCCTACAAGACTTCAATGTGCTCAGAAAAAAGGTTATATGTGCAGATGGTAAACTGCTAAAATGCCCAGAAGGTTCAAACTCATCTGTGCTTGTGAAGACAGGGAGAATTTCCCATCGTGTGACTCACAGGTGTTTGGAGCACTCTGAGTTAGAGGCAGGTTCGGGAGTGCCGGTTTGCTTGAGCAAATGCCTTAGGTCGTGTGCTGGAAATGTGCAGGTTTTTTCTCTTGTGATGTCCAAGTGGCTAAGAACATTAGGAGAGCTCTCTGGAGCAAGGAGGTGGGGAGAGACTTTTTGGCATGTGGTCCACACAGTCATTACAAATTGAGGCTCTGGGCTGTTGCCGTCCCTGGGCTGCTGCTCTCTCTTCCTGACACATTGCGCTGCCTCGGGTCACTGCCTCGCTGCTTGCCTGCCCATTGTAGTTTTGATCATACATTCCCTTTTGGCACAGGACGATTATTTTCTGCGTTCTGCTAGGTCCTCTTCCCGTTTGTCTCTATTAGTCCATGGCCAGCGCAGGAGCGAAAAGAAGCAGGTGTCTTAAACGCTTGGCTGACATGCTGGAATGGGGACGCACCGGGGACAGCTCTGGCTGTGCGAGCACCGCTCACAGCACGCTCTGACCGGCCGTGCTCAGCACTGACAAGCAGCGAGGAAGCAGGGGCCTGCCTCCCAGAGTCCTGCTTGTTATTAATAATAAACATACCTGTCAGGTTGTGTGGAGGGAGGTATGATGACACCACCGCCGGCTGGGCAAAGAATGGGCACTGCCTCCACAGCTTCGCCCTCAACCCAGCACTGCCCTGCGGGCTCCACTCGGGCCACCCCATCTGCCTCCACCGCCGTGTCCAGCTGAGGCCACCCCACCTCCATGTCAGCTGTCCCCACGCCCGTGATGGCTGGCTCCCTGTCTCCAGCCGGATCCTCAGATAGCGTAAATCGGTTGTGTCAGCTGAACAGCTGGCCTTGCGCGCGACGGACGGCCTGCACCAGCATCCCTCCAAACGTGCTGTGGGGTCAAAAAGAGCCTGCCAGCTCCTCCCTGAAGAGCAGCTGGCTCAATCCGTATCTAGGTGAGATGCAAGCTGTGCTAATGGAAAGAGGAGAAATAGTTGCCCACTACTTCCTCCTCCTAGCACCCCTCTGATTTTGCCATAATCTTAAGTCGGTATCAAACCCATCTGCTAGACTCATACACTAGAAAGGGGTGGAACAGCAAGGTGGCAAACTTGTGGGTGACACAATGTTATTTATGGTAGCAAAAACAAGGCACATGACAAAAACATCATCTCATGATACTGAGTAATCGGGTGATAAAACAGGGGAAATGCGGTGTTGATATGTGTATTTTAATGTCAGTGGGCAAAGCAGATGACTTTACATACAGAGCTGAGGGTGCTGGACTCACTGTTAGCTCTCAGAGAAGAAATCCTTGAAGAGCTGTGAAATCTAGACATATTTATGAAAATGTCAGATCCATTCTCAGCAGTGTTCAAAAAAGCAAATCAAATTTTAGGATTTAGTATGGAAGAAGCAAAGCTAAAAACACTGCTGCATCCCAATATAAATACATCTGGTGTGCCTACACCCTGAAAATTGTGTTGTTCAAGCCTGCTACCTCAAAAATGGTGACACTGGGGCCAGAGGAAGGTTCAGGCTGTGAGATGGCTTCTGTGCTAGGATTTCAAAACAGATTAAGAATATATGTCTGAAAAATCAGAATGTGAGGGAGGATATGAGAGAAATCTGTAAAATCATGAATGGCACCGAGAAGGCAAATAGGGAATGATTGTAATTGACTCTCATACCACAAGAACTAGGAGCATGAGATGAAATTATTAGGTGGCCTGTTCAAAACAAACAAAATAAGGGCTCTTCTTTAAACCCTGCTTTGTTGGAGCTGCCACTAATTGTCACAGGATGCTGCAATGTCAAAAATTGATATGGGTTCAAAAAGCAATTACACAAATTCATGGAAGCAAAAATCCATCAAGGGCTATTAAATTTAAAGATACCACATCTGTCTCAGGGAAGTCCCTGAGCCACAGCTTGCTGGAGTTTGGGACAGCATGCCAGGGAACTATCATTGTGTGCTTACCCCTCTCTTATGCTGTTCCCCAGGCATCAGCTGTTGTTTATGTTTGAGACAGGCTATTGGGCTGGATGGACTTGTCTCAACCAGCATGGCTGTTCTTATGTTTGGATGCCAGGAAATTAATTTTTCCACATCCAGTCTGTCGGAAATGATGCCCTTTCTTTCATACAAGGACTTGGGTAGGGTGATTTGAGAATTTGTTAACTCTTGATTATTTTAATCACCTGTAATGGGATTTGAAGTCTGAGGCAATACAGACGTTGCTCTGAGCAGGATTTGGTAGGTACATCCCCAAAGCATGAGAAAAAGCAGGGGGTACAGCTTTCACTGGCTCTTAGGCGCCCTCCACATGTTAATTCCAGACCTAGTGCCCACTCTTCAAAGCCTGAATAGTCAGGGCTTCGCTAATAATCAGAAATCTGAGAGATCCACTTTGAGGTCCCATTGCTGCGGGACTGGAGCAAACTGCAGAGACTCATGATAGCCTAAACCCTCACCATCAGCCTGTGCCAGACAATGGAGCTTTTCTTCCATATTCGTTTATCATGTAGATACATACTAAGATGAAGCCTAGACTTTTTAAAGCTTTTCACCACCCACCAATGTGTCTAGCTGTGACCGATTCCCATGGTCAGCACCTCCGTGATGTGCTTGAACACACGAACAAGGGATCGCAGATCCCCTTTTCCTCCACAGCACCCGTCTCCTTTGCAGGCTGAGGTGAGGCTGGAGGGCAGCAGCTCCGTTTCCAGCGCTGGACCAGTCACCACAGCACACACACCAGAAGGTCGGCCTTTCCCATCCATTATCTTCCACAGCAGCGTGGCCGCAGAGCCATGATGCCGCAATCCCGCACTTCACAGGCGTGCAAAGCTCGTGCAGATCCGAATCTACCTGCAGGAGGACGCTATTAACCAGCTTTCCGGGGGGAAGTCATGTTGGAGACAACAGGCCCCGCGTTGCTGGCAGCTATCGCTATTCCACTGCCTTCCGACTTTTAAAGGGGGATGTCCATGCAATGATTACTGGTGAATTCAATAATAACAATAACAGTTAANCGGCGGCCGCTCCTCCGCCGCCTGAGGGGCCGGGGGGCGGCGGGGGCCGCGCCAAGGGGGGCGGGCAGGATCCCTGCCTTTCCTTTCTCGAAAAAAATACCTCCCTCCCTTTTGAAAAAAACTCCTTCTTTTCGTTAAGGTCTGCGGAGAGAGCTCCGCTTCATCCTCCTCGCCCCACGCACCCCGCCTGGCCCCGAGCGTCCCTCTTGCACCCAACACCCCCTCCTTGCAGCGGCTTCAAGTACGCGCCAGGGCAGTTCTCGCTCTGGATGTTTTTGCGGGAATCTTGGCGTGTTAAGGAGGTGTTTGTTGTCAGGGGGAGGAAGGGGGTGAGGCTGGGGAATGGGCAGATTTCTGCTTTCTGCGATGGTGTGGGTTATTCTCTACCACAGTCCCTCACCCAAAAGAGGTTAGAGGCTTACACATCTGATGTATTATTATTTTTTTTTATTATTTACAGTCAGTTTTTGCCACGTCGTTGTGGGTAAATATTGTAGGGAGAGTAAGTTGTTAAGTGTTAGTAGCTGAAACTGCTGAGAATGGGCTGAGGACATGGACCTATTTGAAGGAGTTCAAAGGAGGGCCACCAAGGTGATCAGAGGGCTGGAGCACCTCTCCTGCAAGCAAAGACTGAGACACCTGGGCCTGTTCCGCCTGGGAAAGAGAAGGCTCCAGGGAGACTTTACAGAACCTTCCTTTATAGTGCCTTTAGTACCTAAAGGGGGCCTGCAAGAAAGCTGGATAGGGACTTTTGACAATGGCACATAGAAATAGAACAAGAGGGAATGGCTTTAAACTGAAAGATGGTGGGTATAGATTGGCTATTAGGTAGAAATTCTATACTGTGAGGGTGATGGTGCACCACAGAAACAGGCTGCCCAGAGAAGCTGTGGATGCCCCATCCCTGCAAGTGTTCAAGGCCAGGTTGGATGGTGGTCTGAGCAACCTGGTCTATGAAAGGTGTCCCTGCCCAGGGAGGAGGGCTGGAACGAGATGATCTTGAAGGTCCCTTCCAATTGAAACCATTCTGTGATTCTATGAAATAAATAAAAGTACAAGTACAGAACAAATATTACGAGATTATTAGGTTTGCTCCGGTGGCTGGGATAGGGTATTGGAGCTTGTTTTACCACCAGGGAAGCTGGGGTGGTAACGGATGGGATCCATGATCTTAGTGGTCTTTTCCAACCTTTACAATTCTATGATTCTATGATTTGCTCAAGGTCATGGAGGGAGCCATGGCAGGTCCTTTCCTGGAGCCAGCTGTTTGATCCTTTTCCTCTGTGTTTGGGAGGCAATAAATGTATTGCCTGTGCGATTTGTTGTGGGTAGAGCCTGGATGGGCAAAGGAACATACTGCCCAGAGGTTATATAGCCAGCAGCTCAGAGGTTATATAGCCAGCACAACCCCAGGACAGAAATGGCAAGTGACTCAAAAGAGAGAGTGTATTTTATTCTTATGTGACTGCACACTAGCGCTTGGCTCTGGGGAGAATGGAATAAGGGGGGGTTTCTTAAAAAAAAATGTAATTTGTAATTTTTTACTTTCCCAGAAGTTATGAGACTGTCAGTCAGCTCTTAGTGCCAAGTCTTGTGTTTGGCACATTCAGGGACAAGGAGGTATTCTGGAAATGGGTGTGGGAGGTGCAGTCACAGGACAGCTACAAATAAAGGCTCTGGTTCACTGTAGCACAAATGTTTCAATACTTCTGCTTGACTCTGGTGCCTCTGCTTATAGTCAGTATTGGAAAGGGTTTTTTTTCCCATGGATGATAGACATCCTAAAGAGTCTCAAAGGGGCAAAGCACGCATACAGAGCAGCTCCAGAGTGGCATTATGAAAACTAGAGGCAAAGAGATCCCTCCTTCAGCTATTTCAATTCCCTGCAAGAAACTTTAGCATGCAGTTGTGATGGCTGTGTTGACGTTTTGATCTGCCTGTGCTGATTCAGCCTGTTCCTGCATCTCACCGTTACTGTCTTGATCTGACAGCAGATCAAGTGCTGATCAAGATTACAAGTGCTGCCTCCCTTAACAAGGAGCACATCTTGCTGGCTGGAGGGTGTGTGCTGCGAGATACTCAGGCCCTGGCACGGTGTGCAGCAAGGCATGTGTCCCATCCAGGAAGCTGTGCTCCTGTAAGGGGGCACCTTCCACTAAATGTGGGAGTGCCTCAAACATGTGCAACTACTGATGAAATGGCAAACCAAAACAAGTTATCTGGGACTGCCACTGGTGATTTCTTGATTGAGCAGGCTGGATTATGTAACCTGAAGAGCAATATTCAACAGAAGAGGAGCTGTATCTTCTACCTGAAAGATGGTATTTTCTTAAAGGTGCTGATTTGATTAAGCGTACCCTTGCCTTAACCCTGAGGAAAAGCAATGCTCCCGCAATGCTTCCTTCTTTCTGGCACACCTTTAATCATCTGTCACACAACTGCAGGTACAGTGACAATGAAAAGATACAAATGTTCCCTGCCTTTGGCAAAGGGAGCCAAGGATGATTGCGTTAGTGTTCTTTCATAACAAACTCCAATCATTGGCAGGCAACTTACAATCAAGGTTTTCTTTCCATCCTCAGCCCCACTGCTGGTTTGAGTAGTGTATCATTAGGATGATTGGATAACAGATTCATGCATGGTGCTGAAATTAAACTTGACCCGTCTAATCACATCATAAATAGCAACTGGAGGTTGGGGGGTTTTTTTTAAGCTGTCAACCACGGATCTTATCTAAAATGTGTTGGCATTGGGGAAACAGTTGTAGGTGGTGAGAGGAGGAAATATTAGCAGAAAAGGTGTGCAAAATATCAAGATGCAAGTTACCTTGCACTCGACTGGTGTTCTTGCTTAGGAAAGTGCTGTGGGAAAAAAATTCCGGTGTATTTGGCAACTCTGAGGCTGAAGATGAGTGCTTCATATGGGACTTCTGCAATTGGTTTGATGTAACTTTGCAAAAGGTTAACTGGCCAGGGCTGCCCTTGTCAGTGTTTGCCAACAGTCACAACAGTGCTTAAGCAGAATTCCCCTTCTACATGCAGAATAGGATATAGCTGTCCTCTCTCACACCACCCTTGAGTGATGAGTATCATACAAGGTCAAACAACCCCTGGTGAAGCTTTAAGGAAGAAAAGACGTGATAGTGCAATGATTTAATAAAGTATCAGAAAAAATAACATAATTAACCTATACACTGCATAAAAATGTAACAGAAACCAAAACAAGAAACAACTTCTCAGCATCTTCTAAAACTTATCCAAATTTTCTGGCACAGAGTGTGATAGAACTGATCCATACTGGTACTTTGGATAGAGGTCTATTGTTAAAGTCTGCCCAGTAGTTTAGGTGTGAAAAAAGTGAAAAAGCAAGAGAGAGTTCACAATATTGTGGTATTTTTAAGGTGATATTTTTAATGTAAGTCATTAAAAAAAGGAAAGGTAGAATGAAATAGCTAGAAGACTGTAAAATCTGCTCCAATTTTATGATGTAGACTATCCCCAAAATTCCTGTGAGGTAGGATAAGTGCATAATAATTGCAGAATTTGACCTGGTATGTAATTCAAAAAGGAAGTGTTAAGAGTATAAGCTGTTACTCCAGGTACCACCTAAAAAAACCCCCAAGCACAAAATTGGTTGGTAGCAAGATCAGCAACATTCTACTGAAAGTCTTTGTTATCTTTGTAGTTGGGGGAAGTTCAGATTTTATATTTCACTGGAAATAGTTAAGGTGACTTTTACTCTTTTTTTTTATTTTAGGAAAAAGCAGAAATTTTAACAATTTTGAAAGTCTAATTCAGAGATGAGAAGGATTTTTTTTTATTTCACTTTTTAATTTACACTTTTTAAAAAGTGTACTAATTAAGAGTAATTAGTAACAGATAAATTAGTGACAGATAAATATAATTATATTCATTTAGTATAACTCTCTTCTTAGTACAGAGTGCCTCCCATTTATGGTCTAGTGGTCATGCTGTCAATATTATTTAATTACAAAACAAACAGGAGATATGTGTGTATTGCAATTGTTTTGGTACTAGATAGCAGGAGTGCTTAGTGATATGACAGTAAAATTAAACCATTTTTCAACTGCCCTATTATCACATAACTAACAGTAATGCACACAGCACCAACTGTTTATGAATACGTGAAGACATAGTGTATAAAACTTAGACATTAATATAACATTTTAACCTAGCCTTCAAAATGACATTCAGATTTTTAAAATGTGTCCAGTATTTGCAATTAGAAATAGGAAATTTTGTGAAAAATTAATTATTTCCCCCCTCTCCGTCCTGAATTATAACACCAGCAATCCTTGATAAAAAGAGATCCTACTAGTTCTTGTCATGTTGGATTTTTAAAAGGATTGGGTGATCTGCCTGACTTTCCAGGCTTCCCCCCCTGAGCATCCCCCAGGTGAAATGTGGCTGAGCAGTTGCTGTCTCTCATCAGTTGTCCCAGCAAACAGGTTTCCATTTCCATACTTGCAGGTGCACCTATGGAAGAAGGCTGAGGAAAAGACAAACATCTAGCACAGATTTTAGACTTCCGAACAATCAGGTAAGTCTCATTGAGCCCTGGGAAAGAATTGATGGATTGCTCGTAATGGATTACCTCCTCTGTATGCCCAAGTTCAAGCACAGTCATGCAGAACCAAAAATGAGTCCCTCCCTGTGCCCACCATTTTAACGTGATGTTTTTGCTCTGGACCTTTTTGTTCGGTGCTCTCAATCACTTGCTGTCTTTGGTTATTTCACAGAGAAGAAAAAAAATTTCAGAGTTTAAAACAATGGCTTCCACAAAGACAGTGTGTCCAGCCTTTAAACTAGTGGTTTTCTATCTTAGGGTTTTTTTTTTTAAATTTGTGACTGAAGCAACTATTAACCCTTGTGTATCCAGTTGGCACCCAAAGCTGACAGTAGGCTTGCTTGTCTGATTACCTTTCACAGACCTCCCTTCGAAGTAAGCCCTGGGACAGGAATCTGCAAACCAAAGGTAGAAAAAAAGTCTCACTGTGATGACACATGACTGGAGACAGAAGATACGCAGGGATTCACTTCTTAGACCAAGAAAAACTACACTGCTGGCAAGCTACCTTTAGCAAAGAATTATTTCATCTGCCATTAATTATTTAGAGTACATGCTCACTTTTCTTATAGATCTCCACAGATCCAAACTAAACAGAGCTTCATTCGCCAGGGCCTTTAAGTAGTGCCACGATGCAAATGTTAGAACTACAGCTGGTTTCCCATTTGCTGGATACAGATATTCAAACATTCTATTCCCAGTGAACACGTTGGGCACAACAAAGAGCAAATGATGAGCCTGGATTTGTCAGGTATGTAATGAAAGAGAGTAACACACTGAAGAGGATGAATTTCAAGTGCAACCAATAAAAACAATCTCCTTATGAAAGTGTTTTAAATAGATCTGATGCTAACAGGATGAGAAATCACAGAAATCAAAAGCTAGCCATTGCAGAATGAAACCTACTGCAGACAGAGGAATTGTAATTTTATAGGCAACACTGAATTCAGTTCCAGGAAACATAGCTGTCTTGATAACCCCATTCAATGAGCTACTCAAGATGGGAGCAGTGTGAATAAAAAGCCTTCTGAAACCATAGAAGCAGCATGCAGAAGCTAAGGTGAAAAAGCTGTAAAATTACGGGAAGGTGTCACAACCTGTCAATTTATTAGCAGATGCTTCTAAATCAGTATTAGGAACAAAATATTAAAACCTTCAAAAGTGGCATAATGGAACTGTTCTGAAAAAGGATAGAAAACATGTGCCACAGGACTGGGGTTTTCAGGACTTTTTCTGATGGTCTTTGTATACCACAAAACAGGTCACAAGCAACTCTGTCAGTTTTTCAAAACAGTAATTATTTTAAGCATATGGGACTGAAAAATCTTTGCAGTGACTTTTTGAGCAAACTTTTTTAGTCGGGAATAACAGCTAAGCAAAAGAACAAGGAGCTGATTTTCCTCTACCTTCTCTTTTGTTTAGAAAGTGTAAAATGCTATCATCAAGTCAGAATTTTCTTTTCCCACAGGGTTGTGTTAATATTTTATTTCCAAAGATAGGCATGACTGTAGCTAGTGACAACAGACAGTCTATGCAGTCTAACCTAATATTCCGGGGTCACAGCCTTTGATTGAGAAGGCTTTTGGCCTCTGGGGTTAAACGAGAGGTGGCTTTAGCTGAGTGTTGAGAGCACTGATTCTCATCAAAAAGCTGCTTAACATCAGCAAGAGCAAAACTGAGAATATATCACTGAATAAAAACCTGGAACTAGATCGCTCCTAACAAAGCTGAGGGTAGGATTGCTTGTGGTGGGATGATGGAATTACAGAGGCAAGTCCCAGGTCAGTTTGCTGATAAAAAGGTTGCTTAACTGCTGCAAGCATTGATTTAGCAGCAAATGGTGTTCCTGACAGAAAGAGAGGAGAGTGTAAGGGTGAAGGAAGGGATAAACCACCTATCTGGCCTCTTTAAACACGATGGAGCTTTAAAATAATCCTGACAGCTTGTTTGCTGATGGCACAAAGGAGATCCTGACCTGATGCATTAATTTTGTCAGGCAGGTGCTGCCAGTCAGGTTAGGATTGGGTGAAATGGCCTTCCAAGGTACATGGCAGCCTTAAGCCAGATGGCATAAACAGAACAAAAGAGTCATGGAGGAAAAAGGCAGGCAGCAGGCCGGAGGCAGGCTGTGGGGTGCAGCAGGCTGTTTGGAACCTCACTGTAGGGTTGCTGCACTAGCCCAGGGCCACAGAGCTCTTACAGCTCGCACTGGAAAAGAGCTGGATGTGCTCATGGTGGCTGGGCAAGAAAGGACAGGATGCGACTGAACCCTTCTTCCTCATGGCCAGTGGTCTCAGCTAGATCGAGGGGATGGGGATATCAATTACCCCGAATGTCTGTCCTCCTCCGATAAGGTGTGGCTAAGCAGGCCAGTGAGTCCTGTGGGGCTGGAGGTGGCTTGTCTCTCCTGTTGACACTGTTCTACTTCGCTGAAGCACTTCAATCTGTGCTGGAATCCATGTGTTTCCCCTCTCCAGCAAGTGCCCTAAACCCTTCACTGAAGAGTTAGTCTCATGCTCTCTGACTCAGTGAATATGAAGGCATTGTGAGGAAAGTGGAGCACATCCAAAAGGAGAGATTGAGGCAAAATGGCCTCATAAGGTAATCTCCTTACATTTAGAGCACGCTTCTGAGGCTGTGTCTCAGTGCTTTGAGTCCAGTTCCAGTGCACCCCCTATGCCATTAAATATATCCCAGCTAGACTTGTATTGCAAGTGCTGACATTGGGTTCACACTGGTTCCAAAAATGTTGATGGGCTATCTTCAACACCCAGCTTTATGCTGACTGAGACTGGCTGTTGTCTTGCAGCCAGCAAAAGGTCAGTGTAAGGATAAAGGCAGCATAAAGACGAGTCACATGGCAGGTTCAAGGGAAATAAGCCTGAGAGCTCCCCTCTGGCCTGGATCAGATTGGTGCATGTACCAACTTGTACAAATCTAGGATTGATCCATAGATTCAGGGCCAAGTGACGAGTTCTCAAATCCTTGTTCTGAGACTATGACAGAGAATAATTATTTTAGAGTGGACTTTTAAAGATGCTTGCTTGAGAGGGGAGATCTGCTAAGACTCTGATCTAGTGACTATCAACTTATTGAAAATGTAAGAAATTAATAACATGTAAACCTAAGAATACCTAATGCCTCTTTTGGCAATCTTATTGTGACAATCTTACTAGAGTTTTTTGAAATGTTTCCTTCAAAGTTTTAAACTGAATTTCCACCCCCACCCTCCAAATCATTTTTTTAAATTTTTCAGAATACCGGTATTCAGAAGAAATGACATCCCAAACTCCATCTTCTGCTGAGAAGTTTAGTTTAAATACAATATATCTATAACTGGATGCTTCATGCAAAGAGATGCTTACCCTCTACAGTGCTTGGAGAAAATTCACCCCCTTCCTCAAAGGCTAAACCAAATACATTTTTCAAAGGTTAAAGCAAATATATACTGGTCACTGTCTATTAATTAAGAAATAATGGTCTCAGCAAAGGACATTTCCTAGGGATAAAGGACTGCCTGCATGAGTGGATGGCCTGAGATTTTTAATTAAAGGTGCAAGCTCCCTCTGTTCTGGCATATGAAATTCCATTTAAATTAGGTTCTATTGAGTTCAGAGGTTTTTCATGGCATGAAGTTCACCAGTGCTGACAGGTCCACGCCCCCTGGTTTAATGGGTGGAAACATAGTCTAGAAAGACAACTTTTGACTGTCTCATCAGTGCCAAAGTATTACTGCTGTGAATGTGGGCAAAGATATCCATTTGTGCTGCTGGGGCCTTCAGTAAATTACAGCTAGTTCATCTGCAGTAGGGAAGGAGTTTTTTTCAAAGCTGTGGGTCTGTGAGTTCATACCAGAGAATCTTTTCCATTCAGAGTCTACACTGAATCCCATCACAGACCATCACCTATGTAGAGATGGAGGTGGAAAGTTGGTAGGACACGGGTCTATGGAAGTAATGATAAAAAGATAGTGCATGAAAACCAGAGACGTGGCATGCCTGAGAACAACTAGGAGAAGCCTCCTTATGTGTCGAACAGGCCGTGTTATTAGCTGTGGCTTAAACATGAGATAAATTAAAACCCCTTGAGTCTGTTTCCTTAAAAGCAGAAGAAAATGCAACTATACGAGTTTTTGCTGTTCAAAATCAAGGATCTTTCCCTGCCTGAGCAGAGATTATGCTATATGCAACCTTTGTTCCAATCAAAGATCCCCAAGGGCCAGCATCGGAGCTGCTGCCAGAAGCAGTATCTCTGCAGCTCTGTCAGGCCCGGACAGGAGACCTGTTGGGCACAGCAGAGATGGGTCTAACCCAGAGCAGGAATGCTGAAGTTGCCTCTGTTGCCCATAAAAATGTCCCAACAGCTCAATCCCACACCTGTCTTTCATTGCTGAGATGGGTCTTACCCAGAGCAGGAATGCTGAAGTTGCCTCTGTTGCCCATAAAAATGTCCCAACAGCTCAATCCCACACCTGTCTTTCATTGCTGAGCTGGGCCATTATTTCTGTCTTTAGTTTGTCTGAAAAGCTCATGTATTATCTCCCTCTAGTACTCATTAGCAAAAGAAAAGCAGGATCAGGCCCTAAATTTATGGAAATTAAATGCTGTCAAATCTGTTTAACTCCTCTAGGACTTTTTCACAACTTTATTATAGTTGCATCAGAGGCTGTTTTGTTAGGAAATAGTAACATATTTTCTGCTCCCCCACCTTATAGCACTACTGTAGAGAAACTGATCTGACAGGGAGCAAAAATACACTGTTGGAAATAAATTCGGTGTTATGCTGAAAGTCAGCCATGAAACCTCACTGAAGATGGTGGGTGAGAAAGCTTCCTTTCCCTAGGAAAAGAACTGCCTTCTTTTCGGGACATCCTCATTGAGACTCCAGGAGCCGCACCATAACATTCCACACCCTACGTACTGCGGCACACATGCCTACAGTGCTGAACTGTGGGGGCTGAGGCACTTCTCCAGGATCCAACTGCAAAAGCTGGGGACAAGGTGGCATATGATGAAATGGAGCAACTCAGAAAGTGACAGCAGAAACATCAGAGAAGCAGACATAGGAAGTAGCAAGGACACGCCAGAGCCAGCAAGGAAAACCCTTGTAGCCTGACCTTGAGAGAAACCTCGGAGAGAGATAACTTGAGTTGTGGCTCAAAAGAAGCTTGGAAGTGCGAAAAGAGAAAACACTGACTATTGTTTTGACTCCTGCTGTGCCCAGAGTAACGGGACATTGTGTACATTCTTTCTAAACAAACAGAAGCACATTAAAAAGCTCAATTCACTCCCTCATCTGTTTGTTCTCCAAATCGAAACAACCTGTAGGGACCCTGAATATTGGTCAACTACCTGGGTCAAAGAGGGTAACAAGAAGTATATTAATAAAGGGAACTTTCTCCTCAGAACTGATTTTGTCTTTTCTTGTTTCTAGTAAAAGATTTTAGTCCTTGTTTATGGTGATATTGTCATTAGCATTGTCATAGCAACTGATAAACAAGGAGAAAGCGATGTGCAACAACTTTTTCAATTTTTTTTAAAAGGCAGTCCAAATGTCTTACTAACAAGTAATTTGGTGACAGAATTTAGCAAAGTGGATGCACAGTAAATGGATTTGTCTTTAAACATAATGCTCTTTTCCATTTTAACTGAGCCTAAAATCATATCTTAAAAGGATCGGCAAAAAGCAGGGCTTTATGCCTCTTGAGTAGTTCCATGTGACATATGGTCTTTCCAAGCAGTAGTTTTGTCGGCTGCGCACAGTGGCAGCAGATTTGAGCTAATGTTCCTGTGAAAACAAGTAAGGGTTTATCCAAAAACTGAAGAAGGGGAGGAGAAAGGCACCTTTGCCCTGCTGTACAGAAAAAACAAATCGTGTCTTACGTCAAACTTACGACATCCCTCTATAAATGTAGCAGCTACTGGTAATGACTAACTTCAGCGCACGCGCTGGGCGGCTTGAAGAGGACTCAGTGCCCTGTTTGATTCCCTGCCCACCAGTCATGCTCCCAGGAGAGTTTCAGCCCTGTGCCGCCCTCACGCCTTGGATGGAGCAGGGTGGTTCTCGAGAACAGGTGGGGCATCCCTGCCCGGAGGGGATTAGCTCCAACTTTTCCTATGTGGCCACGTCTCCAGTTCCCAACATAGATGCTTATAATCAGCATCAAGCACTGGCAAGCACAGGTTGCTTTTTGGTAGATGCATCTCCTGGAGTGCTGAAGAGCACCCTGTCTCCATGCTCCCCAACATCCTGCTTCACTCTGGAATAAGGGTTGGGCACTATTTACTTAGCAGCTGGGCAGCAGTGCAGGGCAGGATGAGCCTCGTGCACAAATACACATGCCCTGTGTTTATTTTAGCACACGACTCTGCCTAAATATTGCCCTAAAATTATTTTTGAGCTCACTGCCCCCTCATTTGGGGGCCACTGCCACTGACTAGCACTAGAAATAGTCCCTGTAAGTTAATTGGTGTTGGCATAACAAGTGCAGGAAGAAGGCAAAAATTACTGGATTGCAAAGCGTTTCTGCATCTAAAGAATTCTGCTATAGTAGTTGTACACACACACACAGAGGATGCAAATAAACAAACATATGCTCATGTGGTTATATTCTTGCATACACACATGCACACATACACATATTTATACTTACATTTATATATGTATATGCAGAATGACTTTAAATAATAGGTAACACAGTAGTGAAAATTGAAATGTAAAATTTAAAAAAAATTTCCTGCAGCTTGATAACTTCACAGAAGGCATGTTTTCAGAAAAGCTTTCAATGTGCTTGAATGGCCCTGTGATGCCTTTGTAGGAATGAGTGATTTTTCTGTTATTCTTACAACAATGCAATAATTTTTAGTTTGAGTTCCTCAAGGCCCTCTCATCAGCAAGAATGAATTCCCTTCATTCTGAAGCTTTTCATGAGCACTTCTCTCTACCCTGCTGTCTGTGCCACTCTTATCCCCAAGCATAGGTGTCATTTTTGTTTCTGTCTGAAGTTCAGTGAGATTTTTTTCTGGGAGGTAGTTGAGATCTCTTTGTAGCAGCCATGCAAGTTTTTCAGAATTGATGTGAGGTTTCACAGTTGTGGCAACACTGCAGTTTTATACAACTATGACCTGCACTGGGGAACATGGATAAAGATACTGGTTCAGAGGGACACCCGAAGCAGGACTGAAACGTTAAGGGTCCCGCCTATGGATTGTCCCAAGTCCTAAAACTACAGGGGAAACAGATACATATTTCATTTGAGACTTAGCACTACACTTAGGTATAGATCTGCCTGTAGTAAAACAACACAGTGGAGAGTAGGAAATTACTCTTTTGCATTACATAGATACAGAAGGAGCAGGCAGGGGCACAAAGCAATATCCACTGTTGGTGATAGCCAGAGATGGATGGCGTTATGAAATAGGAGGAAACTACAGCTCCTGAAAGTGTCTTTCCATGTCTGAGTTTCTCTTGGGACAGTGGCACCATACAGAGTTGCTAACCCTGAGGCAGTAATACTGGACCTTAACTATTGCATGCTTACAAAGGACACTGTGGGAGACACACTGCACACAAACTGCTCTGCTACAAAGTAAGAAAGACTTTGCTGACTCAACAGGACTAGGTAACAAATGCACCTTTAAAAATGGCTCTTTCTCAGTAAAGGGTAATCGGTTCTTGCTTTTTCTCATTGTGTGAGATACTCTATAGACTTTATTCATTAGAGAGCACTCTGCAAAGTTGAAGTAAGAAATGGGAAAAATAAGAATGGCAATAGAGTTGTAAATTCAGCTTGTATGTCAGGGTAATTACAATAAATTGATACACTTTCTGTAAAAAACACTGATTGATGATGCCATTCCTAGAATAAAAGCAACAAACATTCAGTATGCCAATATATGCAAGGTATAGATGAAGATGGGGCTGTCACAGAATCACAGAATGGCTGAAGTGGGAAGGGACCCCTGGAGATCATCCACACCAACCCCTCTTCTCAATGCAGTGTAAACTAGAACTCAGTCCTCAGGGCTGTGTCCACTGAGGCTCTCAATGTCTCCAGGGAGGGAAACCTCACATCCTCTCTGGGCAATTTATCCAACTGTTCAGTTATCCTCACAGTAAAAAAGTCACTGGCCTCCAGCTGGACATGCCAGCCAGATCACAAGCCTTTGAGCCCAGCAATTGTGCCAGTTTACAATCCACCTGTAAATTGACAGTCCACTGTCCATTTATTTACTACATAATTCATCAGTTTGTTGAATGTTCTGCAAGTGGTGTTACTGGAGACAGACTCCTGCCAAAATTGAGAGAAATCATATCCATTGTTCTCGCCTGATATGCCAAGCCTGTCACCTCATCACTGAAGTTTATCGGTTTGGTCAAGCATGCAATAACTGCAGTGTAGACCTTGCTGGCTTGATAGGAGAGAGCCAGATAACTTCTAAGGAATCATTTATTTAATGATGTCCGACTTCCTGATCACAAAATCTCTGTGAGCAGACTATGTGGAGTTTCCCCATGTCCCATTGTGTGTCTCCCCTGTGTATCACACATCCTGATATTGGAGTCACTCTTGGTCTGCATGTCATTCACCAGGTTGATTATAATGTTGACCTAATGTTCAAAACTTAGCCAATCTGAGTGGCCATTTATTCATGTAACATGCTTTGGTTCCCTCATTAATTCTTAGAATGAGGTTTCAAGTACATCTTGAAAGTCAGAATTGGCTTTCAGCAAGTATTGATATGCGGTAAAAAAACAAACACTGTATTTCATGTGCAATACTATTTCTTTTTTTTTTTTTTAACAGGAAAATTCAGGGAAACTTAGACATGGACTGAAGACATTAAGTTAAATTGAGAGCTAAGATCACCCCAAAAATACTGACAATTTAATGGAGGACAATTACTTAAGAAAAATACTTGCTTTGCTGTTCTTAGAGTCAGATTTGTCAAGATACTATGTAAATCCTGGGGACGCTCTGACAGCCTGTCATGTTTATTCCATTAGCAGGTTCTCAGCTCCTGGGTTCCTGGTGGAAGCAGACCCATGAACAGAAAATAACTAATGAACTCCAGTCTCCTGAGCTGCCCTGCAAGTTTAGTGGGCCTTGCTGGAGTGGGCAGAAAAGCTGGACTTAAGGACAGGATTTAAGCTGCTTCTGTTCTTACTTTTCCAACCTTTTCTTGAATGGAATATCAGATTCTTTAGGCTGAATTAGACAGGGAGGAGTAGAAACATCTTCTGCATCTCCTTTAATTCTTGATATCTTTGCAGCAGCTGTCAGCTTTAGTTTGTTCATCGATCATTCAGTTGAGCAAGAGCAAGAAGATGAAGGACCATTCACCCCTTGATGCTGTTAACAAGCCTGTCAGGCTTTGACAACTTAAATGAGAGACATTTCATAAAATTATGAGTGAAATTTTAAATGTCTCATTGAGGCATACCACAAAATCCTTTGCTGTCAAATGAGCACTTGGAGTAAGTTGTTTTTTTTTTTCCCTGACTCAGCACTCTGCTCACGTCAGACCCATCAGGTTTTTGGAAACATCTCCTTTTTACAGGGGGCATGCTCAGCAACATTAACACAAGCATTAACACTCAATTTACCTGCTGACATTACCGTTGCACATCAGTGCTGTCATTTATGTGCACACAGCAGAAGGACATGATAGTTTAATGAAGACTCTTTAGAATGGACTAAGCTTCTCCGTTTCCCTATCAAATACCACTACCTGATTTAAACTGACAATATTTCACAACCCATTCGAGGTACTTTTTCTCCCCTGCCATCGCCTGAGTGGTCCACATGGTTTTAAGGTGATTAGTCCCACAACAAGAAATATGTGTAGTTTTTAATGACTCTTTACTGCAGCTGTGTCCTGACTGCGCACATATTGCAAAGGGTATCTCTTTGGCCCTTGGCCCAAACAAAAGGCCTGTGCAGTGGGAAGTGCCACCAGGGCTCCTAAGAATAGCTGTGGCCCAGCTCTGTGGCACAACAGCTGCAGGAGCCCTAAAATCTGCCATGCTTGAGGAAACTCATCACCCAAAGCACCAGAGGTTTGTCTGTCTGCCTTTCACTGGGACAAACGTGTCCCAGCAGCCTCTATGAGAGCTTCCCAAATTTTGCTCAAGGTACTCCAAAGTTGGGTAGTTTCTTTCAATAAAGGTTTCAGCTAAGGAGAGCATAAGCAGCCTTTGCTGAGTAATGACTGCAAACCCATTTGAACAGAAAATTTTGTTTCACAGTGTCCACATGTGTGGTGCCAGAAGAATCTATTATATTACATGTATAACAGCTATTGTAAGCTTGCTTCAAACACAATAGGTATCTGTTTTTGAGCCAGTAGCCAAAACCAGTTGCAACCATGCAATTTATAGCTAACTAGGTAATCCATCAGCACTTAGGCTCCAGCTTGGAAAAATATTTTGAATACCAGCTTAACTTTATGGTTATATGCATTGATTTCAGTGGGGCAAACATATATATATAGAGTTATGTGTGACTGGAGCTATGTGTGATTAAGTGCATCACTGGAAGAGTGTCATTAGAAAACCCCCTAAATTTTAGCTGTATGAATTTTTCTAGAGATAAATATAAGAACACCTTGGCTGGCTCTTTTTCTTTTTGGTGTAGTACAATGTAAACAAGGTCCTATTACTCTGCAATATTGATGGCATACCTTCATGCATAGGTGATAACACTTTCCCAGCATATTATAAAATTTAAAACTGATCTTTTCCACTGCTGCGGTGTTTGGTTTTTTTTCCCCAGTTTTACTCCCCAGAATCTTCTAGAAACAATAATATTGATCCTGTGTGTTCAAACTATACAAGGAAGAGGAACCTATGCAGTTTCCTAATCTCTCAGTCTGTTCTTCTCCACTGCCCTTCATTATCTGTACTTTTTTCCATGCTCAGGGATGAATATACTTTCTGTCAGAGTTTCAGCATATTTTCCTGTCACACATTCTCCTGCTTTGAGCTCTTTTGTTCTAATACTCTTGACATTTAAGCTAGGCACTTTAAAGGTTCTTTCTCTTTACTTTATTCTATGATTTATTGATTACTTCCAGCTTCTGTTTCCCTAAGCCTATTTCCTTTCAAGTTTTCTCACCCTTCCGACTTGTTATTTCATCTCTCAACACAAATAATGCTTCAGAGTCCCTGTTTTAAAGCCACCACCACGGCACAATTTTTTCTCCCATTGGCTTGGCATAGCAGCATTTTTTTTACACACCGAGGCCCAAAGACATTGTAAGTGATTACAGGGGTCATTGTTGCTGATGAATGTGTCACGGCCACACATTTACAAAGAGCCTGCTGAGCTGCACTGTCCTTTGCAAGTGGGCCCTGAAGAAGTCATAGGCACTACTCACAGATCAAGGGGCGGCTCAGTGTGGGAAAGTGACACTCTGCACTGAGACACAAGTCGGCATTGTATGGGGAGAAGCCCCCTTCCCAAAGGCTGAGCAGTGCTGGCTGTGTGAGTCTGACTTAGCACCAGAGCAGCACGAGGTGCTGGATGAGGGGGCTTGCCTGCAGTTTAGGATTATTGCGCCTACATGTTGTGGCACACATTCTGCACTAATTGCTACCCGGTGGGAGCCATGCAGTTGGTGACAGAGTGTGGCTGTGTGTGTGCTCCCCATCCGCATTTCTGCAAGACACTGTTTGTCCTGGGGTTGCTCCTATAAAAGGAGGCTTCCACGCACCAGAAAGACCAGTTCTAGCATGAGAAATGCAGCAGGAGCTGTATTAGGTGTGGGTCTCAGTGTGAGTCTTGGACTGAAGTTACCTAATTTGGCTGCATCCCTGCTTCCCTGCCATGATGTTGGCATAATATTTGTGTCTGCCTTGGCATCTTCCAGTGTCTCAAGCTATACAAATAGTGTTGAAATTATGAGATGGGAGAGCCTAGAATGAAGCAAAGCATTGCTACTGTGAGGCCAAACCCTATACAAGGCTTTGAATGGCTTTCCTTCTCTGTCTCCTGCTCTGTTGTGGTAAAGGACTGGAAAGGACCCTTGTCTTTCTCACAGAGATGTCTGTGCTCCCATCTCGGACCGAGTGACACATTGGGCCCTATAATTTCACCCCTGTGCCCAAAGTAATGCAGTGATCTGCTGCTGTACATATGCAACAGGAAAACACAGTAATTCAGCTAGACTCAACTAGGAATTTGTACATTAGGCATTAAGGGGTAAATTGCCCAAGGTGACAGCTGGATTCTGTGCAGTAGAGCACTGTGTTTGGAGGGGCACTTTTGCCCACTTCCAACTCAGATACAAGAGGGTAGTGGAGCAGACTGTAACCAACACTTGCATATCAAGCATGCTCTAGTCAATTAGCTAGTGATTTTTCTGTCAGCCAGGATTGTGTGCAAATGAAGAGATATCAAAGATGTAGAAAATGATTGAACTCAGCTGAAAATGTACCTCCTGCTCGAGTTCTAAAGTAAATAAAGACTTCTTACTAGCAAAAAAAAGAAAAAGAGCATTTTTCTTTACATTTTACCGTTTCAATAGAGATGAAAAATTAAATTGCCAATAAAATTTTATGAGAAAGGAAATTCTTGTTAGAAATTTTATCTCAGAGTATTGATTTTGCTACTGTGAAGAAAATTGCTCTCTAAAAGTTAATAAATAAAAGCAAGCAAGGATAGACTTTTAATTGATTTAATTTAAAATCTTCTAACATATGCAATAGTGGTAAGATTATATTTCAAAAGGAAGATGTAACTTGCTGGTTTTCCTACATTTAAATGTCAGTTAGAAGATTTTAAACTGTGAAAAGTTGGTCTTAGTTGTATGTTAGTCTATGAGCACAACTCTTTATTAATCTGTGAATATAGATGACTAAATCATTGCCCTCTGGTTTGTTTGTCACCATATCTGATGCACACACCAGCAGAATGTTACTCTGGTTCATTTTACGTGCAGCACACCAAAGGGGTTTGTTGTCCTAGAGGCTTAAACTACGTCTTACTGTACACTAAAAATTCGGCCCAAATGATACTGCCAAGGCTGAGAGATTAATAAATTGTAATAACAGTGCTTTTATTAACACCAGAAAATTGGAAGTTATGCTTCTGGTAAGAAAATGGATTTTACCAAAACCAGCTATTAGTACAAAATAATTTTGTTGTGGTTTTATACATAAGTATGTGTATATCGACATATGGACATATGTATTATACACATGTACTTGCCTTCCTGTAGGCAACCACACAGTGACATTTTCTGAGGAATAAGAAGCTGAATGAGCAACTAAGACAAAGCTGTGTTTTTTTTCTTTTTCAGGAGTGGAAATAATATTAATCGACTATGTGGCTAGAAATTTTTGGATAAAGCCTTCAGCAAGTTCCCATTGATTTTCTCATTTCACAATCTCCAAAAAAGACAACAAAAAAAATAGTCAAGATCTTTCAAGATAACATTCTTCTTGTATAGGAGGAATTTTAGCTTTTTTTAAAGACGCTGTTGGTTTGTTTCTTCCAGAGTGCATGGAGAACTGCCTGAAAGCAACCAGAGCATGTTCCTTCCTTAGGACTTTAATATGATCCATGGCACCCCGGTGCTCTGCCAGCTCCAGAGGCACAATACAAGTGAGGGATTCTGTGTTGGACACCCATGTGCCAGAGTGAGGCTCTTACATGGGTTTTAATGTTGTTATCCTCAGATGAATTTGAGTGAGGCAAGCTCAGGAGCTGACAAGCACAAATAAATCTCCAAGTGAATGACCTGGTGGTTTGTGTGTGTTCTTCTTTCCTATTTAATTTTATTTTGGGAGTGGCTACTGTCTTATGCTGTTGTAGCTTTGTTTTTTAATCTCACAGATGTCTGCCAGCTGCTAGATACTCAGAAGAAGACAGTCACTTGGGCTCTTTCCCGTAAGCCATGTCCCCACATAAGTTCTCACACACAGAAAAGAAATTCAGGGCAACAAAGAGATATCGGTGAAAAGGTTCTTTTAGAGTAAAAATTTGGTGGAGATTAAAATAGGGCAAAAGTTCAAATGAGAACAAGCCACTGCCAAACAAGCAAGAATCTTGGCAAAAAGGAAGGAAAAGAAACATTGGTTTAAAAGGCAAGTAACCATGGCGAGGCAACAGCTCAATGCTAGAATCTGGTTAAGAACTAATATCACACAGAGCTGTGATTGTTTATTCAAGGCTAGCCCATGGGAGAACAGTTGTCTCCAATGAGTGTTCTCACAGTTTGGATCCAAAATTATAACTGCATTTTTTTAAGCATCCAGCACTTCATCACTACCCATTTACTGTTAGACAAAAGAAGAAGAAAGTACAAAGTTTTTTTCTTCGTGTCTCTTGTGTGTTTAAGGCAGAGCTTTACATATGGAAAGGCATTTCATGTCAGCTGTTGAACTGGTAACATGCTATTCTGCAGCAGTTGCCAATGGAAACTGTTGATACATTTTCAGTGCCTCTCCCAAGTTTCAGAAGAAACTGGAAGCAGTGTATGGTTTAGGGATGTTTTGTTTGCGTGGGTTTTGGAGGGTGAGAGGAGAGGTCTTGCACCCCTGAGCTGCATTACTGTAGTTGCGACACAAAACAGCTAATGGAGTGTGGGAGCTAACAGCTGTGGAATTAAGTTTAGGCATGAAATAAAAATAATGGCAGCTTTGATACAAGTAATAATTTACTAAAGATGTTTTGTGGCTATCAGCAAACTCACAGCATATGCACACATCCATACACCTGCTTAAGTTGTGCACCTGTTGTCCTACAAATAAATCAAAAGGGAAAAATGGAAGCTTCCAATGTTCTGCTATAAATAAAAGATGATTAATACCATTATAGTGACAAACAGGTATTGGCAGCACACAGAAAAAATGCAAGATTGTCATCTAATTTGTGCTTTTGTTTCAACATCTAGATGAGCTTGGAATACATATCCAGTGCTAGAGGGCACAGCTGCAGCCCAGCAGATGAGAAAGAGAGAGCAGGTCACATTCATCTCTCACTGTAAGTCAAAAGTAGCTCAACCAAAGCAGGAATTTTCATGGAAATGAATGCAATTTGATTTTTCTACAAACTGGAGGATTTTTTCACTTACATGAATTTATCACTCAGAGCTTCTTGGGCTAAACTAAGACACAGTGATCTGTACTGGGTCTGCAGGTCTCAGCACTTCTGGGAACCTGACATGACAGCTATTCTTTGGAGACCTATAGGTCTGCGTGGAAGGTCTCTTTTTGGAATTAGCATAAGCATCCTTATAAAGATCTTTCAGGCTAAGACCTAAATCCCAACATTTGCACTTAGTGGAATCATTTACACATGCGCAGAGGGCAGCTTTGAATATTGCTGGAGTCTTTGGTCTCTTCAAGTCAACAGGGCACATGAAAATCGCTGTGTAGACACCTTCAAAGCTCCCGTTTACCCACAGACTAATTACAATTTAGGCAATAGAAGCACAATATCTTTGAACTTAGCTGGCAACACGGGCTGTCAAGGTGATTTTGAAATTTTTTTCTTAAAGGAGACGATTGGATTTTAGAAGGTACAATTTATTTCAGTGTGTTAATGGCATCTGAAGTGTATTTTGCTCATTCTTGAGTAAATGCAGCATATATTAGGGGAAGAGGGACAGAAGGCTCTGTGTCTGATATGGCTGCATTTTCCCTATGCCTTTACAGTTCCGAGGAGAATCTCTCCAAACTCACAGCTGCCATTGTATCAAGCCAAACTGCTACAGCACATTAGAGAGATATGGCCAACTTTCCATTCGATTTGTTGATTTGCCAGTCATCTTAAGTGAAATCACTCAGAGCAGGAGTCCCTCCTCAGTCTTTCTATATGGAAAAAATCATAACCTTGTCTTTTTGTGATGCTCTGCATCCCACCTGCACAGCGCTAATCTCCTGATGTCAGACTGTATCCCTGGCACATCAATGGAGATGCACAGGAAGGACAGAATTTGGCACATTGGTTTTATCTACTTAGGAGCACAGAGGTCTTCAGGAGCACAGAATCTTTACACTTATTTTTATTATTATATATACTTTGCAGGGGGCAGAACAGGAATGCCAACATTTGATGCCATGCTCCTGTGCGGGGCAAAATCCGCTCTCAGATTCTTTCTGCATATTTCTGATCTGTGATGAAGATCTCTGTAGTTTCATATTCACAGCCTGATCCAAAGGGCACCGAGTCCCTCTCTGCACGCATATATCCCTGCTATAAACAGGCGCTTGCATGGAAATCAAGAGGCAATCCAAAGCATATGTGAAAGCGAACTCGGCCCACTGTTAGTGCATATCTTAAGTCTGCTACAGAGAAATATATGTTCCATTTTTGTGTTATTGTTTTTTCCTTGGTTGACAGTGAGAGCCTTTGGATTCTGCAGTATGGAGCGAGGACACATTGTCACTCTTCCTTGATGATTTTCGCCTTCTTCACCATTGTCAGGAATTCACAATCCAAATGACTCACATTATGTGAGCAAATATTGCCTTAGTTTGAATGATTTTATTTTTGTTGCAATCACCTTTGAATGTTACTATAGTAATATCTCTGGTTTTCCCTGTCAAGGAACTGTCACAGACAATTTCATAAACCTTTTATGCAGCTACAGTGCAAAGAAAACAATGCATATATTTTACTATTATGCTTGCCTGTAGATAATAAGGATATTTTAAATTTATAGCACACAATTGCATCATAAGGAAAGAATACAAAGATGCCAGAATCAGAGAAGTTAAAAATGAAAAAATATTGAAATTGAGGTTGATATTATCTCCCTTACTCAACCTTTGCCCAAAACTCATCCCATTCATGCCTTTTTTTCTGGGCATGAAAGTTACGAGAAACTGGAATTGGAAAAGAAAATTCCCTGGCTTTGTGCTCCAGTGACAGTAGCACACTATCCTTCGGGCACTGTGAGGAATGACTAGATTGGATTGCTGTCTGGAATATGCCAAGTCACCTGATAGCAAGACCATATCATTTGGTCTCTATGCATGAGAAGATGAAGTGTACTCATTGGAAGGGTCTGAAAGTGGGATTCTTCAGATACTTCAATTGCTAAGCTTCAAAAAGTCTTCTCCAGACATGGACATATGGTGATCTTCATTTTATATATACATGTGTATGTATATACAATTTGCCACATTTGAGAAAAATGTCCACTAAAATGGCAAACAAGCATATGCACGGTAACATCCTGAAAGCAGACACTCAGTTTCAAGCACCACAGTGTTAGGGCATCTTAATGAAGGCTGTATGCTTTTTCTTTTCCCAAACAAATAATTTTCCTTGATTTCAATCTCAACTCCAGAAAAAACCCAAAAGACTGAAATATTTTGGTTGAACTCCTCCCAAATCCTTAGCTTTGGATGGATAACAAGAATATTAAAATATTCCGTTTAATGATTTAACAGTTTAATGTTTAAACAACTTAGTCTGGCAAAGTTCTGAGAATATAAGAGCAGGGTATTGCAATGGGAAAATATTCAGGGCAGAAAATGGGACCTGTGTGTTCTCTGAAGCACAGAAGGAAACTGGGGCCTGTGTGTCCACTAATGCTTACAAACATCTGTCTCCTGTCATCCACAACATTCCATACTGTATAGTTTGCCTGGCACTCCCATGTGTGTGGCTTGGTGCATCATCTTATATTGCTTATCCAGGTGTGGCTTTTTCTGAAATTTAAGTTAGCTCAAAGCACCTGAGAAGGGGTTGCTTTGTGAGCTCTTCTCCACAGATTGACATGTGTGCAGTGAGTAGATATAGACCCAAAGAGACAACTGAACATCCCTGCAGTGTCTGGCAGGAATTATTCTTTCTTCTCATCTCTGCCCACCTTGACTTTCCTGGTGCCAGTTCTCCCCGTTGGAAGAAGGGGAGTGCCAGTACTCAAGATGTCAGAGGCTGCAGAAAAAGATGCTGCTCTATGAGCAAAACCAGCCAAGTGTCCAAGTTTGTGTTTAAACAACAGGATTTGACAAAAATAAAAAGTGAACACAGGTTTTGTCTGAGCCTGAGATGAACTAGAGAACCATCCACACTCCTGGAAGAGTAAAGCCTCAGCAGAGCCTGTTGAAGTCCGGTTCTGCCCTGGGCAAGTGACCTCTTTTTGCAGTGACTAGGATTTCTACACTGAAACAATTCTTGAGCAAATTAGTGTCTCTTAAAAAAAGGTTGAAAACACAGACCAACCAGGAGAAGACACAGTATTCCCCCTTTTGAGTGAGGTTACCATAGCAGAGTCCCACTGCTAGAGTCACAATTTTCTGCTGCTGTACCATATGCTCCCCAGAGAGGCCTGTTATTTAAGTTTCCTTATATATCTCCCAGAAAAGGGTGCTGTTAGGTAACAAAAATCTGTCAATTTCCTTATGGCTAGATCAGTGGTAGACCAAAGACAAGGATTATTGCATGGATGGATGTTTTCTTCAGGGTCATGAACCAGCCCACACAGATTAATTTTATATTTTAGACTTCTTGTGGTTACCATTTTATCAGTCACTGTAAGCAGCCAGCAGGCTTTCACTTCATCTATGAAGAATGAAGCATTTTAGATGATGAAATGGTGTTAGGAACTTGACATAGCTGTGGGATAAGATCTCTAAAAAAGTACATGCCTACACCTTATGCAATCGCAAACAAATGTCCATAATTGGCTTGGGGCAAAGGGTGAAGGAAGGGCTGGTATGAAAACACTGCTGCAGAACAACTTCCAGGGGAGTTTACAAGTACTAGCTGGAGTCTGTAGAGTAGAAGGAGGATAAAACATTGATGGTATGTGGTGGGATATTGCACAAAAGGAAAATAAATTAGGGGAGGCAATAGTGAAAAAGAGAAGTTAAAGAAAAGAGAAACATTGGGGAGGGGATAAGAGAACAGCAGGCAGCAGAGGCATGGAGTTTAGTAAAAAAAATAGATAGACTAACAAGTACAGGAAGGAAATATTTTAGCACCGTAGGAGAATAAACTTGAAGGCAAATTCTGTTTATTTCCTTGGCCAAAAGTAGGCCCTCATGCTTTATAGAACAAGCAAAGCTCTCTCTGGTAGCATGTCTTATGCCAGCTCACTGCTCAGTTCAGATGCAACCATTATTTATTTGTGTAGGCATGGCTGCCCTCCCTGTAGCGCAGGAGGAGGGTGGTGGAAGCATTTTGTCCAAGTCACTTTCAATGGGACAGTATTCCAACACCTAGGGCCAAGAGTCCGATCTGAAGCACTTTGTACTCTTCAACAGTTTAACCTCGACTTTTTTTTAACAAAAATGTGTTTGCAAAGAGGAATCCATTGTTCAGTATTTCACTTAGAGGCTCTGAACTGAGGCCGTATTCATGCTATCTGCAGGGATGTGTTTGCAAAAGTTTCATCAGTAGCAAGCTATACTTGGTAGTTTCACAGTGTAAAATAAAGACTTATTATTTCTCATCTGTTTTGCCATTTAGCATTTGTCCATCATACACTGACACTTCAAGCTGGCTTGTTGGGATTAGCTTAGTTTGGCACAGAGATTGCTCACATCATCAGTCAGAGCTCAGGCTCACAGTCCTGGGCTGAATCTGAAGGTCAAATCCACACTAAATGCTTGTACTGTCATAACAGCCTGGTGGCCACTGGAAAAAATTCTTTCCTTCTTTCTTTCTTTTGTTATTAGAAAGTTTTGGTGAACAAGGTCTAGAAACAAGAATGAGGTGTGGGGGCGAGGAAGCAGCTGTAGCAGGGGGAAGAGCACAAGAGGCAAGTTATTTCATACAAATGTGCTGTGCATATGTCATGACTTACCAGGACACGAATCTGCAGTGGAAATTAAAGAGCAAAGGAAAAAGCCAGAGTAGGTTTTTCATTTAGAATCACAGTGACTTTTCTTATAGAGTCTTTGTGGCTTTGGCTTCCCACATAGATGGGACTGGTCAAGGCATTTTTAATTAAGTAATGGTTCCAGCTGAAGCTGTTTAGCAATGAGAGGGCTGGCTGGCTTATGTGAGCTGTGGTCAGTCACTCAGGCCACCAGCTGAAATGTGCTCAGCTTTGTATAGTAACAGTTCTGATTGGGTATTGCTTGCCATGGTTACCTGTGTGAGTTGGGAGATCTTGGCTCAGTTTTCCTTGGCCATAGGTTCATATCATAGCCAGGAAGGAAGGACAAGTTCTCATTTAAGAATTTCCATGGAAATTTCTGCAGAGACCAAGAAAGCACAGCCATAGAGGAGAAAATCCTACAAAGTGGATATTGTGTCATTTAGAAGAAGGCAAGTCCATCACAAATGTGTCACAGATAGGGGAGAACCTCCTGTGCAGGATCACTGAGCACCTTCTTCTGGTGAAGATGCATAAAATGCCTGACATTCATTTTGTATTACCTCCTGGCTACCAAAGGAGTTTCTCTGAGCCCTAAGAAATCATGATAACAAAGCACAGTGATCATATCACTTTAATTTATGCAACCAGCAAGGATGTAGAATTATGAGGCAAACATGTAGAAAAAAATCCACCCATCTCCCTAAGGGAGAGTTGCATGTAGAAACCTATAGCAAAGTGAGGGTTTCCAGAATGACAACAACTCACCTTTATAAGGAAAGGAAAAGATTTGGGTAGTTGGTTCCCCCTTCCTCTCTCCTCCCATCACTAAATACTGTTTGTATTTAGTCTAAAGCTCCTTTAATGAGGGGCTAGTCTTGATACCATAGAATACAAGTGGAATATGCCCATTCAGTTGATAGATGTTGAATCAAGCTCTGAATTTCCCTGGATCCAGATATTTTGAGGATTTTTAATGTAGTAGTTTCCACTGAATTAAGAATTGATGTTTTTTTCCACTGCAATAAATGGAAGGTGCTGTTGCCAAAGTACCTGCTACTGTGTGAGCATGGAAAACCTGATGGTTTCTTGAGGTGTATTAAGGAGCTACAGACCTTTGAAATATGAGTTGCAAGAAAATGAATTAATACAGAAGGCACACACCATATTGAAAACAAGGAAGGGTTATGAGATAGGTAAGAAACTTATTCTCTTGGACTGTGGTGCCTCAATAGGCAATCAAGGCTGCTGCAGGCACTCTCCTATATCAGATAGGCCTGCCTCTATCCTTATTTTGACCAGAAGTGCCAACCAAAGGCCATATGAGCAGCTCTGGCTACTTTTTTAAGGGAACAAGGCTGCACATTAAGTTGTCCTGTTAGTGGTTCTCAGCACACAACCAGACCACTATTTACCTAGGTACATGACTCCATGCCTCAGTTCCCTGTTGCAACAGCAGACTTGTTAATAAAACAGGGCATCAGAGGCTTCATTTATTCACCTTTCGCAACATCTTTGAGATCACAGAATCACAGAAGGGTGGAGGTTGGCAGGAACCTCTGGAGGTCATCTTGTCCAACTCCTCTGCTCAAACAGGGCCACAGCTCAAGTGCTTGGATGCTGGGGATTGGATACAGTAAGCTAAATTGGCTCTAGCTGACGATTATTTTCAAATAGGAAATAATTGCAGGTTTGAGGCTCATTGTTCCTGAAATGCAGATGAACACATGCCATTCCCTCCCCCTCCCGCCTCCTCTCAAACCCAAAAGTGGTATCAAAACTGGCAACTGTCTCTAAATTTTTTTTCATTCTTCATTCACGAACAGCACAGCTAAGAGTGACTTTGAGAGAGAAAAGATGTGAAGACAGTAAATAGCACATTTCATCAGATGAACCCTCTCTACCTTCACATTTTAAAGTACTTTGGACCAGTTTCATTAGAAGAGCTTAATTCTTGAGACCAGAGACCCAAAGGTAACTCACTCCCTACTCACTCTATCCCCATCCACGGAGGAGTGGCACTGCAGATGCCAACGGTGCAGGGTGCCCAGGAGGAGCACCCCAAGCTCTGTCCCATCCCAAATGGTTCCCATCTGTATGGCAGCCAGCACTCCTGAGCCATGCCCAGCTCCGTTGGACCGGGGAGGAAGCCAGCATTGCAGCAGCATGAGCAGAAGTGCTCGTGCTTCTCATGGTGCCATCCAGGACACCCAAATACCACAAACCCTGCCTTCCATGGAAGCTCAGTGAGGCAGAGAACCACATCACCTCCTGAAGAAACCCACTGCAGGCTCTGACAGGCTCTCTCAGCCTATGAGCTGTATGGTGGAGGCCAGGCTGGCGGGACCATCCCAACCCTGCGCCCTGTCCTCATGCTGGCAGCAGGAGTGCCTTGGCCATGTTGGGCCTCTGCACAGGATTGCAGAGCATCTCAGATCACCACATCCTAAATCATACAAGGCTAGTTCTCTCCCTCTCACACAGTAACTAGATTGATAGATTGAAATTTAATTAAAAATGATCAGCTACTGCAAGGACAGGCTTTTTCATTTTTTTTTTCCTTTCCCCAGGCACTTGGTTTGCATGTTTACTGTGCTAAAAACAGTTACGAGCAATCTGGATAGCCCTCTGTTAGCTGTGATGAAAACATTCTCCAGTATATCTGATGGTGCCTGCCACTGAAGAGGCCCAAGAAACACTCCAGCTCGGTGGGGAATGAGCCTCACGTTCTATAAATGACACGCTGAAGACCTGGTGCTGGCTTCCACCTGGGATCAGTGCTGTGGCTTCATCCCTGGCAGGGATTCTGGCTTGTCCCTCCACCACACCACGCTGCTCACAGAGCTGTGGTAGACATGGATGTGGGTGGCAAGGAGCTTGCTGTCAGGGCCTGATGCTCTTCCAGGGGTGACTGCCACGTTCAGCAGGAAGAATAACACAGCTCCTTACAATCTCTGGCCTCTGGGGTTTATACCCCAAATCTTTGCAGAAATATTAGCCTGACGGCAGACTGGGGTAGGACACAGTAGCAGCTCAGAACTCTCAAGCCAGATGTGCCCTCTGCCTTGGGAGTGACTGGCCATTGCATCCCCTCACAGGACACAGCTGGCCACTGCCCATTCATCAGCAACAGGATGCTGTGGCCATGGCCAGCTCTCCTTTATCTCGCTTCACTCTACCTCGTGGCACCTTTTCCAGAAGCAGTTATACAAGCACTTTCCCTGGCAGCAAGGCTGTTTCCTGCTCCTGCATGCCACTGTTCATTCCCACATTCATCTTGCAGTTCACCACCCTCCCTCTTGTGCCAGTCTGGGGCCACCTGCATGCTGGGGTGGTGTTAAAAGATCCTCATTAGAGTTCCACTGAGCTCAGTGGTCAAGTGGGGCCAGTCCTGCAAGCAGGGCTGGCAAAAAAAGGAAAAATTTCATCTCTCCCTTTTAGTGATAAGGACCAATTCAGTGCTTCCAAAAGTCCTTCTGGTTTGCTTACGGACCCCTACAGATAATGCAAAAAATTGTCCTTCCTTCCCACTTCACACACAAATACAAACATTCAGTTAATCTCAGGGTTAGGATTATTTTTTTTTTAGGTGCCAGTGGGCCGTAGCAAATCAGACCATTCCCAAAGCAAAGCTGCTTTATTACCAATTTTGAAAATGCCTCTGTCCATCATTATCAAATATCCTAAATACCCATATTCACCAGCATTCTGCTGGTACTTAGATTATGAGTCACTGGGTAATTTAGCCCTGCGAGAGAGATTGTAAACTGTTCTCCCCCTGCCTTTTCTAAGAGGAGATGCCAGTGGGGGACCTTCATTAATATTCACTGTAACATACATCTGTTTGCCCCCTCAGCCACTGTATGAAAATGCCCAAGGAGAGGGGGAAGGGCAGAGGGAGAGCTTCAAAATGTTTGTAGCTAGGGCGGGAGCCAGGGATGCACCCTGAGCTGAGTCTGTCAGTCTGACAAGGACAGCAAGCATTTGCCATCTCTGTGAGCCATTCTTTGTGGCTTTATAAGCATTGAGGCATTTGAAGTAAGAAGGGCACTGGCTCTGGCTGAGGAATAATAGCAGAGCTCAGGTTGATAATGCTGCTCAACAGCTCAGTGTTAGGGCTGGATCTTGGGTGTGGATGCAAGTGACCCACTTAAGGTTTTTTGTTGCTGTTGTTCAAAAAACCTCACCATCTACCTTCTGTCCCATTGAGACTCAGCTACGACAGAGTCATACTTCATATTCATCTATAGGAACATCTGGCCCATGTCTAACATTTAATTTCCACACCATTAGAGTCAAACAATACATGTACATCAGTAGATAATGTAATGCATTATCACGCAAGGCAGAGAGCAGCAATTTATTAGCCTAATTTAAAATAGCCTTCAGCAAAAAATAGTGCATCTTAATTCACGGATCTGAAAGGAATGACATATTTTCCTGTAAAATGCAAAGGTATGAACAGAGACATACTTTTCCACAGTGGTGCATATATTATTTCTTTTTCTTGTTAATCTTTTAAAAGATGAAATATCAGTTCTCTGTCCAAAAAGAAGAAAAAGAAGAAAAAGAGAAAAAAAAAGGAAAAAAGGAAAAGTTCAAAACCAAGGTACATCCATAATAATACAAAAGGAGAGCTCTTACCAAGGGGACAAAAGAGAAAAAGCTGCCCCAGAATACAAGCAAAAGTGACCTTTCTTTTACAGGGAAGTTGTGATCTGAATGTGAAGATCACTCAGACTTTCCAAGCTCATATTTCAACAAATCTGGGCACCTCAAGTGCACATCAAGCATTTCCTCCTCTTTTTTAATCTATTTCTTTTATCTGTCTTTTCTAATAAGAGACATTCTCTGGATAGGACCAAAAATATCAAAACAAATTAGAAACCTTTGCCGACCTAGCAAAATGAGTCACTTTTCACAAGCCTTTGATTAAAGGCCGTAACTTCCTTCTGGGTGGAAATTAACTTCCCAAATGGCAGAGCAACACCAGGCTTATGTGACACCCAAAGTTCAGTTCTCTGAAGTGGGATAAATTTTCTCACTTTTGGTTAATAAATACATCACAGGCTCTGACAATACTGCTCAGCTCCTATCTCTAATGTACCCAAAGTTTACAGCTGTCTGAAGCTGAGATTTGCATTTGGCAGCTTTTGTGGCTATCCTTTTTTTATTTTACATCAAAATGTCATTGAATACCTACATAGCCCTGGAGCAAAGTCTAACCCAATAAATCCCCCATTGTTTTTCCCACAGTGGAACAACTGTGCTAGGAGAACTAGGGGATTGCCATGCCCCACCTGGGATACAGCCTGAAGGTGGGAGAGTGCCCACTCCCTCAACAGAGCTTTACAAGAAAGCAGTATTATGTGGGCAGCTCAATCCTGCTGGAATGTGTCAGGTGCTTTGAGAGCTTCTTGGTACACTTAGGTAGAATAACCCATAGTTCTGCATCTGATCAGTCTGAGTCCTGCCAAAACTGCAACCAGGCAATAATCAAAACAGAACTTTTAATGGCTGGGAAACCTTTAAGGTAAAAAAAAATTGCTTATCTCAAATATCTGTGTCTGTGCCACCCTTGTTTGGCAGCACCTGAATGGGGATTATCAAAATCTCAGCTGTGGACTTGGCCCCAGACAACATATAAATGAAAATCCCAAACAAAAGAACCCTTAAGGTTAGTTATTCTTTTGGCATTAAAGACAGTGATCTCCTTTTCATCCCAATGAAGTGCTCCTTTCAGTGGGCTTGCAGGGAGTAGCATAGGGATGATTGGTCATGGGAAATTATAAACATAAAAACACAGAGAGGAAAGAGAGAAATGACAGCAGTCCCAGGTTCTTGTGGGAGCTCTTCTGGTCAGCCAGGGGCAGGACCTGCCTAAGCACTATCTACAATGCCACAACTGTACCAAGGCCAAGGGGCCGGGCTGGGAGGGAAAGGACGAGGGTGTATGAGCACACTTCAGGTACCAAAGGACATTGAAACTGGAGATACAGCCCCATGCAGAGCATCCCACAACAAAACTGTGACAAGGCATGCTTATCAGCAGTGGCAAGGGGAATTCTGGAGCTGACACTGAAAAATTGATGTGTTTGACCAAATTAAACAAGTGTTCAACCAAAGAGACAGTTTCCCCGCTTGGAGAAGGGCTTGTATTCTTGTACTTAGAGAAATACTCTGCTACAGACTTAAAATATGAACAGAGGCAAGAACAGGCAGGATTCAAAATCCAGGCAGATGACCCAGCTCAGCAGTCAAAGAGATCACTGATCTTCTGAAAAGTACTATAAAAGCAGAAGGTCTTGGAGATTTAGAAAGAGTCACTACCTGACACATGTCCACTTGACACTTGTCAACAGAAAGAGAAAACCAGTAAATCTCACACCAAACAAAAGTCCTCTCATCCAAATGGCTGGTGTGCTGGAAGGCTTCATCTAGATGGTTCCCTGACTGGCTCCAATACAGCACCATGGCTTGAAGTGTGTGTGGGGGGGGGTGGGTGCAGTGTGTGAAAGAAGTGAATGATGGCACATTAGCAAAAGATACTGGCTTTTCCAGCTCAGCTGGAAAAGAAGGGGAGAGTCTCCTGTCTACCTGACCCCGTGGTATATAAAGCAACCTGGAATAAAACTGGTCTATCTTACCTGACCTTCTGTTTACCACCCCTTAAATAAGAGGCGTCAGAAGATACTCTCCTGGCACAGGTGCTACCCTTGTAAGGATGCAGCTTATGCCGAGATACCTGCATCTCTCTGGGAAGGAAATAAGACAAAGAAAAGGTGCTTGCATTAATGCTGCCTCAGGGCACCAGCAAGTTACGGGTTGGTGGGTTTTACAAGACTACTTACTATGCTATTCAATTAAAAAAAAGAGCAGTTACCATAGCAACACCCACATCTAATGGCTCTTATGCTACCTCTGAGATACAAAGCACCTTCTTACAGAGATACATTGACCAATACAGCATGTCGTGGGAAGTTTTATGCTTCGAGCAATGGTTTAAGGGGGAGAATGTGCGTTCCAATAACCAGACATATTTATATCCCCAGGTTGTAATATTAATTTATAACAAATTGTTTTCATTCCTTGATATCTCTTTTCTTCTCATTACCATTTCTGTTCTAATAGCACCTCCATTTTTTTTCTTTTCCTCCCCTCCCTGGATGGATGATATTTGATTAAGTACAGGATGAGATTTGCATATGGGAGCTCTGGGATATGTCCCACAGTTAGGTGGGTCATATCTGTCTGTAGGTCTCGTATCTGGGAAATGCTACCACGTTATCATAGCTAAGCACTCATGGTGGCCAAAGGAAAGCCAGGGGTGAGTAGGTGTTTGTGGAATGCAGTCTGACACTATTGGTGGTAAAATATGGGTTTGGTGTCCTGAAAAGGGATGGAGGGCAGTGATTTTTATTTCCTTTGCCCAGCAGGGAAAAGTGGGAAGGTGAGGTAGTGGTGCATCTTTCCCAGACATATAGAAGGGGGTGCAGAATCTCTTTCTTGTCCTTTGTTACAAACTTGGTTAAATGGGGGAGAAGTTACATGATCTCTTCAGCATGGCAAGAGCCAAGCTAATATCCTCCCAGACATGCTGGAGCTGGAGAACAACAGTCAGAAATGTGAGGAAGAGGGATGGAACGGCTGGGCCTCAGGGTGTCCTCCTCATTGCTTGGCCCTCTCTATGGACATTCTATTTCTCTGCAATGAGTCACAGAGGGCACATACACTGTTTATGAAAGAGTAAGATACTTAAGGATGCTGCATCGCCTGTCCCCAACTGCTGCTTTAAATATATCCCTACCATGTGGCACATTGCTGGGCCACTGTCACTTGGGCAGGCAGGACTGGCTCCCCAGGGGACCTTGGAGGGACGAGGGGCAATGCAAGAGTCCCAGAGCTGCTTACCTTCCCCTAAGCAAAGCCCAGCTTGGGCTCTCTGGGTCTCGCAGCTTGTGTGCCACTTGATCTCCCACTGTGTCTCTGAAATGTGGGGTCAAAGCTGACAATTAGTTTCCAGAAACAAAAACCAGAAAGCGAATCTTCAATAACCTCTGATTTTGAGTCTTCTAATTATCTAGCCAGCTCAGTAGGAGATGAACAACATGTTTGTCCTTCCTACACCAAATATTCCTTGTAAATCTAAAAAAAAGATGAGAGAAAAAAACATAATGATATAAAGAAAAAGCTAGATACAGATTAATCATGGTAATTACTATTTAGATATAGATTATCTGCAGAAACACAGGACACTGCTGTTTTGTTACTGCAGCATCGCTGAAAAATGTCTTTCATTCAAATTGCAAGATTGAGCATCAGTTCCATGTTATTTTTCCATGAACATAGGGCTCCATGTATTATTTGTGATGTTCCTAATTTTTAATTACCCCAAATTAAAACAATGGAATGATATATGATGAATGAAACCAAGCATATGTTAAAAACGTCTAAACAGTTTTACCTGGCAAAATGAACAGAAACATAAATTGCTTGTAGTGCGTATTTAAAAATTCAATAGCAAGCTAAAATTATCATTTGCATTAATGTATTCTGAAATATGAATTATTAAGTGGTTCACATTGGTGCAACAAAAGCCAGTTTGGAGAACCCAGCTTTAGCCTGCAGCATTCCTCAGCAGCCTTATCTTCCCAGTCCCCTCTAAATAGTGCTAAATATATAAAGGAGATTCTTCTAATTGGAAAAATGTATAGAGAGCACCTGTATGAAAAAAAGAAAGCCCTTTAGATTTCCAAGCAGCCTTAAAAAAATCCTCTCAAACAAAAGAAATTCAAATATTCAATGCTATTCAAGTCTCCCATCTCTTTTTCTCTTTCCTTTTTTTAACCCCCTTTGTACTTTGCACTCCTGTAATTTTTTTCTTTGCTTCAATCCCAGCCATCACGTAGTTTTTTTGTTTTTTTCTTTTATTTTTTCTTCTTTTTTTTTTTTTCTCTTTTTTTATCCCTCCATTCTTTACATAGAGTTTCATTGTTTTGAGGTCAAGGCAACAACCTTCCAGAGGGAAGCGTGGCAGGCACCCGTGCCTGCGGTGCTGTGGAGCAGCCGGGCACAGCTGTGGTGGCATCCCAGAGGAACACTGGACAGTGGGACAAAGAGGTTTCCCCACCTATGGGGCAGGAGTGCTGCCTTTCTTCTCCAGACAGCATCAGTGGAGCACGAGGGATTGTGCAGGATGGGAAGTGGGACTGAAACATTATCCAGTGCTTCATCTAGTGAAATCTTAGTTCACTCAGTAATACTCCGTCCTCTGCATTGCGTAAAAAGAGAGAAACCTGTCAGTAAAGTCTTCTGGGTCTGGGGCTCGGGCTTCATAATTCAGGATCTCTT